>PTEX01000015.1:643513-736467 GCA_003342815.1 Eudromia elegans | reverse complement strand
TTTGTAATTGTACCTGGCTAATAGACACCTCAGGTATTTTCTTGGGTCGTTTCTTATTTTATTCTTTGAGGAATTATTTGTAACTCTTAGAATAACTAGAACAGAAAGAAGCCTTATGCCTCCCTTTATATAATATTGTGATGTGTCCTAAGAACGTCACCAAAGTTCATCTGGTGGTCAATGGTTACATTAATCTTTTCTTAGAGTCAAATGTGACCACACACTTTGGCACTTATGCATCTGCAAAAGCTGCAGAGAATCACCTTCCATAAATATTATTTTCTAAAAACTGAATAGTTGATGTTACTTTACAAATGCACATTTTGTATAGTTAAAACTGTATGCTGCMTGACGTGATGGAGAAATACACAGAAGACCTGGGCCATAGCCAAAAAGCAAGGACTTTTTAAAAAAATTCTCTGGATTATATTATACCATTCAGGCAAAAAAAGAAGAATCAAAGGAAAGAAGAATAAGGGATCAGAAGAACAAGGCGAGTCTGAAAATAAATGGGAACAAAGATAATTTAAAAAAAAAAAAAGATAAGAAATAGGAAAGGGCTCAAACCCAAAAAAAAAAAAAAAGGAGCAGAAGTCCTACGCACAAATTCAGTCATTAGCACGTTCTGTTATTAGGCAATTTAACATGGCTAGCTCTACCTCCCCCTCCCCAATTCACTTCCCCTCTCCCAAAATAAAAAAGTTATAGGTTGTCAGTAATCAAAATTACCTTACCTGTATATTCAAGAAGTGCCAAGAGTATCCGTGCCTTCACCTCTTAAGGAAAAGAGAAGACATATTGAGAAAAGAGTAAAAAGTATATCACCATCATAACACATTTTCAGTTCTTCATTTTGTATCAGCATACCTTCATCTTCTTGGGTAGTCTACCATGATTTATACTTACAAAACAATAATGAACTTGCATTTCACATAACTTTACATTTAACTGGATAAGACTGGTAAGAATCAAAAGTATCAGCCCTGATAAAAGAACCACGAAGAAGCAGCTGCTGTCCCAAAGTACCTCCGGACCAAGTGGCCAGCACAAGTCTTGGGGCTGCTGTGGAACTGCTGCATTTTAGAGCTAACTCAAAACTCAACCGGGCACGGCCTGAGCAACCTACTCTAACCACGCATRCTTTGAGCAAGAGGTTGGACTCAAMTTCTGGAGGCTCCTCCAACCTACACGACCCACTGATTCTGTGACTATCAACAAAGCCAAGCTGACTTAGTATCTTGGGTTCTTGAGTTGAAACATTTGACCAAGAATTTGGCTCATTTAAAATGAGATGCACGTAATAGCCTCAGTGTCTGAATTCTTTGGGAAAAAAAAMCCCATAATTTATCTTTTGTTTTCTCGCAAAATTCAGATACTGATGCTATTACGTGCAGCTCGTTTTAAACGAAATTTGCTGGACTTCTGATTTCAAAAGTTTTAAGATAATGATCTATATCTATAGATAATGATCTCCTGGTTATGGTAAAATAATAGGACACAGCAATTCTCCCTTATACTTGGTAGAACACTCTTCTCCATTTCAAAATATATTCCTAGGCACAAGAGAATTTTGGATTATTTGTATTTGTAGTGATTTATCTGGGGTTAGAAGAGAACCTTGGATGTTTTTCAACAAATTCCAAATGCTATGTGCGTTTTCACCCCTTCTGGGTACACGGTGATGGAATAGAATAAGCCTCTAGSAATTCTCTTCAGATCAGATATGATCTATAACGCAAAATGACTTCAAGCTTTTTTTTTTTTAATCTTAAAACTTTTTTCATTTATTCCTTTTTTTCTTTTTTTTTAAATAAGACTTGAGGTGCACTTTTATTATATATGTTGAAATATGGAATTACTTGGACTGACTGCCAGAAAGGCTCCTTTTCTCTTTACCACTAATCTAAAATAAAATACATGTTGATTTTATCAATTATATAATATTTCCTCTCTAAACCTAATATTAGTGTGCTGGCAAAACAACTATACTTCCTCATGCAGTCACATAAAGTCAGCACTACCCAAAATCTGTCCAGAAATTTAACTTGCTCTAGAACTTCTTTTTCTGACCAAGTATTTTTCCCTGTTTCAAAATAAACAAAATATGTGTATATATAGAGAGTGTGAGAAATTCTCCTCTTCTTTGCTTTCCTCACGTCTTTCTCCTTTTCATCTGTAGAACTGAGATGAACCACTGACATTTCAGAACACAWATGTAGCACGGTAGTCTACTCCATCTTCTGCTCCGAGCTGCTTAAAACCTGTCACTATGATGGCCAGGGTTTTTTTTTGTTTTTCTTCTGAAGGGTCCTTTTTTTTTTCCTCACCCTTACTGCTGATTACCCCGGTTCTAACTCTAGCCATCTCTCATTTTTTTTTCTCCCCATGCTTTCAAATTTTAATATTATACCTTCTCACATACATTGAAAATCTGGTAACTACATTATTTTTTTTCTGTTTGGTAATTTCTGAACTCCTGCCATCTCCTGCACCAAAAATGAAGCCCTACATATTCAAAGTTTTGCCTCTGCCAACAACTTGCTTTTTTGCTCTCTTAGTTTAACAATTCAGTAGGTTGTGTCACTCCAAAAGTAACTTTCATCTTTTGTTTAGTMATTTAGCTTAAGCTAAATCTTCCCAGGTTTTGTATATTATTTCATCAGAGACATCTCTATCKACTTGGTTATCCCTTTAGGGCTGACTTTTACAGTAATTATAGTAGATGTTTCCCTCTCTGATGATATGGAATGGTAAATGTGAAAGAAACTCTACATCTGTTTTGGTTTATGGTACAAAAMGGGGGTTTTGTTTGTTTGTTTTTTAATTTGTGTTAATCTTCATGGATTTTTTTTTATTATTCTCTCAATTTCAATAATAATAAAAAGAAAACTTTCAAACCAAATCATTCTCAAGGYACTTTGAACTTTCCAATTTTTTCATATTTACTAAACCAAGCGCATTTTAAGTCTTTTAAAATTCTAGGAATTAAATGTGATATTTTTGGGGGGGATCCCATGCCTCTACCTRTTTTAAATCACTAATCCTTCTAATTTTTTACCATATGATGAGATTTCTATGAAAGTAAAACTGAGTCAGTTTTCAGTAAGGCCATGCATTTACTGAATTAGTAAAGCATGCTTAGAACTACTGGAGGTTTTATTTACAACAAAAAACATTTTTACTTGGTAACCAAAGTTATATCTGTGGTCTCTTTTGTCTGCTTCTTCTTTCTAATGTAAGAGACAAGAATATTGCCTTTAAGTAGGAAAATAATGCTTTTTAGATTCTTCAAAGGAAAGATGTTTATCTAAGTGAAGATGTTCTTCATGTTTACTTCAAATGGCTTTGAAAGTTCCACAACTTAGTTCAACRTGAGATCAAGAAGAGTCATCAGACCAAAAAGTAGTTAAATTAGTGGCCATTTTTTGTTTCTTCTGAATCTGGTAAATCAGACAGGAAAGAGAGGGATGTCAAACGCTGTGTCCAGCTGTCAGCTCAGAACAGTCCTAGTTCTTCTCTTAGGTACCCAGGCCATTCGTGGACACAATATATAGATCAAAAGGAGAACACGAGAAATGCAGCTCTGAAGGGAAAGTTCAAGCTCTAAAGCATTTCTAATGCTGCTTGCTTTGTGCTCATCTGATTTCAGTTAGATCCAGCTGCTGGTTGTGTCTCAAGTTTAATTCAGGCCTAAGCCTGTCTCTATCGCAGCCATCTCCYAAAGCTGCCTGGGGGGCACATTTCTGCCCTACATCTTTTCAGCACTCTACCTGTCCCAGCTATGCCTYGTAAACTAAACGAAGGCTTGAGAAGCAATTCTTCAATTCCCTTCYCTCTATTTTCTTTTACATTAGTTGGGCCAGGGAAACCACCAAAACCTTGGCTTTCAGGTATTCTTTACTCCACGCCAACTCCCTAATCACACACCTTACTCACACAAACAGACCAAAACTGCAATGATGATTTGGACCATTCCTCCAAAGCACTGGCAGGGGAAATCAAATTAAAGTAAAAGCTACAAGGGAGAAAAAAAAAAAGCTATAAAGAAAAGCTATGAAGACTGACAATGTGACAGTGAGGAAGGAGTAGCCTCAGATGAGAATTTTACATCTAAAGYGGCACAGTTGATTAAGCAGATGGCACAGAAAGTAGTAGCTGGAATCTGAGAAATTCTCAATTATCATGAGTGGAAAGAGAATACTTAAAAGTGGTAGAAGTTTTGCTCCAAATAAAGTTTGAGACCCAGTAATGAAGGAAGGTAAAAGAGATTGTGTTGCTGTCCTTGAACAGCACAAGAATAACATATTTTTATATTCAGATCTCTAAACTATGATATCATTTGCAAGCATGACAGTTGCAACAGACTCAGTTAACATAAKTTATTAACAAGAGAAAAACTTTTCTTTATCTTAATTTCCAAACATTAGAAAACATCAGCAGTTTTATTGTTCAGTAAGCATCAGGGTCCCTTCCAATAAATAGTGCCATTATATTACAGCAGTACTGCAACTAGAGAAGTTTTGTATTACAGAGAGGTAGCAGGTCCTTAGACCTTGCTGAACTCTCCTTTGAAATTTTGTGGCAGATTTAAAACAAAATTTATTTGAATGACCTAAGCTCAATGTAAGAGACCAATGTTCAAATGGGGTAAGTCTATTAAAGATTTTTATGATGCACAAGGTAGGTGAAAACGGCTTGTTAAGCTTCAGAAGACTATTAAAAGTGGTATAAAGAACTGCTACAGTTTCATTYTTTCCTAACTGTAAAAGAAATGATGAATATTTGAATATACTTGAAAACTACAGTTTGTAGTTAGACTGTCAGGAAAAAGGATCCAAAAYTTTTTGTTTTTCACTCAGTGACAACCATCATTAAATGAAAATGGGTCTACCCACTGTGATCAACTGTAAAATAAGGGATATTTTTGTATTTGTTGTTATAATTTTCTAATCCAGGATCTGAAAATATGATTACATCTGAAATGAGAAATATTGAAAATCAGAGAGGGAGGAGTTGTTTGTTTTGGCTGGTAGATTGTTGAACTTTTATCTTAATAAAACTTATCACAAAGTTCCTTTTCAGTAATCTGAAATTTAGCAGTTTTTTTATGGAACACAAAATGAAAGAAGGCAAACATACACWCAAATCACTTAAAACTACAATTGAAACAAATTTTTGTTCCCATGCAAAGATTCATACTGCAGTACTCAGCAGTTTTATAAAAATAATTTTGCTTATTATCTCTGTTTCTTTATTAAACAGCCTACAAAACAAGCCAGAAGCTACACATAAGCTGATTTCCTGTAGAGAAAATGCAGTTTACTTTCTTATAAAGTCAGGAATAGAAAGAATAGAAAACATTAGCTCACATTGTCAACCAGCAGTGAGGAGGAGGAAAATACTGGGTGATCATGGGAGGAAGGCAGAGCAGATTAAGGAGACACAGGATCAGCTGTGATGGAGTGAGTGAAAAACAGTGGCAGCGAGTTGGCTTCATCACAAAGGAGGGAAATAGGAAATGATCCCAAATCAATGACAGATGAAAACCAAAAGTACAGCAATCTTTCTTTTTCAATAGCAAGTGGAAGGAAGAAAGGGAGTGTAATTTCAAAGAAAGCTCCATTTTCATGCAGCAATCTCATGAAGTTTTGTGACAGAGCAGTCAAGCCACCTGGACTTCAGCAGCAACTGAAATAATGCAGCACAGTATATGGTTTTATCTCCTCATCTGTTTCACTTGTCACTTTTCTCTTCTGCATTTGAAGTCAATAAGGTRATAATGAGACAGCTGAGACACGCTCCAGTAATCTTGTGACCACAAAGATGTTCTCAACTTCAGGTATTTCTCATAGACTGTGGTGTTCTGCAAGCCTTGCCTAGCAGCACCACAAAGCTGTTGTATCCTTCACAGTTCCTTCCTCCAGCTCACTATCAGAAGCTAAGTGTTTACTTATGGTCATGTTCTCCTTACTAACCTTCCACAAATTTTCTGATATTCTGGGCAAGACTTCGGACGCTGCTGGGAAGATTCCAAGGGTCTTGCTTAATGTGAAGTCGTAGCCTCTTTGGACAGCTAAGTTTCGGCTCCATTTCCTGCTGAAACTCTAAGCAAAGATAACAACAACATTCTGTTTAAATCCTGTGCAAATGCCAAGGTAACACATTTCTTCCCAAAGTTATCACCCATCAATGAGGTGTCATCTTCTATGACTCTACTTGTCTTTAAACGAAGGTGACAGGTCTAAGGTAGCTATCTGACTAAGTCAAAGGGGAGAGACAGCAGCATTTCAAACACAAACACAACTAGTTCAGTTCTTCCTGAACTAGTACATAAGATAGAAGGTTTGTGTCTCCATTTAGTAAGAGAGAACCTAGATTGTTAGAGGCAAATATAGGGAAAAAAAGAATCCAATCCTGAAGGTATTGGTGATCTTTCAAAACTGTATCTTGATTATTGCCACCTACAACCTTTTTACAGTTCACTATAGAATTGTTTAATAAAAACACAGTTTAGACAGGAATAGTTCAATTAATATGTAAATCTAGCTTGCAGTAGAGAATATGCTTCAACAAAATATTCAGAAAATTAATCTTAATACAAAATTGTTTGCTGCCTCACTGCCTAGGCTTTTCAGGCTAGCATATCCCTCAAATCACTGAAAGTGTTTCTGGTTCATGAAGACAGTKAAGATTAAATAAAATATCTGGCTTGTCCATATCTTTTGTCTAACTGAACATTCACTGCACGGATACACTGTTGGATGAGACTGACAGGCAYTCGGTTTGCAACAAAATGGAACACTCATGCTCTATACTCACTCAATTTATAGAAAAAGGTGACAGGAGGGTAGGAGGAAAGTGATAAAGAGGAGGCTATACCGACTTCCTTGCAAACTCACTGCGAGGGAAGTACATGAGGCTTTGTAAGGCAAGATAGCTGTTGTACAATAATTACGCTCTATCACTAAATCCACTGTACAATTATAGACATTAACCATCCAACATTTAATCTCCCCTTGAGTTTTTTTATTTTTTACACTTAGTTCACTAAAAGAAGTTTCTGTCACTTTTCATCATAGTCTTATGTATATGTAATTTCTTGGAGACTGACAGGTGATAGACTTAACCAAAAGATAAGTGCTGGCAGAATATCTAAAATTACATGTAGGATGTTTTTTATAATTATCAATAATACAAGATTTTAACTGGTATCAACATTACTGAGAATGTAAACTTATATTTGCAAGTTATTTATGAAACAGCTTCACAAATAACATATCTGTAAAATACTAAAGAGAGTAATTATATAAATTAGAAATTATTTCAGTATTCTCAAATGAGATAAAAATTAATTAAAAACTCCTRCAATATATAAAACCCACTCTTGCTTCAAAACCTTGGCAATTTTATGGTCAGTTCCGTCTATGCTTTAAAGCTAACCTTCCAAAAGGGCTGAAAKATGCATATGCATCGTGCAGTGAATRAAGAAGTATAATGCATAAGAAAAAATTTTTCAGCTAAAACCACTAWGATGTACTTTAAAATTTCCAAGAGCAATTATTGCAGAATGTGCCAATAAGCACAATGAGTTCTTCAGCACCCAGCACTAACCATGTAAAGCCACATTCATTTGCCCTTTCTCTCCAAGAGCCACCTTTTGATTGTGATAGGGAGGCTTAAGCGTTACCTTGTAGACCTCGCCCCGGTGTAAAGTATTTTGTCTGTTCAAAGACCCTCACCACAGCTGGTCCTTTCAGAAGGTTGGCAATTGAATCCACCTGTTGGGATCAAAGTTCTGTGAGCACAACATTCTTTTCACAGCAAAGATTAGATTTTTTTTTTCTTTAAGAAATACGAACTAGTGAAAAAGTAGTTTTGGATTCCTTCCTCCTAATGGTTCTAGTTAATACTCAAGATTAGAGAATGTCTGAATAAATCTAAGGGCCTGTTTAATTCAGTAGCTTTGAATCCTTTACAGTGAACAGAAGAACAAGGAATCAATACATACCCTCCAAAGAAACAATGGAAAGCAAAAGTAAAAAGAAAAAGAAGTATTTGCTATAGATATTTTAGCTCAAACATGGATATTAGCATTAAATCCATGAAAAATAATCTCATACTTGACCAAAGAGATGCTCCAAGCAGCTATGGAGCTTGTCCTGTTTATCGTGAGAGATTCGAACACTTATGGGAAGCTCATCACCTGAAAAATATTTTTAAATTAAAATTTGTTTAGAAATTTCAGTTTATTTCCCAGAATCTTTACAGTGTGGATAATCTGCTGTGAACAAACACAGATCCACTATGGTTAGAGGCACAGAAACCCAAGCCTGGTAAAGTATCATCCAGAAGCCTATGGCATGCAACTGTTCTACGTATTTTGCATTAAAGAGTCATTGGATTAAATACAGGAACAATTTTTTAGAGAAACAATAYTAAATTCTTTTGTCTTGGAGAACATCCTAACCACAAGATTTAACAGCTAAATAGCCTAAATCAGTAACTATTCACTATTTTTTTTAATAGAGACTGGTGTTTCAGTACTTCAACAAAAATACAGCATCTAAATGCAGTATGTGGTATGAAACTCTAAGTACCATATAAAGAACTATTGCATATCCACAGAAGGAGAGGAGAGGGGCTCTCTTATGTCCCTGACTTGGTTCACTTGCTCACTCAACCACATCACCTGAACTCTTTCACAAGATGACCAAATTTGAAATTAAAACTTTTGTTCCACTTTACTGTAGTGCTGGATGGCAAGCTGCCACTTTTCAAGCCAAATGTACTTGGGGTCAGGACTCAATTTTTCTTTTGTCAGTGAGATAGTTAAATAGAGCTCTTCTCTGTGTGGTTTCTTTTTTTTCAGCTCCCTCAGATGCCCTTAGAGCCAGTAGTTATAATCCTTCTCTGGCTTTTTATTAAATAGATGGAGCACAGTGCAGAAGAGTCCTGCTCTGGAGTTAACCAGGTCAGCTTTGGAACCAGAAGCAAATTAGGTCATCAGGAGAGGAGCATTTTAACTGAATGGCAGTATTTATTAAGTTAAACACTGCATTTGGGCTTGCCTAGCACACATATATCGTTCTAGACACCTCAGCTGGTACCTCAGCATGATGCTGGACAGTGACAGATCGTGTCATTTGTATCTCAGATTGAAGATAAAGGCCCTAAATCTCCTCATGTATTACTACTTTTCATTTCCTTCATCATTTTACTGTGTATCTGCACCACTCTACATACACTATTTCTTGAAAACAGAATTTTCAAAACTAGACTGACTGGAATTGTATAATTAACATGGTTTCTCAGATATCTTAAAKAGTGTCATTAATATTTTACTATCTCAGTTGAAAATACCTCTCCTGTTATTATCAGGGCAAAATTTTCTTCTCTAAGCCCATCTCAGTGGTAGCTTACATTCAATAAATATGCCCAGTTCTTTCTTTTCCTAAGTCATTCCCAAACGATAAACTCTTAGTTTARAACAAATATTTTTATTACTATTAGTCCCCAAGTACATGACCTTGTACTCCATGTAGTTAAATTCCATCTCAATTCTGTTAGCAGCTGCATTTATTTAAATGCAATTTGTCATGGTATAAACAAGAATGTGCTTCCATGCAGTCCCACATTCCTTCCTACAAATATACACAAATGTATCCTGCATTCTGGGTCCTGATGCTGTCTGGGAGAACATTCCATACTTACCTAAAATGCCCCTTAGTCTGTGCCATCTAATGCATTCTCAGGGTCAAGACAGGAAAGTGGTTAAAAACAGTCCTTCCCCACGAGCTCTAACTAATTCAGCCTAATTCCAGACTTTCTGGAATGTTGGTGCTCTTTCATAGAGGGACTTTTAACTGTAGCACTGGCTAAGCAGAAACTAAATGAGACACTTCTATTACCAAGGAGAAGGTACTTTTAAAACAAAAAAACTGCAAAACTGCAGGGCAAATGGAAAGAATAAAACTGGACAAACGGAACTGATGACAGATTCATAGTTGGCTTTTCTAAACATACCTGAATCCATCTCATCACTGTGAAAGTACGAACTGCACTGACTGCTACAAATGCTGGTGAACGAGGCGATGGAGTTCCTGTTGCTGTTGCAGTCACTTGGGAAAAATAAACAACAACAATGACAAAGAAACAAAATGGAACATAAAGTCATGTTCTTTAACACTGGTTCTACAGCAAAACTTTGGAAATTCTTTGCTATTCCCCCTTTTTATTTTAATACTGAGATGGTCCATGTACTTAAAGAAGTAACTAAATTTGCAGCCCTGGTTCAATCTGGTTTCAGAYTCAGAGGGTCAGATTCCCAAAACACAGATTCAACTGATCCCTTCACTGTGTATGTGAACAAGTACACACAGGCTGAAAGTAGACATTTTCAGTCCAAAACAATCAACGTTTCTTACAGATATGACAGTTTTTGGAGCTATGGCCTCAAATGTTTTAGTAACATCACAGTTTCTGTACTCCCGGTCTTCCTAATGCATATATGTGTAATACAAATAACAATGTCTTCTGGTTTATGACTTGCTAATTAGAGTTCAAAACAAGTTTAGAAGAGATTGGATCCATTTCATCATAACATAAAATACCCATCAGCTACTTTTCCCTGTCAGCCAAAATAAAACTTATGATCCCTTCTCTTCCAACCATTCACTGTGTGAGAGATTGTATGTTTTCACATCTATGACTTCCTTGCAAATTTTCACACAGAAAATGTTGCTCACATTGGTCTAATAAGAAGATTTGGAGGTTAAAATGTATATGAAGAACAGGTGGGGATGAGCTAATCTTAGAGCACGAATATTTTTGCTTTTGCTGCTGTAGATATTACACTCATTCACCTCATCTTTTCTCTCAAAAATCAATTGTTCTGTACAGAAATTAGATGGTCAACATAACTACTTCAACAGCATAAACAGAGTAAAACGTACTTTTTTGCACCATAAAGCCTGTCAAGATAAATTTAAATTCAAAGTCTTCAACAAGGAGTGATTTAGTCATTTAATGAACATCATTTGGCTTCAATGGAAGAAACTTTGTATATTAAAGCAGTTAACCAGCAGAGGGAGTCTCAAAAACCCAAGACAACGTCTAAAAATCTACCTAAAGCACATTTATCCTCAATGGTCTGGTTTTGTTTTTCATGAACTATATGTACCACAGTGTATATATCTATATACCAAGGTATACATCTTTTTATTTTATACATAATGCTGCTGGTATCTTATGTCCTCAAGAGATGTCCTAGTTGTCTGTCTCTTTCTGTAAAAACAGAAGTGATTTTTTTGGCATCCAGAGTTACGTTTTGTAGATAAGGTATATATTTTGGACCTGCAGCCAACTATATCTATAAATGGGGGGGATGTTTTAACAGTAGCAAGATGATATAATTATGATCATACCCACTAAATGGGTGAAAAGACAGTAAYGGTATGTTCCTAGCAGAGAGTGAAAAGTCCCAAGGAGTATTAAGAATTTCTGGCTGGATATTAAGAAACATTAAGAAACATTTTCTAATTCTGTTTGCTTATGAAAGTCTCTAAAGGGAAAATTAAGGTCACTCAAAACTGGATTGTGCAAAGCATGAGAAAATAAAACACAGGAAAATGAGAAACAGATCAGACGTAACTATTTAGCTGTATCATTCTCTGGTTTTATGGCAGTGTATTCTAAGGCTTAGAAGGAGACTCCACAGCACAAAATGAGAATATTCTAACAATTAAAATTAACCTACTAGTTTCCAATACTAACAATATATTGKGATCTGTTGATTTTAAGTATTGTCTGAAATAATTTAAACAAAATTAAGAAAAAAAATCCAATCTCACTTAAGTAAGTGTTCTAAGATCACACATTTTATCAGTTTTCTGCATACAAGTCCTAAATTTCTTTATTCCCAGACAGCAGAGTGAACTGCAAAAGGCTACAGAAGAAATGGACTAAGAAGTGGAATCAAAACAAAAGAATATTTTAAACAAAAGATCAACCACATCCTAGAATTGCATCTTCGTTCTCCATATACAAATCTTGTACCAGCTGGGAACTTCCAGAATTCCCAGATTTTGCTATCACAGAGCACTGAAGCAACTGGAGCAACTCCTGCATATATCGCTTGACACACCACGGACATGCAGAAATTCCTCAACATCCTTCAGTTGAAATTGCACTCTGCTCATGTTCACCTTGCTTGACAGGCTTGAAATGAGCTTAATCTGTGTAAATCATCTCTACATTTATTTCTGTTCAAATTTATACGTATATTTCTGTTCTTACCTCTGACTAAGAGTTCACATTCATCATTCTGCAGTAATCAAATGCTATCTCATGAAACCAATCCCAGCAACATAAGGTTCTCTGTAGAAAAGCTATGACCCTATAGGGATTTATTTCCCAAGCATAATAATGAGCTATAATAATTAACAAGTAATGAACCTTTATTTTACTTGCAGTTAAAATTTTAATTTAGATTTTATATCAAATGTACTTAATTTGTCTTTCTGAGCAACAGAAAAATGATTTCTATGTTTACTGTAATTACTTCTTTCTTTCAAAAGTTCTTTGTATTTTAATTCAGTAAAAGTAATGTACTAAATTCCATAGATGCAATAATGCTACAGTCTTCAGCAAGGAAGGAGTCAGGGAACACATGCAAAGGTTCTGTTGTTTTTTTTTTTTCTTAAATCAGCAAGAGTGGTTGTTTGCTATCTGGCTTTCCATGGCAGATATTTGGTTTTATTTTGGGAAACATCCTAAAAAGACATTTGTATGTCTAATGTAAGACCCATAGATAACCTAACAGAAAGCATTACAGCTCTGACTGTGATAGCCCATAGGAGTTAAGGAAACTTAGATCTACTAAGTAATTTGTAATCATAAATTAAAGAGAAAGTCATAAAGATGCATATCTTGTAACACATCTTGATGCTCATTATTCCTCTGCTAGAGATGTTAGAATCATTTTATTTTGATATGCCTCCTGACCACTTGCATGTCTAGAACTCTAGAGGCTTCATTTATTTGATGGACATCAACATGCAAACAAAAATATTATTAGTGGAGTTACCTGTAAGAATCCCTGTTGCTGATGGTGTCATGACCAGAATCTTCCTGCTCATCACCTGTCACACTGAAACAGACCTTCTTTCCATTCCTTTCTCCCCTTTCATTATCACTGTCTGCTGGTACTAAAGGCTCAGGTGTTTTACGCTCCGATTTAGGAGAATATGTTATCGAAGAAAGAAGGCTGTGAGACAGAAGGAGGGGGAGGCAAAAAATGCATGTTTTTCAAAAGTCAAACAACAGCTGAATAGCATTTTTAATCAACATCTTCCAACAAAATAATGTAATGTTTCTTTGTTGTTATTCTTCTAAAATATGTGAATCTTAATTCAGTCTGTCTATCTGAGACAAAGGGAGAAGGAGGAGAAGGGACACATTCTGCTATTAAGCAGTGTAACAGATTATTGTTCATGCCATCATCAGTAAAACTCATTAGCATTACTAAATACACAATCTGATATTCTTCTCAGCAAAGAAATGTAGCACATGTTTGAATACTTGAGGTCACATTTTTACATCGATGTCAATCCRGTTGAGCAGGAACCTTGTACCTTTCTGCACAAATTAAGAAAATATCTGTGAAAAACATGCATGTCTTTAACTGCTGCTGTATATGTATAGCCTGCATCACTATCATCCTAAGGCATTTTAAGAAACTTTGTAACTGCACTTGTGTATTTCCTAATACTCAAAATGTCTATCCATGCTCGCTAGGTAAAACTGATAACTGAGCTACAAGCTTCCAGGAGGAGCACAAAAGTGACATTCAGWCAAGGAACTGGAGAGATGAGTAACAAGGAGGAGAGTAAAAACTACTCTTTTTGGAACATGCACAAACATTGGATGAAAAAGATTCATATTCTAGAGCAATCAATCCATACTGAGAATAGATATGTTAATTTACTTTCAAGATCAGAGCAGTTAATATGGACAATTCTATTTTAATCCCTATTAATATAACTCTCCAGTAAAATGATTTTTTTCAAATTAGTATTTAGATTGGAAAGGGATCATTTTCCATTCAAAATATTTTGAAGAGCTCAGTATAGCTTTCTAGAGATATATGAGCTAACAGGAAAAAAATAGACATGATTTTTTTATCCCGCATACAGGAAAAGATTCGATATCTTGAAATATAGATATATATAGATATTGATAGATATCTTAAGATAGAAAGTAAGTTATATTAGCTGTAAAAGGTATATTTTTTTCTGGACTTTCATCCTCTAGACAGAGAGCCATCTTTTGAGTAACATTATGCTTTAAAGGTTCTTAAGCTTCCTATCAGTGTGAAACTCAGTTCTTCTCCATAACATAAGATGCTTGCTAGTAGGATGAGGATGGGAAGGAAGATGGGTCACATGGTTTACTGCAGTGTTTGAGTTTGATCTGCCTGTTTAATCAGAACATGTTCCTGAACATGTCCTAAAACAAACGTGCTAAGAAAATGTAGACCTTAGAATTGTAAAACTGAACACTAACAGAATATACAGAATGGGGCTTTAAAGGAGATTAGTTAAAAAATAAATAAAGTACAGCAGATCATTCTATCCCTGCTCTTAAAAACAACAGTCCATTTCAGGACATCCTTACAGTGCTGCTTTCTGGAAGAAATGAAGAGATAAGGACAAGCATTAATCTATACTCTTCCTTTTTCCTTGTACTCCTGTTAAGATCCAGTGTTGGGAAAGTAGGCCTTGGTCTGTTCCATTCTGGCACTTCTCAAGGATCTTGTGTTGTAAGAAAATAAYCAAGAGTACAAAGCAGACTAAAAATGTAATGAATTTTAATTTCAGACACCAAAATCTTCTTCCTCTGATTCATTATTCATCCAGATACAGACAGACTATTATATCTCGTTCTTTTAATTGACTGTTTAGTCAGTGCTGCCAAGATCTCCATGGAAGACTGATGAAGGTAGCTGGATCTTTTCATAAAGGAGCTTTTCACTTTCTCCCTGCATGTAGGTGCTTTTTCCAAGGAAGATYTTTTTTTTCCTCAACTATTATGAACCAAAGGTGAAAATCTGGATTTTCTGCTGCTCCTTACWCCTGAGATCAGTGAGGTGCCTTACAAACCCAATTCAGGGACTCTAAAGCTCAKAAAAATAAAAGAGATCTCTAAATACTGGAGTAATCATACTTCATTTTTTCTTTAACCATTTTTTAACAAAGYATTTGCATATCTTATCTTCTTAGGGATGGGTCAACCCCAACCCAAATTTTCTTCAATGTTCATCTCTCTTTCCACTGACATGACAAATTTAAAGCTTAATCGAAATAAATAATAAAAAAAAAAAGGTAGAACTAACCCACTTATCCTGTATACAATCCTAATCAACACAATTTTAAAAGTGTATCAGAAATAAACAAAGCCTGTGGTCCTTCAGGACAATAAAGACCAGCCACAGCTAGCAACAAACAAATAAACAAAAAAGCATGCAGCAAGCGAGCTGCCTTTTCTTACTCCATGCAGACCCAGACCCAGAAGACATTCAAGCCTCTTGTACTCTGGCTGAAGAACACACTCAGTTCTCATTCTTGCAGTAATAGATAGGAGAGATCGGGTAGATTACACTGCCCCTAGATTTTGGGAGTAGAGACTAGCACTGACTTCATATAAACGTATCTGAATAAAGCATTTTGTTTGATTATTCTTGTATTGTCTTTTTTCCCTTTGTAGTCCTAACACGTCTCTCAAGAGTTAATTAATTAAGAGTAACTGTGTTCTAATAGAGTACACCATGTACTGCTTTGCTGCTCACACCCAGATAGTCCTGGTTTCCCACTTTCCTGCTCACATCTTTTAAGTAGGTCCCTTGGGTATCCCTTTTCCTTACTTACATTACAATACTAGAAAGAAATCACTATTCCCAAAAAACATAAACGGCCAAAACATTAAGAATTCAAAATACATAGCAAAGCAAGAAAGAAACAATGATAGAGAAGCACTTTCCAAAACTGCAGTTCATGAAAGACCCATTTAAAAACCCTAACATTTGTGTTACTGGTATTTTTATAAAGAATCATTTCTGACATCTGCATGACATACGGGACCCTTCAAAACTGAAAGACTTATCATTCTTCATCTGCATTCCAAGAGAGCTAATAGCCCAGCAATCAGCACATTCACTTCACAAGTGGAAAGCTAACTTTAAAAAGGTTTAAGTGGGAAAATCAGGGGCACTAAAAAAAATGTCATCAACACACAAAAAAAGTCCAAATGGTATCATGTACTTACTCGTCTATCTGACAAACACATGTTTCCACCTCTTTCAATGCAGCTTGCAATTTGAGTAACAATTTCTGATACACATCTTGAGTTTCTAAATCTTCTTCTTTTAAAAGGTACCTCAGACCACGGCCGTCCTGCTGACCAAGAGACTGTCCTGAGGGGGCAGCCATGGTGGTAATGGTATGTTGGACATAAATCATGGGATTCAGGCTACCTGGAAATAACCCAAACAAGTTTACATCAGTGACTTTTTTTTCAAAATAAACTTGAAAATAAGAAAAAACAGCTAATAGAAGTTGAAATATTTTCCTGATTAAATTGTAGATAATTTTGCATATTATTTTGCTTACCAAAGACAAGTTTATTCAAGAAAAGAACGTGAAGTTATGACTATCCTTTATTGTGTTTTAATGTAAACCTAAATATCAAAAATGTGCAAACCTTAGTTTTAGTATTTGAGACTTACATTTTAAGTCTATATCAGAAACAATGGAACTGTTTCTTCTTTCAAGCTCACCTCACTTACCTTGATCAGTGCTTTTATTCTCTTTTTCATGTGAAGAGTGTTTTCTGCTGTCTAACTGAACGCCAAAGGCACTACCAAGCGATGTTGAGGTTTTAGGGTAAGAGACCTCCATCACATTGATATGGCAATTGGTTGGGCAGAAATCACTGCTGTGCAGTGGTGAAATCTTTGACTTAGCTTGTTTGAAGGTAGGCCAAGCTCTGTTTTTTAATACTCGTGAAAACTAGAAGTGAGAAGGAAAAGAAATTTTTGATTAATAGTTTTTGATAGGTCAGCACTTACTTGGCAAAACTTGGGCATTTGTCTAGAAAAGAAAAGTTTGAAATAATTCTAACACCCTGGCTAGATTTGACTTCATAATTTCCACTTTTCTCTAGAAGAAAAAATATTTCTCATTTTAGATGTTTTGGATTTGGCTTTTTGAAATTAGTGATAGATGTTGCAAATGTAAATAGCGCTGGAAAAAAGGGAGTGTATTAATTTTCCTTTGAACGTAATAGAATACTATACTTTTCCTGAAGAGGATATCTAGAAATTCTCTAATGACCCAGTTCTGTACATATATATTTTCAAGTGAATGTCTAACAAAAATTTCTGAAACCTTTGCCTGAGGCTATAATAAAGATAGAATTGGAAGCTGTAAGTTATGAATTTCCTACACTCAGAGGATGAAGATAAGAGATTACAGCCTAAAAATTGCAAACCCCATATTTTGCAGACTGCTGCTCTCTGCCACCTCTTCTCTGTCCCATAGGTCTCCTCAGCAATGAAGAAGACCTTTTTATTTCTTTTCACATTTATGGACTAATTCTAACCCAGTGTTTGGTCATGTAGACCTCCTTACAGCTTCTGCATTTTTGTGAATGCTCCTCAACAGGCTCAGAATCATTTATTCTTTAATGCGAGGATGTCAGCCCAAAATGCCAAAGACTGACCTGTGACAGATCAGGGCAGTAAGAAAAACACCAGTTGTCAGACTCATGAAGCTCATTAGATTACTCATTCATGCTGAAAAATGAGGTTTTCACCCTGTGCACTAAATGTTCACTGAACAGACAAAGACCAGGTATTTTCTTTTTACTACTTCCCTGCCCAAATCAGCTAAAGTTGCGTCCTTTGTTCACTCCCAGAAGCATCATTTTCTTCCTGTCCTAAGAAATGTTACTTCACAGAACTGTATCTTTGCCAACCCTGATGATGACTCTACTGTGAATAGAGTAAACGACAAAGTCTTGTCGGTCACAAGGAGAATTTCTGCAAAAGTCTGTGTGCTTTCCAATGCAATTTGATATCAGGGAAGAATTTCATGGAAAAGTCATGAGCAGCTTCAAGTCAATGGTATCTTAATCACAGTACCTCTGCAGTCAAAATCCTGCACAGACTTCACTTGTGGAAAATAGCTCACACACAAGAATAGTTCTTCTTGTTCTCTTGAGAAGCTTCTTCTCCACTAAGTGTCAGCATAAATTCAATGGGATTTAATTTTGAATTCATTTTAGTGAACACAACTCTACCTTGATGAACGCTTCTGCAAAACTGATTGATAAACTGCATTTAAACATTTATATCAGAACAAGATCTGGAATATTACAGGAAATCCCACTACGGAGTTGTTCCAAGGCTGAAGAATGTACAAATAGTTAAGAAGGGCACTAAGGACACTTAATGATGAAAATGTTCTTGCAAGCAGTACATATTTCACATCCGAATCTCCCACACACCCTGCTCCACCGAGACCAAATGCCTGGCTGCGATTTAACCGGGTCATAAGTCAGGCCCCAAATTCTTTGCATTTACATATTGAGAAACATCTGGGGCTCCCAGCACTGGGCTCAAACATGAGTAAAGCACTGTGGCAATAAGAAAAGCAACTGCAAAAGCTACCGGGTTTCTATTTATAGAATTCCGACTTTCACAGTGAAGCCAAGAGCCGGGCTTGCGCTCCGGCACTCGGAAAGACTTCTGTTACTATGGTTACCTTTACTCGCCAGGAAGGGGACAGAGCTATCCCGGAAATTTAGTGCATTATTAATGGTCATTAAGATACTAACTGTAAAACAATTAATTTTTGACAAGATGAGCTTGAGGCTTCTGAAAGTGCTGTTTATATCAATAATATCTGCTGCTAGACAGGAGGAGCACCACGGAAGCTTCCTCATGGCTGTTTATTTCACATCCAGTGGAACGCAGTAAAATTTCATGCACTGCCTTGGACTCTACTTGTAAAGAGATTGCACATGCTCGGGAGTTTTGCTGTTAGGAAATGCATAAACATACCTACACGTTACTCTAAATACACTTCTCTGAATGTTAAACTATGGAATATGCTTTTGAAGGAAAAAAAAATATTTTGATTTTGACCTGAATATGACAAGCCATGAGGTTTATAACTTAGGCAAACACTGAGACCCTGGATGTTTAGCACTGTTTATCTGCTGTATCAGACTGCTTCTGATGTCCCCTTCTGGCTCCTTTGTTTGTTCCAGTTCTTGTTAGAGAGACCAAGAGTACTCGGAAAAGTCTTTGGAAAGCAGCTCTTTGGCCGTGGTCCCTTACTGAAGTATCCCTACAGGCTCCCCTCCTCTTCCCTTGGAAAACAAGGAAACATTATGTGCCACCTTTCAGGACTGTGTGAAGCTTCTACCACCAACGTCTTTTTTTGTTGTTGCTGCTTTTCTGTTTTAATTAATTTTTGCATAGTGGGTCTCAGAACAGACCAATTTGCACATGCCACAACTCACATCATGAGCCAAGACGACACAGGGCAGAGCCAGTTCTAAGGGACAGCTTCAGGCCTAGTTCAAACTAGCTGCAAATTCCTTATAATTAGATGGATAGGGAAGAGGAAGCACTGGCTGGGATGAGAGACTAAATTTACATTAACAAATTGACAAACAGCCAATTACATCATGATCTGCTTAGCTAGACAGTCATAGAGATACACACTGACAGTAGCTAAAGGTCACACTCCAGGTATTTCTTCACTCTTATCTCATTAATCTAGACCTCGCATATATGAAAGTCAGCACCTTTCACTTATTTCTGTAATGTTTTATTAAGCCAATGTAAATTTAACGATGTACAGAGCTATTACTTTTAATAATCATGCTAGGAAAAAAAAACCCAATTTGAAAGGCATAAATAAAATATGAACAAAAGGCTTTTTTTGATATTTAAAAGTAAGATTCATTAGAAGAAAAAAATAATTCCACTGCCAATGTTTAATTTGGGGTAACATTTTGGCAAATTCACTTAACATTGGCTAAAAGCACATTCAAGAAAGCCAGATCTTTTACAGGAAAAATGCAGTTGACTGTATCCACAGCTAAACCCTACAAACAAGAAAGATTATGATCCAGTTGGGGTTTAAATAGACATTAGATTGTAAATATAATATGCATAAAAACTTAGCGTATGCAAGCCTCATAAGAGCTAAACTTTCACCGGCATTTCTAATACCAAATATCTGCATTTTGTAGAATATTTCAAACAATACTACATTTGTCATTTTTTTCCCTTGAAAGGTAAACATCAGCAAACTGCAGATGTGGCGGTCATACCTTTTTATAACTAGAGATCCTTCGGTAGATATGTTCGATTTTCTCACTGCAAATGACACTGAATTTACTCTGAAGCTCAGTGGGGATTACTTCGTTTAAGGAACTCAGGCTGTTGCAGTTCTGCACAAAATGCTCATCACTTTTTGCCAGTGCTTCAAGAATCTGCAGTAATGAAAAGAAAAGCAGTAAATTATGAAATAAGATTACTACGGTAACTCCTTAGTTATCATCCCTTATAAATAAAGCGGGAAAGGCTGATAATCAGCAACCTTTTAAAATTACAGACAATGCTGCATAACAAATATTAAAGGAACCTGGGAAGCCTTGACCTGGCCCCCTCCCTCCCCTCTCACACTCAGCCTTGCTCCAGTCGGGACCCTGATGCTGATTCCTTCCAAAACAGTGACTGTTCAGTACCTCCTAGGCCAGACCCACCAGTTTAACTTAGGTACTGTTTGTTCCAGACTTTAATCAAGTCAGAAAAGAAAAGAACATAAACAAAAACAAAAAACACACAGATCATCTTGGATGATTATAAAAATACATAAAAGTTACAGCTGTCTTTTTCTGCCTCTATGGCTTTGCAAATATGGGTTTCTGTGTACACAGAGTTTGCTTTTACCTGGAGATACAAAAAGACAGACATCCTGCTACTTCTGTTACTCTCTCCCTGAAACAAATTAAAGAAGTGGCACATGCAATTCTGATGAAATTAAGGAACATTCAGAAACTACAGCCTACCTTCAAAGAGATCAAACATATCTACAAGTCTTTGACTTTCTTTGAAGTTTTACTTGATAATTAAAAAACAAGGTGGAGAGGGAGAGGAAGAAAGGAAGACTTTTTTGTTTGCATTTGTTCAGTTTAGAAGCTTGATTTATAACCATATCGTAACTTGTTTTGCTTCCTGAGCACACATCATTCTTACAAACGTCCGAGGAACAAAGATGACCCAAAGTTATAAGGTATTAAGTTAAATACTTATAATCCAATGAATCAGATTCATTCTTACTCTTCCTTTTTATTAACCATAACAAAAACTAATATACAGAAAAATTGCTTCATACCTTAGCAGTCAAGCTGAAAAACCCCTTTGGTTCAATCATTTTCTCCAACACGTGGCATTTTATCCCAGCCGTGCTGTCATACTCATAAACCACTCCATACTCCAGATGAACATTGTCAACAGTCAGACTGACATGATCTTTCTTCCCATCAATTATTGCCATAGTATTAAACTTGTCAATTACCTCTACAATAAAGAAAATAGCACAATCAGTTGTGAAGCAGACTGGGCATTAAACGAATGAAAAAAAAGAGATGATCAACATTTCTAGATACAGGTATGCCCTGACTGCCCCTTAAAAAAACACACATTTACCAGCTGCATGATTTAAAATCAGAAAGCCAGTAGGCTTATGGATGCTAAAATATGAGACTGACAGCATGAGCACGACAACATCATGAAGCTCAAGAAACTTCAACAGAGAGGATACAAAAGTTTATAAACCGTTACAGTTGAAGGAAAATAATTCAATTTTTACTTATAATGTTCAAACTTAAAAAAGCAACAAAAGAAATGGGAAGCTAAGTAAATTCTAAGTAAATCAGAAGAAAATTACCATGAAAGTATCTATGATCACTTACCCAGCATTTATGCAGAAAACAAAAATACAAGCTGTGTGTTAACCATCTCTTTAATTATTATCTCTATAGATGAACAGAAATCCACCTTTTTCTAAATGTTAATTGATTGAAAATAAGCTGAAGGATGTCCAATTTGATTTTTCTCATCCAGTATGCTCACTAACTCATTTAATGTAGCATTAAATGATTTCTACTACTGAAGATAAATCAGCCAATCCTAGGATTGTGCAGCCCATACATGAAAAAAACCCAGATTTTTCTGAAAGTATCACAGAAGCTTTTTTCTTGAAATTGGGAGTGCAACAATTTTCAGACGACAGCATGTTGACTTTATCCCTTCAGAACACATAAAAGAATTGCAAATCCTTATGCAAAGCAACTCCTACAGTCTATTTATAGTTTTCTCCATGAAAATAAAGGTGCCTCTTATATTTTTGTGCTACTATACTAACATTCTGTGCAACAACGAAATAAAAACAAGCAGCATATACCTTCCACTTTGCAGTCAAAGGCATCTCCTCCATCATCGCCCGATGGCTTGGTATTCGTTTTCTGAAGATCTTCCTGAGCACTTTCAATACTGTTGTAAACCCACTGTATAGAATCTTGCTAAAGAATAATAACAAAAAAAAGACATTGGAAAAACTTCACAAGTGCAATCTAGAGCTTTTTCTCATGAAATAGTAACTTTAATTCCCAAAGTGTTAGCAGCTTTAATGCTTACTGAGCTCCATGTTAACACTTTGAAAATAACAGAAAAGTGTCTTTATCTAAAGCCATCTAATGCATTTAACCAATTTGCTTTTTTTGTTTTAGCATATACTGTCATGAAGCAGTACGAAATTTCTGTCAGCAAGGCTTGTATCATTTTCATGTCCTAGCCAAAAATAACTTAAGACATTTCTAAACCAAATAACATTTTGAAAAATGAAAAAAAAAAAAGATAGAAAATAGTAAAAAAAAACCCAACAGTTTTTCCTTCACTAAATTTGCCACACATCCACAGGACTAGCATAGATTATGGAATAACCAAACAAAGGTACACTAGATCTACTTAATCTAGTCCCCCACTTGTCACCAGCAAGAAGAATACAACATCACTACTCACTACTTGAATTTGCCTTTATAACATTTATTTTATTAGTTCTGCTTTATTTTTTCCCCAGCTTAGCAAAAAAAAACCCCAAACAAACTAGAAGGACAGAATACTTTTCTTAARCTGCAGAGCCCAGCTCCTCATGTGACCAAGTCACTCATGAGCACAGGAACGGCCAAGCATAAAGAAGCCCTACATATAGCAACCTCACATAATACTCTTTCTCCCCTCACCCTTATTTACACATATGCCCATCACATGCACACCATCCAAGAGGCATCCTTAGCACCCTCATCAAAGAACCAGATGGGCATCTAATCCCCACGGGGATAACCTGATACGCTCACTTGCTTTCAGGATCAGATAAACTCTCACCCTCACATGGTCCACATCAAGTCACGCTCCCAGCTCATGGGAGACATATGCTCATGTGCGAGCAGCCCTGGGGGCACAGGGCTGCATGAAGCGGTCTGCTTGCCTGCGTCTCGTTCACCAGCTGCATGCTGAGCCACCCCTGCTCACACACAAGCAGTACAACAAGACCTGCAGAGCTGTTTCACAAAAGTGTCTGGTTCCAGACAAACCTATCTAAGATATCTGTTTTTTTCCTAACATTTGATCTTTATTACTACGGAAGAGGGACAATCAGATGCTTATATATTATATATAATATACGTATATATATGTAGAAGCATATGTGTGTATATGTACATAGCATAGTGCATGTGTACATATATATACAAGTTCAGTATTGGACCTATCAGATATGTCATATACAGAATGCACTTCACAAAAAATGTGCTGGTCAACTATTCATTCCCTCTCCAGTAACTACAGCAGGAAAAAATGGCCTATTACGTCCATTCTGAAACCCCAGTCTTTAAAAATGAATTTGTGGAACAGAAATCGAAGTTAAGGATGACAAAAGTGTAAGCTGGATGTTGTAATTTTCACGCAAAATGCCAAGTACATGGTATTAGTTTTTGCTAATGGACAATATTTAGGCATTAACTTTAACCCATGAATCTCAGGTAAGTGTAAATTCTTTCTTGATTTGAGATGCAATTTCTCTCTAGGTTTCCTCAATTCAATTATGCCGTTGACTCTGCCCAGACTCTGAATCCTACCCATCTTTGTAGATATATCTGAAAGATGTAGCTTATCTATGGAGTCTTAGACAGATTTGTTATGCATGTGGGCAGCATTAAGCATTATTATCTAACAGATTTGGAATGTGTCAGCGGATTCTTTCCTTGGATCAACAAACGAAAAGGTTAAATTTGCTTCTTGATTCACATTTATCATAGCCTAAAATGAGGCCTAGCTTCAAGTTAGACCAGAAATCACTATTTTAAAAGTTAAAACAAGAAATAATACGATATAATCATGTGCAGTGATATTCTCCAAAAGCATTAGGCAAAGCCATAAACTAAGCATAAATCCGTTGCAGCTTGATTAGCACCACTGCAAAGAAATTGGTTTAATGTCAGAGCAAGACGTGCTTTAAATTTTCTTCCTCCAAACAAGACAGGAAGAATATAACCACTTTCTAAGCGAGGGTATACTGTAAAAGAGAGTATATTCACACTCTAGCAGTATGAATCTGACATGAAGCTCCATACTCCAGGCACGCAAGCAGATTCCTCACACTGCGAAGTGGACCATGCCCTTTCATCTATGCAATGGCAGACCTCGGGAGAGACTGCAGTACTCTTATCACAGAAATGACGGACTAATGCATCGTGCTTACAAAATAAGATAAATTCATAGTCATTTTCCAAATTAAGACCCAAGATTTCTGAATAGGAAATGAAATTCTAGACATCATAACACCAGTGGGAATACTGACGTTTATTTTAGTCTAGACAGGAGTTCTTGCATATCACTTGATATTTTACGTTTTAAAGTTTTCTTAGAATTCTTCTCAATTTAGGAGATTTTACTTATTTGGAATTAGCTGAACCTCATCAGCTGTTTTTCTTATTGAAAGAAACACTCAGCATAGGAAAATATAGGGTATGTATTCCAATATATTACACAAATGGAAGAAAAATCATACAGAGCAATTTCACATGTGAAGGCACGTGAGCTAGCCAGTCATTGCTTTTTGGATGTCACTGACCTCTAACAACTCCACAACTGCACAATCGTTAAAATATATGTGGTGTTCTAGGCTGTTTGCATATCTCTAGACAAGGACCCTCCTTTTACCACATCTCCCTTTAAAGAAGAGGTGAGCTCTGTCTTATCTATTAGGTAATAACTTCAGTTCTACATTATACTTTAAAAATAATCCAGACAGACATTTTCATGAATCTCTTATTTGCAAGACGCAGTTCAAACTAACTCCTATTTACAATGCGTATCTCACATCAGTGCAGTAGGTAAGGAAGAATGATTTCACACTTGACTTTAATTGGATTTTTTTCTCAATTAACAGGCACTGGCAGACGTTGTGAAGTTAATCAATGATGCTGGTTCACAGTTTATGAAAATTTTGCAGGAACTTGGAAAAAATACATTATGGAATCCTACTGGTTTTGATATTCTTTTTTATCCTTTCTATGTCTTGGAAGCCACAGGATTTTATTGTAGATTCAAAGTGGGAAAAAAAATAAAGATACAGAACTTGCATATTTATATCAAAAAAAGGTAAATTCAGAGTCTTTTAACTGTTGAAGTATTATCCTTGAGTTTCCCAAGATCAGAATGTAACAGGAACACAATGAGACTTTTACAGATGCAGTATATGTGCCCTGCTCTCAATGTGCTGAAGTGTTATAAAATTCTAAAAGATGACCCTTTTTTTGCATTATATTCTCTTGATGATGGGAGGTGGCGAGCTGTATAAATCCCCTCCATCAAGATGAGAGGATACCTTGTAGTGCTTTCTGCACAGGACTGTAGAAACACTTGAAATAATCCTTTAAAATGCAATAGGAGAAATATTTTAGCTATAAGCTTAGATTTTTTTAATGTTCATGTTATATGCAATATATTGATCAACACTAAGTCTTTGTAGTTTAACTGACTTCCTTTCCCCTCATGACCCTCAAACACAACAGACATGCCGACAGAGATGTACACCACACTGTTTGCTTTAGTTGTAGAGGACACTTGAAAAAATATTAAGTCAGATAAACTGTAAGTAAACCAAGTAAAATGTACCTGCATTGGACGCCTGTATTTCCTGCATGCTGTGACGTGAGCAATAACACTTGCGTGAGTCTCTTTGCTGACATTAATTCCATTGACTTTGATTATGCATTGGCCAGGGTGGAGACCTGCTGCAGCTGCTACTGTTCCTATTTAAAAAAAAAAAAAAAAAGATTTCTTTTTCTAAACATCTTCTTTAAAGCTTGCAGCCCAAGAGCTTCAGTTTGTATGAACATCTGCTGCCACTACTTCTCCTGCAGTTCCACTGTCTGTGACTCCTAGAAATAGCCTCTGAAGTCAGCTGGACCCTGCAAAGATATCGTGTTCTGCAGCAGATGATTCCATGCAAAGAGATTGGATAATTATTCTAAAGGCTATTTTATAAAGCAGAAGTTGATTGCCAATAAGGAAACGTGGAAAATCTGTCTAAGAGAAAAGGATTATAAAGGATTAAAGTGTTCTAGCTTGAGACCAAGCTAGGTATCGGTCATAACCTAGACAATTATTTTTCCTAAATTCTGTTATGTATCTTAAGTCTATGGGCTCTTTGACTGCTTCACTGACATAAAACAGAAGCTTTCTGGTGACTGGCTTATAATTCAAAGATGTATTAGAGCACACTAGAAAGTCTTGCTAAACAATAAGGGAGAAAATCAAATCCAAGGATATTTCCATGAAGCCTATCCTTATTTTAATCTCTTTAACAATTCATTCAGAAAAGAAATTGCCTAATTTAAATTAAACAGATAATTGAGTAGGAGATTTTATTAACTTGAATAATTTTGAACAAAGAAAAAAAATACTCCTTGAACAACATAAAACATACGGTTCAGTGATTTATTTTCACAGTCAAATAACCACTTGGGGAAAATCCTTTATTCGCAGAAAGACGACCCTAAGCAGGTGTTTCCAAGTCTTTCCAGCATGAGTGAAGCTGCCTTTTGGAAGGACAGCCTGCTGGAATATGACCTTACTTCCATCTTATTGAGCACTCAGATCCTGTTGTCTTTGTTGGTAAAATACTTTGAAAATATTTAGTCTTCCTTCCTGCAAGGGCAGGAACAGAAACTTGCTACTACAGAAAAAAAAGGCTAAGCTGAATCTGCAAGGCGGACAAATAGAAAAGCCATGTTATGATTTGTCAGGTTAATTTTACAAGAATATAAGTGAAAAAAAGAAACCTGGGCTCCATTTCAGTTATTGTCAGGCTTCGCTTTTGTTTGGAAATAATAAAACCTGGAGCAACAACAGATGATAGTTGCATTTAATACCAAAGAAATTGGAAAATGCACCATTACAAGTCCCCCTTTCTCTGCTCCCAAAAAGAGCTGACTTAAAAATAAAGATTAAAATACGTTTTTTAAATATCCCTCAAGATAGCAGAAATATTACTTAAAATTAAAAAAAAAGAAAGGTCCTAATTCAGCAAAAATTTTTAAGCATGCATGTATAAGCACACACATTTTAAGCATATGTTTAAAATCCTTCAGGCTTAAAAGCTTTCAGATTTCTTTTAAAACACACAAGCAAGCACTTACATGTTATTGAGATTAATGGGAATAAAATATGTATTTAATGAACAAGGACAGGCAGCTAAATTGAGACCCAGGTGGGGAAATAATTATCTCACTGGCTCAACAGTCTACAGCTTATTAGACTTTCTCCTCCTGAAAATCTAATTTCTGGCACCACAGCCTGGGAAAGAAAAAAATAAAAAACCATCTAGCTTTGTCCAAATCTGGCTACTTTGCAGTAAATCAGTTTAAGTTCCTCAATTACAAAGAGAGTGGGGGAAAAAGCTCTCCCCCAGTGGCTGAGAAGACAACTTTAGGTGAACGACGCTACCATCAACAACATACAAGAGCGGCAAAAGACACTTCAAATTCTTTTGCTGATACAGTAGTCCAGAGCACACTGAGTTGTTGAGGGCAAGTGTTGGACAGTAGTAACACAAAGCACAGCAAATGCAGCATTTAGAGCAAACATCTGCAATTACTAAGACAGGGTAAGTCATCAGCACCCTTGAAAAGATGTGACAAAAGCTTGTTTTCTGTAACACATTTTCAGAAGATTGCAGAACCACCTGGTGCCTTAACAAATGAACTGTCAGGAAGCAGATCCCAAAACCCACTCCCTGGAGAAGTTAATTTTGCATCTATCAACTGTTTTCTCAACCTGTAAAGGTCACTATACGACCTTACTTAACTTAGTTAAGCATATGCATTCATATAAATATAGATAGAAATAAACACTGGAGAATTTCAAAAACATCTATTTCAAAAACATCTAAAGAGTGAAAAAAAAACGTAACATGAAATAATCTTGTGTTTTTATCTCATACTGTCTGTGAAACTGAAAAGGACCATCTAAGATGAAACACTGATTTACCTATAGCAGGCCATTTTAACACATTAAATACATCCATTTTGCAACTGTTATGCCTTACCTCTCCCAACAGCGTGCACAACCGATGGACCAAAGCCCCGGATTTGGAACCCAAGTCCGTCTGCAGAGTCAGGAATCTTCACGGTCCTGAAAAAGAACAAAGAATGTGCAAATAAAGCAAAAAGGTGGCATTTTGTTTTTTATCATAAAAATGGACTGTAACGAGAAGGTTACAGAGGTATAAAACTCATACGCTTTCAGCCAATTTGCAATCCCAGATTCAGCACTATGCACATTGCAGATATTTTGCAGCACTTTAATCAGAAGTAAGAGCAAGGTACGATGTTGAAAGCAATCAGAGAAAGGCAATACAAATTCCTGTAGAATTTCAATATGCTGATTAAAGTCAAAGCACCACAATCTACAAATCTCTCCCCAAAAGACTACAGTTGTGGTTAGGATGCCACAGAATAACAACCTGAAAGCTTAGAGAAGGCAGGCAGTCCACCAGACAAGGGCACAGAGATGCTAGACTCAAGATCATGCAAAATATGAGCTCCCACAAACTATCAAAGGTAGTGGAGAGTAGATTTTTATTAGAATTTCGTTAATATCTAAATTTCTACTTGGCAGCTTTTACTGCAAACATGTCTTGTTGGAGCTTATCTGAGAAGCTACACAAAGCCCTGAGTTTTGCAAAGAAAGGATTACCTAATACTCTGTGTACAGCACGCAGACACATTGCATTATGTCCTTATGTTCTCTTAAGTACAACAGTAAAAAACCTACTGGCATACAAATCACTTCTTGTATTTCCATTTTTTTCCTGGTATACATAATGTTTTGCATTCAGATGCAGTTACATGACTAGATGGGACATAAATCTCAGTGGAGCCTCTAAATTTTAAAAAATATTTAAATGCTCTTAAAAATAATAAATTTCCATTAGATATATTTCCCCAAATTTTTTTTTTAAAAAACGCATATTAACTAAAATTCATACAATCCACATGTTTCATTCTGAAAATTCTTTCTGAACATGCTAAGGTGTTAACCATGGAAGACCAGCACTGGCGAAATAAAATATGAATTCACAACAGGAAAACTGTCTTTTCTGCCCACACAGCTGTGCTAGTAGCAACTTCTAGTAGAAAAGTAGGCAGTATGGAGAGTAAATTCTTAAATTTCTCATTAAAAATTCACTACATCTTCTCTGTCAGCCTGGAGCCTCTTCACACATATTTTCAGTAGTGAGTTGTGTCAGAAATGAAACCAAAATCTCCACCAAAGAAAAGCCATGCTATGCCTTACTCTTGCTCCAGCACTTGCTGTTTGTATGTATTTCTCCAGATATTTCTTTCCTAAAATGCTCTTTAATTAAAGGAGTTAATATTCTCCTGCTTAACTAAAAGCATCCTAAAGGCAGTCTGCGTGTGCCACCTGGTAGCTGGGGATGGGTTCCTCCCTACTCTGACCAAAATTTCTCCTGACTGCTGTTGCTCATTCTTCTCTTTCTCTAGAGCACATGCAAGCCAATAATAACTGCATTCACTTGAATAGTGTTGTGCTCATTTGAACAGCTACTGAACTCAGACATCAGGCCTCACTTCCCATTTCTTTTCCATTTGAAGAATTGCACTGAGGTAGCAAGGGTGAAACCTCTGCCCAGAAACACCTCCCTTACATAAAGATGTGGAGTTGTTTACTCGGTCCTCTTGTTTATATGGCCGACACAGATATGGAAGAGGCCCATTAGATCACAAAGTCTAACTTCTGCCAAACCAGGAACTAATCCCCAGACAGAGGAATTTGTTTTATAAACAGAGGATCAGATAAGTGATAAAATCTGCCCATATATTCAAAGAAACCTCATTTATATTTACAGTTTCTGCATGTACTTGAAGTGGCAGAACTGAAGATCTGAAGCCCTGCTGTTCTGCTTTGTCTGACTGACAAATGCAATAAAACAAAACCCAAGCAGATCAGTTTGCTTGTCTTCAGCAAAGATTAGATACAAGACTGGGTGCTTTGATTCTATATCTGTCCTTTTATTTTTTCATGTTACTATTTTACTCGATCAGATAAATTTGTAAGGGCATTGAAAAGAACCACACAACATCTCAGTAATAAGCATTTCATCTCCAGCATTTATAATAAGCTTATAGTAGTGCTGTTTAAGATTTCTCCTGTCTCATAAAATTCACTTCGGTTGTAGCTTTTAAAGTCCCCCAGTGGTAGGACAACTTACTCCCGTGGTTTAGTGCTCACAAGGACCCGCAGGGGCTTCCTGCTGTTTAAACATGCTCTCAGGAGGCAATCCACTTCACTAAAGGGTCGCAGAAAAACCAGGTCACCATTAATAGCAAAGATTTTTTTCCCAAMTTCCAAGCCGGACATCTAGAAAATAAATAACGGTTCATAAGCGTGCTCCTTATAATCACCAACATATTATCTTCTTCTGTTTGCATGCAGTCCCAATAGGACTAACAACACATACATCTTCTTTACATTCTTTATGCGCTCTTCACATAAAGTGCAGAGAAGGCTAACAACACAAAACAGTTCTAGAATTAGTTATTTTTATACAGAGCATACTGTAAACTCTAATATGAGGAGTCCAAAGTGAGTTCTAATCTTAATCAAAATTTTATGCCCACTACAGTATCAGTTAATATTTAAAATAATTAACACAGCCAGCAGCTTTGACTGAGCTAGTTATTTTGATTTTGTTTTTTTTATTATCTTATCTGAGTTGCTCACCTTTCATTCTCCAAAGGGACTAAAACTTATTGCAAACAGATGGACTTAAAGAACAATTTACTCAATAAATATTTATTAAGTTCCAAACTGAACAAGATCCTTAAAAGTTTTGTGGCCATGTCTGTGAGCCAGCAGCGCAGCACGTCAGATCACACACCATCTATAAACTCTGCTTTAACAAGAAAGAAACCATATGCAGCGAGGGTGCCAGGGTCCGCGGTGCTGCTCAAGGCACACACTGAGCACGTGCATGAGCTTAGTGCATCTGGGCTCATGACACAATCCGACTGCAGGAAAAGACAGTATGGAATTACACGAAGCTCACGGAGCCAACTCCTCCCGGATATCACTCTATAGCTGTATTACATTATTGCTTTGCTGTGTCTATTTTTATCATCATTCCTATCCCATCAGGAGATGTACAAGGACTTTAAATCCAGGTCTAATATTTTTCTCTTTTACAAGAAACATTTTATTTTTTTATCTTTGCATGGATAGGGGCTCACACATTTTTGTGAAAGGAGTATGAATTTACTTCACCAAGCAATACTAACAGACTGAAAGTCTGCACTTTCTTCATTCACATTCTGAAATGCAATTGCATATAAAAATCATTAAGCCTTAGCCCAGCCTTTACTGTGAAATAAATTATATATGCATTTAAAGAGGAGCATACTTGTTTCACATTCATTTCATATTTCATCAATAAGTGCATATGCTACTCATTAATAATGATGTCACTGGAATATTCCGAAATGTACCAAAATAATTAACATTTAACTTATACTATTACTCTCAATACAGCAAATTACTTGAAAATAAAATGAGTATTAATAATAGTCACTTTTTTTTTAAACAAAATAATTTTAGAAGTTCATAACTAGAGCTTTCTTGGAAAGTTGTCAAACTATTGTACTATTGTTTATGATTAGATTTTTTCCTAAATGATGCAGAAAATTCACAGCTATGGATAATTTAGAAAACACGGAAAATAATATATATTTGATACCTCAGCATTTGATCCTTTCTCCACCACTTTAATAATTGGCACTTTATTTTTATCTTCTAAAACAAAACCGTAGCTGCCCTCATCAGATTTAATCTGAAAAAAAAAAAAGTTTAAAATATTGTTCAGAAAGTGGTTAAAAAGAGTTAAACTATAACTCAATTTTTTGTCACTATAATGAATTTACTAATCATCAAAACATATGATCATTCAGTTTATTAACTCACCAGTAATGACTTGGCTATTACATTTTCCACAACTTTTAAATCATGTTTCATGAGCCTGTGCTTCATGTTTGATCCTTCCATTTCTTCATCCGCAAAAAATCGGAACAGCAGCGGCTCATCTTTAAATTCACTTTTTTCTAACACTGTGTGATACAGAAACACAGACATTTCTTTTGGAGGAGGCATTCTTGAATATCAGTATCTCTCATGAACCTCATCTCTCATGCATATTTGTTAAATGCTAATAACCTCTTCTGTGTGTGAATCCAAACAACTTTTAATTTCTAATAGAAATAGCAGTTTTTCTTTGGATCCATCACAGTGAGCTATCACCGAGCTCATTTTCAAGTACAACATGTGGCTTCCGCAGAGTGTGAGGGACGCATTTGTCTAGTGAGGTTTTAGTGCAAATGTCCGGCCCAAAGCCTTCCTCCTGGAAGGGATTTCCAAACACGAGCTTGGAAAGCTCTGTGGGACAGCTGCTGGAGATCACTGCTCACCACCACGCTCTGGCACTCCCCAGGTGGTGAGCATGCCAGCATCCTTATTAGAAATGGGCTTCCTGGGGATGGGGAAGCAACTAGAAGAGCAGATGGATGCAGTTTTTATGTTTAAAAACAAAAAGGAAAAAGAAGAAACATCTCTGAGGGGCAGTTATTCTACCTCCTTCCTCCTTTTACTTCAGTGAATGATCTGCCACTTCAATCCTTACATTGAAATCTTGCCTCTAACAGTATTAAATTCATCTTGTTCTTATTTTCAGTTCTGCTCACATCCTGGCTCTCTCCCTTTCCTCTTATACCTCCTTTGTTCTCTGATATCCTCATGATCTTCTAACTTTTCTACAGTCCTACCATCACTTCTACAGTCTCCTACCATCACAGCTCCATAATTTAAAGTCGTGTTCTTTTTTATTTTTCCTCTTAAGAAATCACTTTAAACATCTTCTACTACTTTTCTGCCATTACCATTAGTTCCCACACGCTCAATTTTCCTACATCCTGATTTTTATTTTCACTGTCATCTCTGTGAACAGGTATACCTGCTAAAAAATTTTCTGCCACTAAGTGGCTGATAAAAATTCCCCACTGAATCATTCAAAGAATGAAACCCTCATTATGTATTATAAAACTGACTTTAAATAATTTTTAAACATACAATAGGCTTTTGTTTTCGAGAAACTTAAAGCATAGGTCTCTTCAGAAACGCAATAAAACTACTTGCTTCCTATGCCTTCTGTAATTATCTTTAGCAGCCCCTGCATTTCCTTCCTACTAAGCAGATGGTATTGAACAAAAAGCAAGCATTATCTTGGAAATAATGTACTCACCATGGTGCATAAATCCATTGTCACAAAGAGCTACGCCAAAGATCATGGCTTCCTCCCTGGTCCGGCAATCCCCCTGTGAAACCACAACATGTCTCCTTTTTTCAGATTTTAACAGATGAGTAAAATGTTTCCATACAAACTGACATCACCTCAAAGTGAAGAGACGTCTGTAGATTATACTTACTACTGCCGCATTTTTATATATATATATATATATAGTGTATATATAATACAGTATGTGTGTGAGCATATATACACACACGTATGCAGTGTATATAGTGTATTTTATATATATTATAGTGTATATATAATGCAGTATGTGTGTGCATATATATACATATATATCTATGCATGTGTATATACACTGTGTATATATATATATACAGTAATATATCTCTTTATAGTTACAGATAGAACAGTAACATATTTAGTAACATTGCATTCTCTACAAAAATTGAACATAACAGAATCTAAAAAGGTATCCAAGTTAAAACTAGTATATCTTGACTTAGTGACCAGGCTATACTCATCCTCATTTCTAGCTTGCCTAAAATTAAACAGAACTAATACAGCAAATTGATACTATTTTTATCCAAGCAGTGAGTAATTTTGAGATATCTGACCCTATCCATTTCAACTAAAATCATGAACAGTGTTACATACTCAATCACAAAGCCAAGTCTCATTAAAACATTTAAAGTTCAACAGCAAATAAAAAAGATAAGCATAAGAGGCATGAACAGCACAGCTGCTGATAGCTGGATTCTGTTATTTCCTCTTTTAAGAGGATTACATTTACACTCACTGTTCCAATAATTAGAACTCTTAGACAAAATATTTGCATGTTACTCCACTTAACACAGCACCATCATCCCTACTAAAATTTAGGCGATTGCGTAAATCCGCAGGTGTGCACTCGCCTGTGCAATCAGCCAGTCGATGAGCTTGTTCGCCATGACAATGGATTTGTAGGTTCTCAAATGATAATCCTTATCCCTGTTCAAAACAAAACAAAACAAAACAATAAAATCCTTAAAAGAGAACAAAAGAAAACTTATATTTTACATACAAGTTGGTACAAGCATGAATTAAGCTTTTTGTAAGTGAAACCTTATGGTACAAGTATGAAAGAGGAGGATGCCCACCTCTTTCTTAGGCAATATTCCCACTGGAGCATAAAGGTGGAGAAAAAGGTAGCTATCTTGTCACAGCTGAGACACTCCAAATGAGAGAATGGAGTGTATAGAAATGAGAATGTTAATACACACAGTAGACATCCAAGTGTATCAATAAGGACCTATAAGGTTTTAAAAGTTTGAAAAAAAAGGTCATTTTGAACTGAGCTTGCATTCATTTTATGATGCAGTTAAGCCGCTTCTCTTGATAGCCCTTCAACYTTGTTTGACTCTTCCCAAGAGACTAATCTCGAAAGCATGGGTTAGGTTCCTATGTTCAAACACAGGATATCTACAGAATACCTATCTCTTTTGAATGAGTCACTGAGGATTTCCCAATTGGGCTCACCTAATTACGGGAGTAAACAGGCTGTGAAGGCGACAGTACAACCGTACACCCTGTCAACGAGAAAGATGAATTACACTTTTACATATAAGGAATGGACACAGTAAGGAAGCACAACTGCTCTAAATGCACTTCATTTAAATCTATTGGAAAGCCTATATCTCTTGAGGTGCCAAAGTTACAATTTTGAGGTAAAAACAATATTCATGAATAAATGAGGAGGTCAAACAATTCTAATCTGGCTCAATTAAGACACATAAAAAAAAAAAAGATTAGCTTTAAGGTAGTATTAAAAGATTAGTTTGAAGACATAGTAATCTTAAATAAGTATACACAAAACTTGAAGGATTAAGCAATGACTCTATGCATTAGGTTTTCCCAATCACTGCTTTCAATCTGAGACATTCAATTATACCCAATTATATCCATAGTTATCCATCATCTTAGTCACAAACTGAAATTACAACCAGTCAGTAATTCTGGAGAAAAAAAAAAAAAAAAAGATGCCAAGAAGAAGAAGATGCCAAATGATTTAAAGACGTGGAACTGTGGAACTTTTTAATTTAAAATATATAAACAAGCAAAAATAAATAAAATGTCGGAAAGAGTTCTAGGTACTACCATCAAAAACAGAGTTTTGAAAATTAGTATTCCCTAATATTTCCCTGTCAAAAAAATTATAAATACATTATAAAACTTTGATAATAATAGAAAACTGTATCAAAACAGATACTGAACATTCTTTTAGATACATCTTAACATCATATATATCATATATGTCTATAGCATCATATATATCCATATACACATATACACATACCAGGAGATAAATCAGTGACATTGTACTTTAATATTCAAATGTTCGCATATTTTCCTTCTAAAAATCATGCAAGTTTGATATCAACAGATTTAAAAGTAACTCTGTTCTGTCATTGTGTTATGCTTATAGTGCAGAGATGCACTGTATTACCTAAGTATCTATGTTACAATATCTATCTAATTCCTGATTTAATGCTTTATTAGCTCACTAATAAAAGTCAATCTAATTTACAGGAAAAGAAAAAAAATCTATATGTGGTTCTGTATCTATTAAAATAGATTGACGAATAAATGAACTGTCAGCTAAGATAATCAAGAAACATGGACAATGCATCCTGCACATGAAACTATTAAATAATTAAAATACAGTTCTTAATTTTATATTTAAAATACATAGCAACAAGCCAAAATTTGCCCTTAGATATGGATAATTAACTTTCACATAAATTCACATAGAGGTAGGCAGCTGTGAGGGGATATTAATTATCCTACCATAATATTTTATATTATTTTTCAAGCAGATTTTTAATACATTCTTACTAATAATAACAACTCCTCTGTACCTTAGAAATCACATCCTGCATCTCATTTCTTGGGTAATATGTTCCATCATCATATCGGAATCTGTACAGCATGTGTTCAGGTTTGAATTGGTGCTTATCTGTGACTAAAGAAAAATAATCACGTATTGTTAAGGTAACTGTCTGAAAATATCAAAAAGAAAGAAGACTCAAGTAATTTCTTATAACAACAACACTGCATAGTAATTAATTTCAGACAGTGAGGGCAGGAAACAGTCATAGATCATTTGGTGCAAGTTCCTTTGTGTCCTTACACATATTCCTCAGGAATGCAAACAATCTTATGTCAGAAGCACAGAACAGGACAGAAAACCAGGCAAGGAACAACCTGGAAAACTAAGGAAGATACATCCAATGATCCCAGACTTCATAAAAGAAAGAGAAAATGTATCAAATACATTTTACACTGGGTATATTCACTTCCACCCCTAATCTTTCGCAGAACATGAAAACAAATTGCAACTCTTCACATTATTGTTCCACATTATTCTTTGTTCCAGCTCTTACAGAGGCCCATCTCAGATCACTCAATAAAAACTCAGGAAATGCACAACACATTGGAGCAATGATGCATTGGAGTAAGGAAGGGAGAGGGAACATTTTCCTCGATACATTGCCAGCTGAAAGTCTCAAGTACAAGGAACTTGAAGTCATTATGAAGATGTTGAAGCCAGTGTAGAAATCCACTTCCCCAAAGATCTCTGAAGAAAATTATCTTAATGTGTGAATCCAGTTTAGAAAAGCTTACAGAACCTCACACGGCTGTTTGGCCAAAACAGACAAATCAGATGATGGAAAACTCCCAGAAATGAGACTAAAACAAGCCCTTCAGAAAGCCAGCTGATTTCACGTGCAGAGTGAGGACAGCACTTAGCATTAGCACCACCCTAAGATTCCTATCTTGTGTTAATTATTCTTTGATTTGAAAACAACAACTTTAATTCAAAATTAGATGTATGTGGCATCCATTTGTCATAATAGACTATCATTATATCTTTGTTGAGCAGAGTAACAAGGCCCATAGTGGACATATCTTTTCCAGTGTGCTTCCTATAGCAAGTGATATATCAACCATTATTCTCTTCAACACATTCACTTCACTACCATAAGCCTTGCACAGCAAGGCACCACCTGTAATCACTGCATTATTTTTTACACTCATTCAAGATCTTCAGTGTCTCCACATGCCACCTAATGCATGGACATAAAAGCTGACTTTACGTAGAGGATGATTTCATTAGGGTCATGCGCAACAGCAAAATAACTTCCGCATTTGATATATCTACTAAGAGTAAATTCAAAGATGTTATCCCAAATTTTTGGCACTGTCCTGACCTGGCAGTACATGACAGGGTGATCATCCACAATAAACAAAAAGCTTTTTTGCACATCATTGCCTTCCACCACATCAAGCACAGCCTACAAAATTTCCACATATATTGCCTGTGTAAGTATCCAAATGCATTTTCATGGACTGTGACCTTTTACATGGATAATAAAGACTAGTTTTAGCTTTGCAATTAAAAATACTTTCCTAATGTTAGGATCAAAAAAACTTAAAGATTTTTTAAAAACAGCAACTATCAGAAATAGAAAAATCACCACCATAATTCTATTGATTACGGTCAAATTGTTCCTCACTGTTACAGAGTAATACAGGCAAGGAATTGTGACTACAAAGCACCTTTCCACCCTTGCATGCTTGTGAAAAACAGAACACGACCCTGAAGAATGTGAACACTGCTGCTTCGTTGCATCCCCCTACTCACATATGGCCCACCAAAACTAAAGAATAAGTTCACAGTGTCAGCACATCTTGAGTTCTGGTAAGCAAGAAAACAGACAAGGAGGCTTCCTGCTCAAGTATGCAGTGCAAAATACCAAAATATCTTCAGGTAATGCTGTGGATGAAACCGTAAAACAACGGGTTTTTTGTTTGCTTTTTTGCTTTCAATAATACAGACACGATTTGGCTTGTTTTGCTCAAGAGAATGGATGGATCATCAACTACTGAAGAAGATTTAAGAAAATACTTAACTATTCTATGTTCTACTTTTATTTTATCTAGAATCAGCTACACATTCCTAGGGCCACAGTTTCACAAACACTTAAAGCTGGTATAACCCATTATCACCACTGAAATAAGCAATAACATTTGATTTTGTGTTTCATTCCTACCCATGTACCAGTACTCCCTCGCACTGCAATACGTATTTATATGGTACACAGCAAGGAATGGGAGCTAACCCAGTTTAAGTCAGTTTTTACTTTTTTTCCAGGGTAATTTTAATTCCCATCAGTACTCCAACCCCTGGAACTGCAAAGCGATAAAAGGGACCAGGACTGTTTACTTTAGCAGCTGTAGTAGGTTATCCATTCATAAAACTACCACCTGAAACTGTCTCACATGTAGATAATTTCAGCAAGTCTTTTCAGGCATCGGAGACCATGCCAACAGAAGGATTTAGATGAGCACCTTACAAATAGGTTTTTCTAAAGTGCAAAGCTGAGAAAAGAAACAATGTAAAAATTATAATTTTTCCACTTGCAAGAGTTCACATACCAGCAAGTAAATCTATGACCATCACAACAGCGGTCTGGGCCTTGCTAGAATGAAGCCCAACACAGTGAAAATAAGGGCATGCACACTGAATATGCAAAGTCTAACAAAGCCCTCTGTAACATTTGCAATGTGAATATCAGCCAAACTTTCTTTCTCCCTTGCTCCCTCCATGAAAACAGATGGTTCATTCAGCTTTATTTTAAGAATTCTATTTTCACCAAACCACAGCTGGATCTACTATTCAAAGTAGCATGTCTGGCTCATATTTCAATGCTCCAATATAATTACTCTTTTATCTCATGAAATTACACAATATTCATATAACTCTGTATTGAGAAAGTCTATTAGTGTATTTGGGATATAATTTATGAGATCAGAAGAAGAATCTCTGGCAACAGAATAATTCCACTGACAACAATTCTATGTGTGTAGCAAGCCTAATAGCATCTGACATTTCAATGATGATAGAAGAAAATAACACAGACTGGCATTAAAATATTAAAGATTATATGACTGTTGATGAATATCTTTAATATGTTTAATTCTATTCCGTTTATGTTTAAAATGCATAAAGCTAAGCAGTGCTCTGTTACTCCCACTTTCTTTCCAGCCAAGGACACTGAAAACATGGTGGCAAAGAACCACCATCTGCCTCTCAAACAGATCATTTTACTTTGAGTTTTGTAAAATAGCCTCAAACCTTTTCTGTATTCTAAAACTAAGCCTAAGTCAGTTCAGGAATCTAAGCAGCTTCTGAAGCATTAGAAGATTTTTTAGATCAGTTTTACAAAGCAAGCAGAAATTTACTACAGGACAAAGTATGTAAGCATTGCAATGTAAATTATCAGTGTGTTCACTTAAATTTACACTCTGGATCAATGCTGGAACAGCATCTAATTTCAAAATTGTTTCACTAATTGTTTTAAGTGACTGCACCTAATCCAATCCACACATCTTTAAGAACAGAAGACTCTCCAGTTCACTTGTATGGTCCTGCTGAACCACACCTTGTAAAAGGGACAGAGAGGAGGAGCTGATTGGATATGAAAAATATTGCTAGTGCAAATTACCTCAAGAAATCAATACTTCTTATCAACTCAAAAACTATCATTTCTGTGATACTTCTCTCCAGAATGAGGTCAAGCCAGATGGTTAAAAGGGAAAATTTCAGTATGAAAATTCAAATTTTAACAGTATTCTAATCTACTGAACACAGGAGATTAAAATTCAAAATTTTAAACTACTAATATGTAGGCTGGTTTCCATCAGCTTCTTTCAGTTGTTATGCCTAAAAGATAACCAAGTACATCTATCAACAGAGAATTGCAGCATTTGTTGTTCACTCCTTTTTATAATTCTTAGTTGAAGCCTTGCCTAAAAGATGGTTTATATGCCTAAAAGCAGTCTACCCTCCTTTATGTTCCCATCGAAGTGATTTCTGCTTACAACAGGATATCAACGTTAGGTCCCTGTTTTCAGTGTTGTGATTCCAGTAGCATAAATCTAACCCACCTAAACCAACAGAACCACTCCCAGTAATTCTAGGCCCTGGTGACTGCCCCATGAGGTCTGTACATGGATCCTGCAGACCCAACAAACTGCCTTGAACTAACAACATCATCTTTTCATGAAAAATATATTAAGTTAATTCTATTTGTAACAATTACCTTGAAAATACATACATTAAAATTAATCATATTTACCGTGATGGATAATGCCATTTTCTAATAAAGCTTGGCCGAGATGAACACCTTCTTCAGATTTGTGTATCTCTCCAATTTCCAGCAACCAGGACACAAATTCACTGAATTAAAAGCAGATAGAAAAAAATATTAAAAAAAACCCTGGATATCATATCACCACATCTACTACCTTTTTTTTTCCAGTGCCTCTTTATATCTGATATACAAGTACCTAAGTTTGTAAGTAGTCTACAAAATACTTAGCCTAACAAAATTATTTCTACCATAAGGTCACTTTCCATTTTTATTCACTACTGACAGGGCCAACACTCTGTCCATAATGTGAAACATTTATATGTTCCCTGATTAACATTTTGGCAAAACTCTGGAATGAGAGACAAACAGTCCTAACAGACACTGGAAACAAACAATGGTTTCCTTAAAATGCCAAAGAAGATTTAAAATGTGTTTTCCACTGGTTGAAATTTACATTATCAAATGCACATTCTACCTTCCAAGAAAGCATTTGGGGAAAGTAGTCAGTTTCCTCTTCCTGTCTTTGATGAGATTCCCTTGTTTGCACATCATTTTGTAAAGTCTTTCTCCTTGTTCAGAGATCATCACCCAAGTGTCTTGTTCCATACCTAGTTTTAAACCTGCCAAGATACATTCAAATTTTATGAAGTTATTTGCCATTATATTTCAAAACATTCCACAAAACTAAGATGTAAACTCAATGTCTCTGTACATAAAAAAAAACAATTATAAAAAGAATTTCTTTCCATTATTTTCAGGATGAATCTTCAAGATCAATTTTCAACTAAACAACTGATATTCATATAAACATAATAAAACACTCTTATGTCAAAGGTAAGTTGTTCTTGCAGAAGTATATCTATATTGACAATATCATTGACATCACAGTAAAAAACCTAATTCTTTAATTTTCGTTGACTTCATTATGTAAACATAGGAGGAAGGTGTCATCCCTTCAATCCCTGAAGGTTTTAGTGTAGATATTTGTTACTATTTTATGTTTTACTGCTACTCTTTTGGAGAAAATATTACTACTCTGTAACAAAGAACATTCTTGATGATCAAAACAGCTTTCCTAGAATTACATGTCACTGGCCACTCACAGAAATTGTGCTCCCAAGGAGTAAGCAAGACCTTTGCAGCCCATATGCTTTCTCTATAAAAACAGTTATTAATTTTGAACAAAAACATACAGTTCTGGAACATCTTATGCATGCCTTATATGTTCTCAGTTTCTTTCTTCAAACTTGCACATTTTTAGCATTATAATTGCACACCTTTAATATGAGGAATAGTCTTTTTTTTTTTTCAGTTCTACAAGAATCACCAGAAGAATAGTAAGCACCGTGTGCAAAAAAATATATAGTAATAACCAACAGTATCAATATGTATACGGAAGCGTTTCTCATGAAGCATGAACCCGATGGTGCTGATGCTGTACAAAGAGAAAATATCATTTGTTCCTGGGAAAAGACAATCAATATGCTGCTATTGGAGTTTCTAGGATGTTGATGTTTTTATTTGAATTGACTCTTTTAAGTGGGTATAAATGCACTACATGATCAAACTTGAAGATCATCTTCTTTGAAATAAACCTACAATTCACTGAATGCCTCAGGTGACTACATGAAAGCCCTGCAACTCACCGAAACAGTTTCTAACAAAAAGTTCAGTTCAGCTTCAGTTCCCCTTGCAAGCAAATACATGGAGGTCAGAGTGGGTATTTCCAATGCAACTACTCCCTGCCCAGGAGATCTCACAGGCATGTACACTGGATTTGGTTAATCTAAGACTTAAAAAGGAGAAAAGATGCTGCTCTCACACGTGCAGTCACTTAGACATCGGTGTAACTGCATACATATACATGAACTCCAAATCTTACTAAGTAAACATGCAATTAAAGCATCTTTATGCTCATGGTGAATGGGAAAGTGTTTATAGCTACATTTAGACACAATATTTGAATACGAAGATGTTAGCAGTTTGGTTCCTGAGTCTTTTGGCAACCTGCCTGCAATTAAGTGACGCATCCTGCTTCATAAGAGGTGTTTATCCAGATGTTTTAAAAAATCTCTGAGCTGGAGGAAAAAGATAAATTTGTATGTTGCTGGAGCAAAAAAAGAAATATCTTTAAAGATGTTCTGTTGGAACTCAGTTTGTGTCAATGCCAAATTCTCTCATGCTCTATTCTATTCCTATTTCTCTCTTGGTTACTTCCTCAGTAGCAAAACCACTGCTCCCATCAAGAGTTGAAAAGTTGCCTGAATTATAGGATGCTAAAATCCCAGGACTCAGTCTATAATACTTAGGTCAAACTCACCTCTATTATGAGCTTCTCAATAATATAATTTGAAATAATAGTATTTCATAAACATGAAGTACTTACCGTTTTCACTTCATTAAGGAAACCACGAAACTTAACAATAGTAAAGTGTGATTTGACAAAAAACTTTATAACCAGTTTCACGCAAGACGCTTGTTTGAACAGAAGCAGATTTGGTTTTTGTTGTTCATGACACATCTCTATCAAGTTGCTTTCATTTGTTATTCGAAAATGTTGAGTTCTTAGAGGCCTATGTCATCTTTTTGGCTTTTCTTCTACTATTTATTCTTTATGGATCTATTGATTAGATGACAGTGCTCAGATACTCTACTTGAAACTCTGACCCTAAATCAGATGTTATATAAACATCCATCATTCAAATTGCAAAGAAAATAGAAATGAAGTACTACAGTTCTCAATTTACAGCTGAAGGAAAAGGCAATAGCTTATAAAATAAGTACCAGAAACCTATACCGACCAGCAACAGAATCCCAGATCCAACCACAGAGTCCTATTTTCCTACAACACCAAGGCTCCATACATCATGATTGATTTGAATATTATGAAACTAGCTTCAGAAGATGATGATGATGATGTGTCACCTTTCCCTGTTTCTATTTTGTGATGGGTACACCTTGAATACACAAGGTAATCCGTGGCCACATTTGAGATCAGGATTATATTTCATCCTTGCATTCTCTCCCACTAAATACAACTGCTTAGGTGCACAGGTTTTCTTGGATGAAGGAGAATAGATCAAATGGGTTTATTCTGTACCACTTTGTGGTAGATCATCTACATGAAGATTCAACATCCAAAATGAGGATCCTGCTCATTTCAATAATGTGTCTAGTCACAAAACAACATCTTATATACACATCCCACAAACTGTAACATATCACATGCTTCAGTAGAATTATGACTATTTAAACCTGAGGCTGAGGGCAAGCTGTCAAAACCAGATCACATCATCTCCCAGATTCCAAAATCAAATTAAAACTACTAACATCCATGTTTCAAGTCCTCATGTCTTTCCCAGTTCAAGTTTGGTTTATTTCATTCATAAGCTTTCAATTGACCCTGATGCCATACGTTTGCATGGCAGCTGGTTTTACTTTACATCTCAACATAAAAATAGAGTATGGACCTCTGGCACAGCAAGACAAAAGAAAAAGTTTATTAGCATACCTTTTCTCCTTTCTCGTTCTTTCAGAATAGCTTCCAGCCATTCCTGCTTCTCTTCAGGGGTTTTTGCCATACATACAAACCATTTGTTCTTTGCTGTGTTGTGGATCTTCCAGCCATTAACAACAGTATGGCCACTGCTATGATAGTCAGCTGGGAAAAGGTAAAATAAAATGGCTTCAAGACCACAAACTCTTAACATAAAAATAAAGTTGCTATAAACTCCTCATTTCCTGAACAATACCTATAATAACAGAAAAAATTAAAAGGAATTCAAAACACTGAACCAATATCTGTGTGATTACTGCATAGGCAAATTACGAACTATGCAATACTTTAATGAGCAGTATTCTTTTCACTTTTCGTAAATTTAGTACATAAAAAAAAAAACAGAAGGACGTATGAACTTTAAGCTTAAAAAGGCAATGTCCTCTTAAAAAAAAACCACAGATTGCAGTAATTATCAGACTGCTTTTGTTTGCATTATGGTTTATTAAACAATTCCTTAAAAATCAGTACTGTGATTTCGCCCTTTAAACTACAGAAATCTTCTTTGCTGATCTGAGCAATTTACTATAAAGTTGAAAAAAGGAATAAATACCACTGGGAGTAATAAAATTTAATTTTGAAGAGTAAGCTTATCAAATGCATATTAGTTGGTATCTGAATAAAGAATTGGATATACATTTGTTTAAATTAAGCAAAACATAAATAAAAATTTACTATGTTTAAAAGATAAAATGCACAGTTTTTGAAACTATTCCTAACAAACCTAGGTTAAGAATATACGTTATAGAAGAGAGGTAATAATTGTTCATGTTCATAGATACATCAAAATTTTGATTTTAATGCATAAATTACAATATTAAGAACAACCATTTTATTACTTACTCTATTACTTCCTCTTAGCTTATATATCTTGAAAATTTTGATTTTAATGTGCTAGCTCATGAATCATACTGGAAATGGATAGTCAAGGGGCATGTGCGGGGGGGTTGGACCAGATGATCTCTAGAGTTCCCTTCCAACCTTCAGGATTTTATGATTCTACGAAATCAGTTAAACAAGTTCTCTTCCTGAAGCTAACACCCTTGTATAGCATGAATATTCAGTAAGATGACATGCATTTCCTTCGGGAATATTTGCAAGGACCCAAATGTCCAATAATAACAAATACGGCTTCAGTATAAAACATAGATTAAAACTAGAACTAGTCACTCTCGTGCAAAACATTAAGAAAATCAAAGGTAACCTTCTCTCATAACTAACTTTAGTTAGGAGGCAAGAAAATCCCAGAGTCAGCCCTGAAGTTACCCCTCTAGTAACTTCAGAACTTTACACTTTGCAAATCTTTTTTTCATAATTCAGCCCAGTTTTGTATAATGAGATGGGATTTTTCCAAAACCAAAACCTTTGCTGAAATGCTTGCTAAGATTTATCATAAATCTCAGCAGACACACTAGTGTCTTTTCAATAACTCTGCATTTTAATTAGATGGAAAGCAGCCAATTCCTGCATACTCAGCCTGGAAAATATCAGGCACTACTAGAAAATCATGAGATGGGTGGCTAATTTCTCAACAAGCACAACATACAAGAACTCAAAATGCGTAAGAAAGTGCAAAAAGCGAACAATGAAAAAAAATCCTATTTTTTATGTCTATAAACTACGCATAACATCCTTCAGCATATGCATGGGCATCCTTCACCCCTTTAAAACTACTGTTTTTTAAAAACTCCTCATCATGTAAGATGCATCCTCAGAACTTCAGAGTCAAAAGTCAAGCAAAATAAAAAATCTACAAATAGAATCTACCAGCTTACAGCCTTTTGGAGATCAGAAGCAAGAGAGTTAATGGAGGAAAGAAGGGTAAACTCCCTTTCTGTTATTTAAGGAGATCTTTATAAACTTTGCAATATGGCACTACTAGTGCTTTTTTATTTGAAGTTACAGGTTATATGCATAAAACACATCGGTGTTATTTTTGCTATGGCCTTTTTTATCATAGCCATGGCATACTTCTCTGGAATAATCACACCTAACATCATAACTCCCTTGTCTGGTAGGGAAATACTATGATCTCAAACACAGAGAACTGAAGTGGAAAAAGTATTCAAATTTTATTGCTTAGGTTTACAAAGAGCTTTAGACAACTACATTTCACTTTGAGTAGAATTTTGATTTCAGTTTGATAGTTCCATTAACAAAAACACGTTCATGCAGCTACTTTGGCATCTCAATGCAGAGATGACACTTAGAAAATCTAATTGCTTTGGCATCTACAGTTCTGTAACTGCACAGCCCAAAGTGCTGGCAGTTTCACTGCATTTATCTCATGCCATCACAAACTCCCTGAACTGAAGAGCCAAATCAACTGGCTGGGTGCTAAGACCTTATGTGTACCTGTTGCAGCGAGTAAGGAGGAAGACAACCGGTAGCTATGTCTACATTTTGCAGGTGCCCAGCTTAGCTCAGCACCCAGCTACACCCTTGCTTTCTCTTTTGCTCCTTGTGTTCCCAGTAACTGCAATCCTCCAAGATTCCCAAGAGCTACAATGTCCTCCACAACCTACCCGCCCCTATCTTCCCCTGAGCAGCATTTTCAGCACTTCACTAGCATCCCATACACYGTGCACCATTTCTGGATCGTCAGCAGGACAAACCCTGATTGAGACCTGCACGCCAGCGGCCTGGCCGCGTGGCCAGCCAGGAGGAACGCGTGCTTGGACCGGCCACCTGCACAGGAAGCAGGACCGCTCTTTGGGGCTAGGCAGTCASAGCTGCTAGCCAGGCTAAATGGATGATTTGTGCGCCTGACATAATGGTCAGAGGAGAAAGAACTGAGAGAGCTCAAGTTGCTCCCTGTAATAAGCTAACAAATCATTAAGCCTCCAGCTTCTCAAGAAAGGTGAAGAAATATGAGATCATCTATTGATGATKGCTAAGACATTAAAGTCTTTAATTTGAAGTGTGATATACGTCCAAAATTCAGGATTCAAATACTTTTGAGATGCATGACAAGAAATTTGTTACAGGTATATATGGCTGAATTTGTTTTCATCCTTTAAAAAAAAAATAAAACAGAAAAGATATTCTATATGAGAATTTTCCTAAGTTTCTTAGACCATAGGTTCTTAGGAGCAACAGAGTTCAGAAACAGCAAACAAATAAGCACATTTCCCTTCCTCTTCCATACACTTTTTGATGGAGTCTCCAGATACTATTATCACATAGTGTTTTTTCTGTTTCATGCTCGCCTCATTTCAAGACAAGGAGACAGAGAATTGTGACTGTATAGGCAGCTATACAACTGGTATTTCCGAAATCTCAAGTAGCTGTCTTCACAGACTAAGTAATATTCATTTAATGACTGGTGAACGCTATTAGAAATATATATTTTTCTCAAAATCGAATTTTAAAAATGTTTAAAAGAACAGGACAATAGCATTGCTATACAGACATTTTTGAAGACTTTTAAGTTGTGGAGTAACCACTCTGGTTTAAGAACACAAATAGTCTGCTCCGGTAAGAAATAAGCATTCTACTTTAATCAGTACAATCAGAACAGCCACAGCACTTCACAAGGTTGAAACAAAAAAAGAAAGCTTCCACCAATTGTGCTATCAGCCAATGTCTAATTTCACCATAGGAAAAAAAAATGCTTTTTCAGAAAAAGCTTTGCTCATTTCTGTAGGTATGCCACAAGCACRGTCATAAACCGTGCCAACAGTCCCGGTTTTCCTAAGTCTAACTTTTTACTCACTAGCAACAAAGACYGGCCATCCCCATCAGTGCTGTGTGACCATAAGAAAGGATAGTAGTAGGAGAAGCATGAAAAAGGGAAGGAGGGAGGAAGAAGGTAAGAAAGAAATTGAGGTAGCCCAAAAGAGCCTGAAAAATCAAGAAAGCAACAGGAAAGAAAATGGCAGAAGGGTATTTCAGGCTAGGGAAATGACACAGTTATTTTTATATCTTAATGAGAGAAAGGAGGGATAAAATCACAACAAAGCAAGCAAAGTATTGGTTATTTTCTCAGCTATGTGGAAAGGAGGATGGATTTTAGAAATGTTACATATGTACAAGTCACAAGATTTGATATGGCTCAAGAGTGGAAATGGGAAGGAAGGAAGAGAACCCTAAGTATTGTGTTTGAATATAAAGAAAATGGGGAAGGTAACAAAATTCCCTAAGGCTGAAGGATATCTGGAATGATATCTGGAATGGAGAGGGAGTTGTTTTAGCCTCAGCCAAATTACATTTAAAGAATCATCAGAGAAGAAAATTAAAGGGCAGGAAGGAAAATGGACAATATGAAAGAGATAACGGCTGGACAGCTAGAAAAAGAAATCCTCACCTGTACTATCCTTCAGCTCATGCTCATGCTGTCTTCTGGGAGTCAGATGATAAATGAATGATATTGTATGGCAATTTTAGGAGAGATGGAAAGAAGGAAGGAAGGAATATTCACTTAAAGGGTCACAATACAGGGAATTGAAGCCACTTAAAGAAAAGCTTTTAAAAGCCTGGGAATATTCACCAGGAAGAAAATGGTGGCTCACAAAGCTCTGTGACCACAGCAATGTCAACAATTATGAATAACAAAATGCCATATTATGAAGGCTGCTTGGTGGCCCTGAAAAAGAGTTTTTGAAGTCACAGAACAGTTCAAAGCAGACTGGAAAAGATACCTGGAAATCAAACGTGAATCATAGAAAAAACGGATACATATGCATAATGCCAAGACTCAGAGAAGACAATACACCTGTAGGGAAAAATTCAGAAAAGCTAAGGCACAAAATATCTTCTCCAAGCAAGTAATATAAACAGTAACAGGAAAAGTATCTTTTATTTCTAAGGCATTTGTAAGGAAGATGTACAAAAATAAAAGGGGGAGAGCAATTAAATAGCAGATGACAGAGAAGACTGAAATATATCTGCTTTTTTTGCTCATACACAAAATATTAACTGAGCTTCATGCTTGGCACAAATAAACCCAGGAAACGGGTAGGAAAACAAGCCATAAAAGATAAGTAATAGGATACAGAACTGTTGGATAAATCATATGCAATTTAATGAGGCCCGATGAAACTTAAAAAGAATACCTACAGAAATCTCTAACTTGCTACCTAAATCAATGGGCCTGGTGAGAGACAAACAGCTCTGAACAGACATCAAAAAAAAATCTGTTAAATAAAGAGTGTACCAAGGGATTCTCACAGCTAGCACTTTCCAATAGTTTTACCAAGAATGTAACTTATGCTGTGAGAGGGTTGCAAGAGCATGGGGCACAAGATTAGAATTCTGACTCTTAATAAATTATGGAAATGGTTAATCTTCAGTAAGATTAAATTTAATGTGGAAAAGAAAGTAACTGTTAGTAAGAAAAAAACAAAAACCACCCACARGGAACTAGCTTGGTACAGGATATAACTGGTACTGTACAAAAGGATCTGGTGTGATACTCTAGCTCACAAACTAAACAGAAACTGAAAAATAACTCTCTGGAAAAAGTCAAGTAATCCTAGGATTAGTAACAGACATTTCACATGTAGCACAATGATGCTAATTATTCTGTTCTATTTGGCAACAGGCAGGTCCCAGCTTCAGACAAAAGATGCAAACAAATTGAAAAAAAAGGGTTGGAGGATACAAAAGTAGTAGAAGATTTAGAAAACATGACCCATGAGAAAAGGTTGACAGAATTGAAAAGAAGAGATTGAGGAGAGACATAACAGCCTCCTAAAAGATCCATTTGTTTCAATGAGGACAGCAGTTAACTTGTTCTCCAAATCATCAGTGGCACAAGAAGTTAGCAAATAGTTTGGAAAGCAGGGAAATCAAGAGTAGGAAAAAAATACTCTACCTTTTATGAAATTTTTCTAACACCTCTGAAGACCTGACATACCTTATTTAATATGTGCAGTCCTTGCCAACTTTCCAAAAACTTAAGTTTATCAAATGCAAATTGACATTTACAGAGGTATTTACAGAATTCATTTTTCTAAAGCATGTCAAGAAAGTTCCAAGCATTCACATGAATTATATCTCTGGAGGTACTAAAAACACACAACAAACAAAAAGGTAACTTTTGCCTTCTCTATTACAAATGCACCACATACACAGGGATTATCCATCTAGGAGACTTTGAATGTTAAAAGTGAACTTAAATACACGGTTTGATTTGTGCAATAAATGTTACCCATTGTATTAGTGTAAAATAGTCATCTGCGACTGCTCAGCTAATAGTGTATGAAAGCAAAGATGTGTCACTATAATGAAGAGTTAATGAGTGACAAAAGACATGAGAGGTCTTTTAAAGTGACAGCTTACTCTTTCCTTCTAAATACACAGAACAGTCTTCATTCTCCATGAATTCATAAGCTGTTTGCATTCAATTTCAGCACCTTGGAAGACTGCTCTGTAAACAAGCAGCACAGATACTTACCCGTTCCATCATCCACATTCTCTACTTCCATCACTTCTGTGTTTATCCTGCCCCGAAAAAGGTAACGGTGGCCATCTGTAGATGCTTTGCTGTTCTTCAATCGCCTGATGAAAGAAAGAGCAGATGACTATGTCACCACCTTGTGCTATGTTTCTGCAATGCTACCTGTTCACACAGCATTCAAAGACCACTCTAAGAACCACAAGCCATTTACACTGCCACCATACAGACCATGGTAAAACCAGGCTACAATATTTATCACAGATTAGTTGTAATTTTGCTAACAGAGACTTGTAATACCTTTCAAAAAGCTTTCAAGAACTAGAAAAAAGAGAGAGAGGCCATCCTGATAAAACGGGTTAGGCCAATACGTCAGCTCAAAAGACTTATTAATAAAACTTTAAAACATGAGTTATAAAATTTGCTAGGTTAGCACAAAATTTGAATTAAATAGACCTTTCTCTGTATGTTAGTCTACAAATGCTGAGGTTTGAATTGCAATTAGCCACAACAATGACTCCGGTGGCAATTCAATATTTTTATAAAAAGCACACAAAACACCAGTTCTACAGTAACAAAAATGAAAATAATTTTTCTAAGTATGTATTAATCATTTACCTGTGCTTTTTTTTGCAGTAAACCAAAAGATTATCAAAAAGAAAAAATATCCGCTCTTGGATATTTCCTGCTGAAATTTTCAGAAGWAGTCCACTTCTCAGCATTTCTGTGCAAGTATCCGTGATGTTGGACCCCTAAAATCAATTGGAAAGAGATTTTTTTTTTATTCCATGTGAACTGAAACATTCTGCAGTTATAAGAACACAGTTTCTTAGAACTGTAACAATACGCTGAAAACATCAAGAAGAAAAGCCGTAAGACATCTTCTAAAAGACCAGGCCAGCTTGATAAAATTTAACTCTTATCCTCAGTAGCATTACTATTTAGTCAGAAGGGTAGGAAATAAAGGCTTTAAAAACATTTACGCCAAGATGAACTTGGAAGCTGAAGTAACCTCAAACTTCAAAATCATTAAGTATATGTGCTTCTACACCAATAAAACTAAAATTAGAACAAAAAGCAGAAAAAWTTAAAAATCAGGCAAATCTAATGCTGATACATACTGCCAAGATTTCCTAGCATACTTCCTTTAAATTTGTTTTGAAACCATGAGAATTTTGCCAAGTGTAATCTGTTTGAGGGCAAAATTTCTCATGCTATCACTTGCTTCAGGTAGTGCATTCTTCTGTGGAAAAACAAGGCAGCACTTCCAAAAGAGTACTCGAAAAAGAATCAACAGCAACAAAGGACAGCATTTTTCTCCAAGTATTTCTGTAACAAAGTCCCTGCCCTTATAAAGAGAAATCAACCTTTCAAGGAAGTCTGCCTGGAATTCAGAGGGGAATTTTGCTGTTCTGAGAATCCATGCCCCTTTGCCTCGTTATTTCATGGAAATCTCCAYGCGCTCCTGTGGGACCGAGCTCCTGCCCACTTGCTCTATGTATCAAGACTTTTCCACGCTGGTGGAAAACCTGAAAAAGCCTGGGCATGACTTTCTTTTCAGCCAAGTGCACRAACAGTCTGAATGACTTATGCTTGCAATAGCCATAGTTATGTTTTCTTCTTGACCTAACCATACTGGCCCAAAGAAAAATGTACTTAATTAAGAGTCAGGAAGTAATTGTGGCCTCTACATTCAGCCCTTCCTTTTACTGTTTGTCCTTTGTAAATCACAGCCCCGAATATTGAGCAATAACTCACAGTCTGTTTTAAGGAGGAAGCATTCTGTTTACAGACATGATAACACAGGTTGCACGGCTCTAACAGTGGAACAGAATTCAGGCTTCTAAATAAAAGCACTTAGATATTACTGCTAATTAGCCACTCTCTTTCCATTTATGGAAATGAGCCAAAAATGAATGTCATCTCTGCCTGCTTGACAATACCCTCCCTTCCTGAGAAAGAGTAAGTGCCAGAAGTTGGTCTACTAATGTTATAGTTTCATTTGAAGGCAAGCAGGGAAGCAGCTTTAAAGTACAGCCAGTAATATAAATTACACTTACAGTCATGGTTGTATTCAATACTTGCTGAGCACAATCACAGAACAGCAAGTCATTTCCTTCCATTCTATTTCACTGCATCTGTGTATTAAGAGTAACCAATTCCCTATGCTGCTTTTGAAAGTTATTAGCATGGTACTAATTATTTGCATTTTAAAAGGCTAGATTTTTAAAGTATTTTTATTTTGCAAAAACTTTAGCTTTGCTGAAAAATCAGAACTTTTGTAAGGAAGCAAAACTTTTAGCTTAAATCTTCAAAACTATATATGGCAGCTTCAGCTTTCTACAAAAGGATGTATTCTTTCACCAAAGGATTTTCACAAAAMCAGGTTTTTCATGTCTATTGAAAAGCTTCAGTTAAAGAAAGATAACCTCATGTTATAGCAAGGTTTGCGACTGTGAGAAAATCATATCATAAAATATCATATGCATATATGTTAAATGCATAGTTACTTGAATTGTCAAGATTTGACCTATTTGTGGTTGAAATTCAATGCTGTAGTAGATCACTATTACCTGTACAGTATTACACTTTGCCATCACTTTCTTTCTTTCATTTTTACTTTCCTCCTTTTCTAACACAAACTGCCAAATAAAAATGTTCTACTTAATTTCCCTGGGAGTTCTCCCATCCAAATACTGAACAGGGTTAACTGCATTCATTGCACAGCCTTTGACAAGATCACAACCCATGGTGCTTTGGCTGCAGGTCACTGATTTTTTATCATGCCTGCTGTGTGTATGCCCAAGGGAATAGTACAACAGGACCAGAAGTCAGCTCAGTCTGACTACATAACCCAGCCAATGCAGGTTTGTTGTTGTTGTTAAGTTCTTTAACAYTGTTAGGACCAGTCTGTTTCTAGAATTTACGTGGGGATGGAATTGGAAAAGATAAGAGAGAGAACAAAGGAGGTGGCAGTACTGCTGCTTCTATACATGGGGATAGCAGTTCCTTCCACCTTAAAGATAAAAMACATCCCAAAGAAGGTTATAGCAGAGAATGCATAAGCATACTCAGAGCATTCAAAGGAGGAATACCCATTGTACTAATATCTTCCTGAAGGAGGTATCTACACCTTGAACCTCCACAAGGTAGCAGCCACACCCAAGCTACAGTTTACATGCCCAGCCCACTAAGGTAATTCATTTATCTAGCTCTAAGCTGTCCCTCTGATGAAGGAAGAGCTCTAGGCTCAAATAACAAATAAGAGACCACMCTTACTCTGGAAGCATGAGCACACACACTGCACAGGTAAAACTGAACTACACATGCACACGGGTGATGTTTTTGGAACAAATCAGATTTACTGTTTATGCACAGTTGAAGGTTACCATGCCTRTGTTATCTGTCAAGTGATGCACCAAAGAGTGAGAAATTTAGACGGACTCAGGAAACAAGATGCAGAACTTCACTTGAACTGCAGAACTTCACTTGATCATCTTTTGCGTACTACGGCCACAAAATTGAAATGCAGTCCTCTAGATGAGTGCTGAGCAAAGGGCAGTAATAATTTCCCTCATTCTATTGGCTATGTTGGCTTATAGCCCTTTTGGCTGATCGGAACACTACAGAGGCATGAAGGCCCAGCCTGTACTGGAGCCARGGATTCTTCCTTCCCAGGTGAAGGACTTGGCCATTTGCCTTGTTGAGTTTCATAATGTTCCTGTCAGCCTATTCCTCCAGTTTGTCTAGGTCTCTCTGAATGGTGAYCCTGCTTTCAAGTGTATTCACTTCTCCCCTCTCCCTCCCCATCATAATTTGCCATCTGCAAAGTTGACAACAGTGATGCAAGGTGACTCCATTGCCTCCTCCAAGTTATTAAAATGCTAAACAGTGCAAGTCCCAAAAGAGACACCCCCTCCCCTCCCGCCTCCAAAGGTAGTATACTGACCCCTATATCTAGTTGCCCATTCACCATGAATCAATAACCACTACCCTCTGAGTCTGATCATCCATCTAGACTGCAATATCCCAGCTTGGACTCAAGAATATTTCAGGAGACTGTTGAAAGCCTTTCTAATGGCTCTCCTTGTCTACAAAATCAGTTATTTAATCAAAGAAGGCAATCAGGTCGTTTGGGCATGATTTTCCTTGGTAAATCCATGCTGACAGTTCCCAATCACCTGTCCAGAAATGTGTTCCAAGAACTCACTYACAATTTTCCCAGGGACCAAAAGCACCTGATAGGTCTGTGTTTGGAAGGTTGATTCAATCATTGGTGATTGTCCTTTTGGCCTTTCTTTGAAGATGGATGAAACATTTGCATCTCTCTGACCACCAGGGASCCACCTTGATGTCAGGGACCTTTCAAAAATGACAGAAGGCATCTTTTCCAGAACATGATCCAGTTCTTGCCGTACCCTCAGATACAGTCCATATGGTCTCATAGATGTGTATGCATGAGGTTCTTTCAAGTAATCAAATTCAGTGGTACTTAGCCTCTAATCCTTCTAAATATCACTGAAAATCTCAGCAGAATGAAAGATTCTCAGTGTTTGACAAAGTTTTCAAATAGACTCAATGCAGAAATTTCAATCAGATTGAATGTATTATTTTCAGAAAAAATCCAATCTCTAGTGCAGTCTTAAAATGTGGCCACTGGTAAGCTACAAAGCTACAATATATTAATCTGTGATATCTCAAGTATTACAAGGTTTTTTGGGGGKTTTTTGTTTGTTTGTTTGTTTTGTACTTGTTTCCTAAAGTTTAAAGTGTGGGTTACCAGGACCATATCACAAAATAAAAACTTCTAAAATGCACTGAGAGAGACTCTTTGAAATTCAAAACACTACTCTCAATCTGAAGTCATTAAATATTCACCCTTGACATTAAAAAAATTGCTTCATTATCATGAGTTCAAAAGCAACATTTGTTGTATTTAATGTTTTATCTGTTAAAAAAGATACTTACATCTATATTCTGGACAAAATTTAGACTTTATATACGGATTTTTGACTTTACTGATTCAAAGGCCATCACTTTAACGGTGATAAAGCAAAGAAAATGCAAATTAGGATATAAAGTTATTCTTTATTCTTTGTACATGTGCATAGAAAACAGAAATAAAACAGGAGAAAGAGCTAAAAATTCTGAAGTTTAAAATAGAAATCTCTATTCAAATGCCACTTGGTGATACGGTGGAACGGAAACCCTGTATGCGACAGAATACCCTATGCTATTGTTGCTTAGCTGGCCTGTGACTCAAACTGGGTTGTTCCATTTTCAGCTTACAATAAAGGCAACAGTCTTATTTTTCTTCTTGCACTGAAACATCCACGCAGAGTCCAATGACAGACTCAGTCGCAGAGACATTTTACCAGCTGAGACAGCCACCTACGCAAGTTCTGAATACGGTCCAATAAATTCAATCTCTTAGGAAATTAAGTGAGAAAGTCATTATACTCAAAATTTTTTTCCTTGAAACAGATGTTCCATTTTTCCATAAATCTGTATTTTTATCATAACAACACAAGCTTCATTTCATGACACTTATCTACAGGAATTCAAGACATGCTTTGATCAGATTCTAAAAATAGCTTTTTTTTTGCTTTCCTCCTAGCTGAGGCCAAGCAATGTGCTAAGCATTTCCTTCTGCTAGGAAATCTCCAACAATATTGCCTCTTTATTTTTAGGCTATGCAGAAAATCAGATGTTTACTTAATTAATTCCACGCTCATATATTGCATTCAGAAATTTTGTTGTTGCTGGAAACCCTCTAAAATATTGTTAGCTCTTATGAATGCTCTGGAATTCATACCACCTCATGGGCTAAACTCATTTTATGTTTGAAAATGATGATCATGTTAAAATCCGGGCAATTTTGTCAAACTGGGCAACCTATAGTTGCCATATGATAATATCAAATCTCAATAGCCAAGCTCCAATAAACATTAACCCCACTGAAGGCATACTAAAAAAAATAAAAAAAAAAAAAGACAATTTCAGAGTTCAAAAATAGTAGAATCCTAACATTAAATCTGGGGAAAAAAGTTAATCTTGGAAGGAAATTAGTGCTTTGAGGTTTACAGAGGGCATTCTGACCACAGAAAGAGCAGGTGTATCTCTCACATTTCTGTCCATATTGTTATCTTTGCTTGTTAACATATTTTCAACAGCAAAATACTACTCTACAAAGTCTTACAAAGAATTAGAAGAAACTTAATACAGGAAAATGGCTTCCCTTTTGGGGAACAGAGGCATGAGAACAGTCATTTMTTAAGTAGCTTTTCCTTATTGATGTTAGATGTGACTGTCACACTACCCACAGCGCCACACTAACTGTAGCAAAAGACTAGCAGTCAAGACAGAACATTAATTGAAACTGATAAACTGCACTAAACAACCCGTTCTTTAATTAGGTTCCCGAGTTGCTCAAATTTCTATTTAACGGCTATGCTACTGTAAGCAAAACAAAAATTAAAAGATTACAGTAAGAGTTCCAAAATTTTTAAGCCAACTTGATTTTTTTATTTGTGGTGTAGTTTCAATTAACCAACTATGCAAGTGCACAGTATTCAAATAATTACAAAAAACTTTTATCAAATTTCTCTCTTCTTTCTATTATGCACAAGGTAGAAGGGATACCAAAATATTTCAACTTGACTGTGTCATTAAGATGCACTTGGGAAATATCCCTAAAATTCAAGATGCTGAAAGTATGCATAMGAATTTCAATCAATATAGAAGCAGACAAGTTTATTCAAAGAATAATAAAGTAAGTAACAGGTAATAAGGATTTAGAAAGTTTCTCTTGCCATGAAAGGTTTGCAACATGGGCATTGCTGGTGCTTCTACCATGAAGCTGTTGCACATGCATGCCTAATGCACTTTCATGTTTACATGTGCAAATCTGTCCAAGTAATAGCTGATGACAGCAAGCTCGAGCTAACTACAGGAGAAAAAAGAAAGTGTTTTTATCTAATCTAAACAAGTCACTCTTAAGATATTTTCTTCTTTAGGAAAGGTCAACTAGGACTCTCAATTATAACATATAGAGTTCTATTTTATCTAAGTAGTCATTCCTTTTCCAAAATCCAGCAAACAATATCATAGCACAAGTACACACTCCGTGTCATTTATCATTTGTCTTTATCTGCCTTTTTTTTTCCCCCCCTTTTTTTTTTGGCAATTTAGGATTATGCCAAAATATAGATAGATTTGTCTGAATATAGAACAGCATCTATAAAACTTGTATGTACTCCTTCTTTCAAGCCACTGTGTATTTTTTGGCAGTTCACAGTTTTGGCACACTATGAGTGTGCTGTATCAATACTATAGCAAATAAGTATGAAAACTACTGTGCTCAGATCTCTGGCACAAGAGTTCTTCCCCTGCTCTACATCATACCTATTCCAATTAGAGAAATGGAAGAGTTAGCTTTTTAAAGTGCAGCTGCATTATAAAACAAAATGCCCTAAATAATACATTTCAAATCTCATAGCATAAGTAAGACTGCTTAATCTATGTAAAAATGAATCAAGTCTTCCAATACTGCTGAACTGACAATAAACCACAAGTTTGCACAAGTCTGCAGATGAGAAGACTCAATCTGGAGCAAAATAGGAAATAATTCTACAGTGTCATGGATGGTACTTAGCTGGGTTCTTTGCTCAGAATAATTTTTATGCTCCTTTAAAACTGCAATGTGTTCTAGCTGAGCCCTTCTGGAAGGCAGAAGGGAGACAACTCTATGCTGGAAGGTACAGGCTCTGTTTAGCCATAGCAGGTTCAAGAAACAGCAAGTGTGGTAAAGAGCAGAAACACAACATAAAACTGGGAACCGACAGCACAAGGAGACAGTACAAGGAAACAGAAAAGGAAATCTATGGGGAGACCAGAAGATACTGCACCAAAATCACTGTCACTGTGAAAGCATTGCCTCAAGTCAGAGACCCGGCACCTCAGAAACAGTGGATAGAGAAAATGCTATTTTTGATTTCTGTCATTTTAACCTATTACTGTGCACATCTAATTGATTATTCTAGTCAATATTCTATTTCGTAAAGTCTTCAGTCTTTGGGGAGAACTCTGTGAGATGAAGTCCAGGGTTCATCTCAAGGTTCTCTCTGATTCTAACCAAACTCCCTAGCACTTTTCTCTCTTCCCACTATATGAAGGCAATCTCTCTCTAAACAGCAGAAACATTAGGTTTCAAGTACAGCAGAATATGTGCAACCAATACATTTTTCTTCACGCCTTTTCCAGACAGTACATCTTTGACAAAACAAAAAAATCATTATCTATCAACATCAGCTGTCCCTGCCTCTCCACATGCAAGATTAGGATGGGATTTGGGAGCACGGTTTTGGAGATTTAGATCACTTTAGAATGAGAAACACATGATCCTCTCACTATCAAGCTTGTCAGCCTACAAGCTGCTCACAAATCTTTCAGCTAAGAGTCAAGCTTTATATCCTCAGTAAATAGCCAGTGTGTGTGATTAACTGAATGTCTATGCTCTGTTATAGAATCATCAAGTACTTTTGCAAACCAAAAAAATGTTATTAAGCAACTATTTAAGGAAGTAAAATCTGACAGTAGCAGTTAGACTGTGATTTATAGGCACAGAGAATGCTGACTGTATCACTGCACAAGTCAAACACTAAATATTTGCTATGTTTCCTGGAAGTCCACTATTCTGTCTAGCGGTGCTCAGGAACAGGCAACAGATCTTGAATAAAAGCTGTGATTTCACAGAAGGATTCAGGAGGTCTCAGTACCTCAGAATGACAAAAGTGGTATAATACAAGCCTGTTGAAATGTTCATACTTGTAAAAATTATATTGCCACCTCCTTAACATACAAAACAACAAATCTTGTGTTACCTCCCATCCTTCAACGTGTGACTGCCATTCTTCTAAAAACTCCAGTTTTTCCATTTGTCTCTTGGCCTCATTGATGTTGGAGCAAACGGCTTTCATGGCTTGGAGGGCTTCCATTAACGCTGTGTAGTCACTGTGTTTCCTTGGAGTCCGCTTCAGTAACTCCTATTTCAACATAAATATATAAATATATAAATATATGCATATATTTATATGCATATATATATAACTGTCTTTGAGCTCTAAATATGCACTGTGGGAGACTTAAGATTGAGATAAAACATCTGACAGTAAACAGACTTCCCTTTTATTAGGTGGAAAAGCAGTACAGCATTGCATTCTAGTAAGACACTAAAACTCAAGGAAATAAGTAGTAATAAAACCAAATGCTATTTAGAAAAAAAAAGTTAGGATTGCAACTACTTTTCTCCCTAAAAAAGTTGTTTCTTGATGTTGAGCTCTGATCCATGGGATGGAACTGTTCAACAAAGACCACTCCACTTACAAATACTTATTTACTGATGTCAATATTAACACCTGCCTTTCCTGTAACTCAGGACAAAAAACATATTTGTGTTTTGTCCATGCCACTGTTCAATCTAGCATAATACACCAGCTCAACAAACAATACTTTAGGTGACTCATCGCTTTAGCATCATTGGAAATGGCAGCCACTCTAAAAGAGAAGGTGGGGAGGGAGTTGCCAGTATCCATCAGGATACATATAACCTGCCCCCTCGCCTCAATTTCCCAACTCAAACTGCCCACTACCCAACTACACATCTGCAGATGGACTAAGGAAGGACAAGCTTCAGTGTATATACTAACTGCAGCTTGGATACAATCTCTCTGGAGCCATAGCTAAAAGCCTAAACTCTGCTGCCACCACAGCTTGTATTTAAATTTGTTTTAGCTACCACTGATTTCAATGCATCCCTATTGTAATTCATTAGTCAGCTTCCTCTGATTTGTTTGTAGATACTTCATTCAACAAATAGAATATAAAAATAATTTTTAAGTAGGCGAAGGGAACTGTAAAAGCAGAGCTGTGGGATGACTCAAACCTCACTGCAATTACTATATTCCTTTAAAAAAAAACTTTAACATGTTTATTTTAATTTTGCATTTCAGTGCAATGAAATGCAGATGCCTCATAGCTGGCAATGTTTCATATCTAAATTCACATACATATTATAAAAATAACTGTCCAATAATCAGGTTTCAAGTAACTTTTAAAGCAAAAGCTCTTCTTGCTTTTTCCTCAACTGTTTAATGAATAACAATATTAACTTCATATCTGTATGAATCTTTTCTAAGACTCTATAATTTCCTAACTTAGGAAAATTTTAATAACTCAGAGGCTTGAATATCTGATGTTTACAGCCTATTTAATGTTATTAAATTTTAAGTCGTAATAAGACAAAAAAACGCATAAACACACAAAAGCAAACATGCAGAGAACCACATGCTGCCTCTGAGTGTTACTCCCAAATGCTTCTTACATACCATTTTTGTAAATTTTCTCCATCTACAGTTTGCTAATGTTACCTTAGACTCAGCAAAGACTCATGTTGGCAACAACTCCACTATCTAAGGCATTTAAGCAGGCACATGGCCAAATCCAACTTAAATCAGTTTCATTAAACTCACTTAACTGGCTGGCTACCTTTCCAACAATGAAGAGGAAACATTACTATAAGATTTAGAAAGGAGCTGACAATTTTCACTCAGCCAAATTCTTTAATCTTTTTAATATTGATGACAGGAGACTTGCCATTGGCTTTAATGAGAGCAAGCCTGGGTCCAATATCTAATAAAGAGATTATTCACTGTGTAAAGAGATTGTTCTTGCAGGTCTGAAATATGCTTAGCAACCGGTTTTACACAGCAAGTGTGAAGTCTTCGATAACAAAGTCCTAGTACCTTCAAAAGCAGGGGATACTTGCATATTCTCTGTATTGGCGTTACGAGGTACCCCTCCAGAGGCACATCGGTGTTCTTCCGTCCTCCAAGCAGCATGCAGTTCTGGAGTGCAAACAGTTTCAAAAATTACTAAGAGATTCCAAGAAAATTACACTTTCTGAAACCAGGAGTTCTCTAAGAATTAGGAGAGGTTTGCATTACTTTTCATTAATCTCTATTAGACAGAGAGTTATATATAAGCAATTGCCATTAGAAATTATCAGAAATAAAGGCACAGGCATATCCATACAGAAGTCTTAGCTAAGCTATACAGAAATTAAGAAATCGGCTCCTGGCTCACATTTCCTCAGGTCGTTTATCCTAAAGGATTGCACTGTAACCACACAAAAAGTTTATTGAAAGGGATTGGCCAATAAGATAATGGTAATGTAAGCTATAGGTTTATGTGTAGGGGTTTTAAGGCCTGGCTTCAATTCCTTATTACTTACAGATAATCACAACTCTTGAATGACCTACACTGTTCTGTTTATGAAGCTTCAATTTCACTTTCTGTTCTCTGGGTTAGACTGCTGCAGCTTCTAACATCAGACATGCCCTGGATCTGCAAGGAACCCAAGGCACTCGTGGAACCCTTCCACACGTGCCCAGGAGCACGCTACACCAATACACCACCAAGGGTTGTAACTGCACACACGCCTCACCAAATATGCTCTTCTCAGCCTTTCCCGGGAATATTTTGCCTTTTTTTTTTGTCTCTGTAAACAGCATTCTTCCCTTCATAATAAATCTGCCCACGCTGTTGGTGCTTTGCTGATAGTGTCATCTGCTTAAGTCCACTCTTAGTTCCAAAATATTTCACATTTGAGTTGAGCCTTCTCATGTTTAATTCTTGAGAGCACCTTCTCAGGTCTTTAAGCTCCAGTACAATATGCCATACATTTCAAAACGGACTTTGATATCACAGGATGCCATGAAGGAAAACACAAAAATCAGTCGCTATTGATTTTTATCTTTTAGCAACTAAAGTTAACTATTGAGAAACTCCATATTGAGTAACTGTTTTTGTTGTGGAAAAATCATGAGGACCATCATACTTCTTAGTAAGTTTGTCAAATGAAAGACCAACTCTGTATTCGCTTCTTTGACCTCAGATTAAGCCAGCGTCTAAGAGCAGGATGCCTCTAGCAAAACATTTTTTTCCATTTGGCACAAGCTGAACTACAGTATCAGAATATGGACAGTCTTCTCAGAAGTTCTGACCAGAAAAAAAAAAAGGCAGTCTTTCCTATCCCTACCCTTTCCCTACTCTTCCTCATTCATCTCATCCTGTTCTTTCTTATACTTTTTTTTCTACAGTCACCCTTTTTTACACCCTTGTCTCTCGGCCAACAAGACCAAGGCACAGGGTGATGCTATTTTATGCACAGATCCCGACTTCTTAGTGAAAATGCAATGTACTCAGCCCCTCCCACTAGCACTATCACCCCCAAGGGAAACTGCCCTCTAAGCACTCACAGGCGAGCTCGTAGCTCTGACATACTGGAGTAAAAAACATTAACAGTTCACGGCGCAGTCAAATAATACTCAGTTAGAACACCAATTCAAAACACATTTACCAAAAGAAAAGTCCGCACTGTTCTTATTTTGTTAAGGTCAAGTAGAACTTTCTGTGCCTTCTCATGGTTACTGCAGTATTCATCATAGATACGGAATTTCTCTTTCTGCAGAAACAAAGAAATACCTTGTTCTTGTCATTTGGATTTTTTTTTTAATAAACACCACATGGAATGCACACTTTTGAAGGCTGCCTAGCTAACAGAGTCTTCATTTTGGAAGGTCAGCTCCTCTTCCTACGTTTATTATTTTAGGGTGGAGGTTTTTTGTACTTTTCATACTTTTTATTTCTGCTTTTAATTTGAATTGTAAAGTTGCTGGGAATATCACTTGAGCACTTGTTGAAAAAATTCAGAGGCTGGACTACCACAAAAACACAGGATGAAAAAATACAACGAAAACACACAACTAATTCCATATTTGCAGACATGATTATCTGTTATGCATGCACACATGCATGTTTCCAAATGTGGTCTGTATTTCTGCAAAATCAAAAAGCTGTCACTCCAATTCTGTAAATCTTTTCTACTAAACATTAACAATTTTCTCCTAAACAATGCAAAAATACAGACTTAGCAAACAAATGATATGCTATGCACAGAGAAAAATGAAACCTAGACTTTTTCTTAGGTCCCTGATGGAAAACAAACTAACTGGTCCTCATTTTGTAGAAGTTTGGAAACAGGAAAACTAACGATGCTAAAAAATGACTGCTACAGGACATATACACATACTGGAAGTACAATAAGTAAAATATCTTCACAGTCAAGAAATGCAGAGGCATTTTACCCAATCAACACAATCCATTGCTAAATATTCTATGTATATTTTTAATGTAGAATTAAGTCTATTATTATTGCCCCTATCTAAAGCTCATCCTTTCCTAATTCTACTAGCTCATGTACTGGCACCAGAAAGCTTCCCCCATCTCCTCACAGCCTTGGCCAACATCCACTTCTAAAGTATGTTATCCAGTGGGGACATTCACTGGAACAGGCTCTGGTGAAAGACACAATCCTCGGCCCCTGCAGGTGCCACAGCCTGCTCCATCCCAAGGCCACACTGCTATGGGACTCAGCATTCCTCTACCTGTCCCTGCTTTTGTTTTGGGTTTTTTTTTTCCCTTTTTTTTTGAGGAGGGGGAATAACAGTAAACAGGAAAATGACCTTAAAGTTACTCTAAATTATGCAATCAAGTCATAATTTGTCCTTGTGACTTTGTACACTCACCCACCAGGTCAGCGATTAATAAAAACAACCAGAAAAGAGAAAACAAGTAACAAGTAAGGCTGTAATAAAAGATAACATACATAATGAAGAAAGCAAGTTCCCACTTCATGTTGTGCATTAGGTTCTGGTTGCAAGCATTCCTCCACTAGAGATAGGAAATTTTTGTGAACTGCAAGGATATCTTCGATATTTGAAAACAACATCTGAAAAAGAATAAAGTGTACATAAATAAAATAATAGATATAAAAGAAAAGACATATGCAATCAGAAAACTCACCTTAACTGTCTCCTCTGTGACATTCTTATCCACTTTGGCTGTTGCACACTGGATCATTCTGTGAAGGAAAGCCTGCATGAGACATGAAAAACAAGGAAATCATTATCACAGGAAAATCAGAACTTTGGGCATTTTGTCCTGGTAATTTGCTTCCCAGCTTTCTTACATGATGGATATGGAAGCATGTTAGACTAGGACTCTGAATCTCAAACAAATATTTATTTACAACATTCAGCAACTCTGTTATCGTCATATGATATCAAGTCCTATGTAAACAGACTGAAAAAAGCTAATCAGTGCAACATTAATGACACTGAAAAACTGAACGTTCTCTGTGGACAATTTCAACCTTGATTTCACAATCAGGCAGGAGCAAACAGTCTTTTTCCAAATCTATCTCCAGCACTTTTCAAATTTACTACAAGAAATGCAGAAATGAGCCCCTGATTTCTAAATCAAAACTCCTCTTGAGAGACTATTAAGAAAGTTAATATTTAGCAACCACAAGCAAGATTTATGGTGTATTAATAATCTATTTCATTATTATAAAGTAATTGGCTTAAACAACTGCCAGTTACCCCTAGTTTTGATTATGAAAATATTGAGTCTCCATCCCTAGTAATCTCATCTTTGGGGATCGTATCTGAAGTTAGTAATTAATGAATACTAAACCAATATTTTCTCACACTTCACTTTCAAAAATTGGAACAAAAAGAAGAAGATATATACACTAGAAGTTATTTTCAAATAAAAGAAATCACATTTCAAGGCTATCATAAATTCTCACAAATTAATTCCTTTCCAAATAAGGTATATTCTTGAAATATCTACATACTGAAGACTAAAGTCTTACATCACTAATTCTTAACATGGACATGCCTAATTTTTAGCCATCGAAAACTGGCACCACAGTTGCACAAGTGTCATTTCTTTCATAACCATCCAGCTTCAAGTCACTGTGTATTGTATACAGTATACAAACTCATCTAAATTCTGGTGTGGTGCAAATTCCATAAAAGAGGCAATAAATAACCCCTGTTTGGAAGGACAGCACTCACAGTATCCCTTTTTTCTCTTTGCTGGGACTTAAACATTTTCCTTCCCAAGCAATGTTCCTTTGGCTGCTGAAAAGGACTATGTAACTAGGAACATTTTTGTGTGTGTGTGTGATTGAATAGACAAATCTAGTTATACAAGACATAAACCGAATTAGGTTTGGAAAATTACCATCATGCTTAAAAGTTTCACATAATTTTCTACAGTCTTTAAAAACCTCTTTTTCCTGACTACTCATGCGTTCTTCTCAGTGTTTTATTGATGTTAACCAAATCCATTCATTCTTTATAACAGTTTATAATAGAATGTGGACTTTAGCCCTTTATTCCCTTATGCACTATGAAGATCTGCACTGGGCAAATGCCTTTTGGTGTGTGGATCAGCTCTACACTGCCCCGACAATCCCATGTACAGTTAAAAGCTGTTTAGTTTTATATCTCCCTATTTTTCGATTGTTTTCACTAGACTACCTGACAGCATTAAATATACTTTCAAACTGAAAGTTGGAAGGGAAAGAAACACAAGATAATTACTGCTAAAATCATACTTATTTCCGCTATCTATAATCTCTCTGTGTTCATGTTATTTCTCCATAGAACAAACACACTGCTTGTCAGCATTTATGTTTTCCCAGAATTTCACCTTATAAAGCTGAAGAGGGGCGAGAATTCAGTCGGCTGAACACAAAACAGAAAATCATCTGAGAGCTGGGGGATTAGTTGTTCTTGACTGATTACTAGCTAAGAGTTGTATGGTCAAAGAGTAAGTATCAACTGCAATAAGCAGAATCCCATTGAAGCAACACTGCTCCAGAGCTCTCATCTGCAGAGGTTTTTGGAAATGGAACCCAGTAAAATCCGGCCTTCCACATAACCCAGACTCTAGTTAAGGTAAGCAGGCTTAAGATGAATTTAGTCCCTTCCAGCAACCTAATACCAGCTCATATATCACGCTGCTGTGGTCATACAACAGGGCTAATCATGAAGCTGTTGAGGGTGTTGAAGGGTGGACACCGTGGCTATCATTAACAGCTCTGCCATGGTCTGGTACCGGCAGCATGGCAGCAGCGTATCCATCACCTCTGCTGAGGAAACACCAGAGGAGGCCTTATTTAATGCAGCATTTTCCCTAGTGCTTGGAAGAAGAACTCAATAGGTATTTCATGCCATGTTAAAATGTAATTCTAGGTCAGAAACAAATCCAGGTCCTAACCAAGAGACAGCTGAGTCAACAATTGCTTTTGTCACAGCGTTAGAAAGCCTTAATCTGGCACTGTGACTATGGAAAGTAAACGTCTCATCACGTGTTTTCACTAAACCACCTGACACATCTGACGAATAAACATGTATGAAGGTAGGATAGGTTTTGAACTATTCAAAAGACTGTAGAATATCAACTGAAGACAGCCAAGAAATGTTTTGAAAAACCAGCGAGCAAAGACGATGCAGGACTTTGGTGCAACCAGCTCAAAAGAGGAACGTCACTGGAGAAATGAAAAGCAACAAGGATGCCCAGAAATTATGAAGGAGTTGACAGCTGCAGAGCTAACAGGGAAAAAAGAATGTTTAAAAAGCTTTTCAAGAGACACTACATAGAGTATCAATAATTACAGGGGAGCGGAAGGGGAGAAAACTGTAAAAAATAAAAGAAATKAAAATCACAGATATCAGAGAATTTATAAATTACTACAGAACTGGACAGAAAACAAGTCAGAAATTTCTGTGAAATTGCACTAACTGGTTTCTACAGGTTTTACCACAAATCAAAGTCTGCTGCTCAAAGATCAGGCTCATTAGGGAGCACCATGTTGCACGAAGGAATAAAGCATTACAAATTGCAATGACACAGCTAACTAGCTCCTGGACTGAGCAAACAACTGTAACAAACAGTTTGCACACAGGATTCTCATGCTTATTAAAAAAAAAAAATCAACTCAGACTTACTGACATTTTGTATATCATGCACACATATCAGTAAATCATGAGTGATCTTTGTCACCGGGAGAATACTACAAGCCTTGCTGAGGTTAGCTCTCAAGATTCGCCAACATTAGCAGAGTTCTCAATATGGCATCAAGTGCATGGAAAGTAGTGTCTACCTTTGTGTATTCCGGGATTTCCAAAATCTATACACTGAGCTTTAGCTTCCCTAAAAATTTCTGTGATCCCAGAATTTCTCTTAAATTTCCTTCAATCCCTAGTTTTTTCAAGGAACAGTAGAGCAGAATATTTTAGACATAAAAATGTTCTTTTTTTCAATTCTTATTGAAAATACTAATTTAAAGAACCAAAAATAATTACCCCAACTTGAGTCCGTTCATCTTACTCACTAAACACTACTGTGTTTGGCTGCCTGTTGAGCTGCTGCCATTTGTGAGACTGTTACTAAGAGAATATGCACTGAGTTCCTGTTAGGCAGATTTAACTTCTGGTCACATTACATCTTTTTTGGCATAGTTACTCTGTATGGTGTTGAAAAAGCAAAAGCAACACTACAGTTGCTGCAGGCAGGAAGCTGCCAGCAGCACAAATGACTTTTCTGACATCTGGAATGAAAACAAACTCAGCCAAGTCTGACTAAGAAGATTCTCAGGTCGTGAGGTGCTGTCACCCTTTTCAAGAGTAAGAAACAATGCTCTAAAATTATGTCAGAGTACCTGGATCATAAAATACATAACTATTTTGCTAAAAGTGGTTTTCCCTCATGGACCAACAAAAAAATATTCATTCCCTCATAAAAGAAGAATTAAAGTCACTTAATTTTTCTCTTAATCTCTTTCAAGATTATAACAACTCTAAGATATATGTTTGTCACTAAAAAATAGGACCAGCTGCAAAAACACTTGTATTCTTAATAGTGTCATTTCCTGTGTATTTTCAGTTGTGAAAATCCAGTTCAGCTGAAATACTTCATCTACCATACAGAAGCCTATTGAATAAAGCTAAAATTATACTTTGAATGTTAAATGAACAAAATCTATTTCTCTATGCTTTCAAAGACAAAACCCTAAAAAAGAATCACAAAAAAATACAGAGATAAAATACTTACATTTCTCTATTTTTAATTTACACTCTTGATGACTCTACTGAGGCCATGTGGAAGAAAGCAGTTGCATTCTCCTCAATATTTAAAATGATACTAGCAACAGTATGGGGAAATACTTAGGAAAAGGTCAAGATAATAGCAGACTGGCCAGGCACATTTTCTTACTATGGCCAATTCACAAACATCACGTCAGTGTCTTGCCTAGCCTGCCCATGAACTTCTGCAGAGCAGAATCGATGCATCTCAGACTGCAGCTCCCAGAACAACATCGTACTGGTTTGGTGGAAGCTCTTGCACTTGATTTTGTCACACAAAAAACAACTCCAATAGAGACGATTCCAGCAGCAACAGCAGCTGCAGGGAAGCACTGTGTGCGATTCCCCTCCTCTTCCGATCAACCTGTGCCAGGAGCCGCGGCAAGAGCTAATCGGGCTGGTTTCCGAGACTGAACAAAAAGACTCTTCTTCTTTGTCCAGCCAGGCACCAGCTGAGACACCACCTGTTTCTCCTGACTTGCCCACAGCTCTGATGAACTGCAAGCAGCACACAGGGCAGCGGCCAAGGCCAGATGTTCTGCTTCTCCCTGCTCTACCTAGAGCCATGTTCAAAGCTGACTTCAGAACCTTCTCTCTATAAAGACGGGAATATATCTATAAAGGCCATATCTGGAATACTTTTCCTTCCAGTGCTAGTTTTTCCATGCACTCAATTTACACTCAATTTTCAATTTTAATTTCCACTCAATTTCCAATCTCAATTTTTTTCAGTTAAGAAAAAGTTCTCAGTTTTGATTCCTCTCGTTCCTTTCAGCTCCACAGTAGATGTAGCCAAACATTTAGAGTCGATGATGAGTTTACCTCAGCCAGGCTGGAAGGCTGGACAAATAGTCCCCACCTGCTTCCTTGCCCTGAAATCATTGTGTAAAAGATTTAGCACAACATTTTCCCTATAGAAAGTAAAAAACATCTTTTGTTGTCAGATGTCAAGAAATATTGTCTTGCCCAAATCTCATATCTTAATTTTTGGAAACTGTTTTTTCTGGGATATTTTCTTAAATACAAGTTTTGTTGACAAATAATGATGGAAATAGTCCCATGCTTACAGTTAGGAAAAAGCCTAAGCGAACTCTCAAATCAGAGGCAGACGTGACGTAGTAAGTTGAAGATGTGCAAAAACACGCTAGAATATACTTCATTTTTTTTCTTGATTAAATTATATCTTAAATAGAATTTTTAGGAAAGAAAAAAAAATATATACATATATATACACATATATATGTATATATATACACACACACTGGCCTAAGGGATGAACATCTCATACCTTAAACATCTCTCATACAAGGAAAAGCTGAGATAGCTCATAGAATCATAGAATACTTAAGGGTGGAAGGGACCTGTAGAGGTCATCTAGTCCAACCCCCCTGCACATGCAGGGTCCCCTAGAGCATGTGGCACAGGGTGGTGTCCAGGCGGGTTTTGAAGATCTCCAGAGAAGGAGACTCCACCACCTCTCTGGGCAGCCTGTTCCAGGGCTCTGTCACCCTCACGGGAAAGGAGTTCTTTTGCAAGTTCCTGTGGAACTTTTGATGCTTCAATCTGTGGCCGTTTCCTCTAGTTCTATTGCTGGCCACCACTGAGAAGAGGCCAGCCCCATCCTCCTCGCTCCCTCTCTTGAGGTACTTATACACATTGATCAGGTCCCCTCTCAGCCTTTCCTTAAAGGACAGGCTGGGCCTGCTCAGCCTGGAGACCTCTGAGATGGGAAGGAATCTTATCAGTGTGCACAAATATCTGAAGGGAAGGTGTAAAGAGGATAGAACCAGATTATTATTGGTCCTGGCCAGCGACAGTACAAGAGTTAACAGCCACCAACTGAAACACAGGAAGCTCTGTCTGAATATACGAAAAAAAAAAATTACTGTGAGGGTGACAGAGCCCTGGAACAGGCTGCCCAGAGAGGCTGTGGAGTCTCCTTCTCTGGAGATCTTCCAAACACACCTGGATGCCACCCTGTGCCCCGTGCTCTGGGTGTCCCTGCTGGAGCAGGGGGGTTGGACTGGATGATCTCTAGAGGTCCCTGCCAACCTCACGGAGGTTCCGTGATTCCATGATGAGCCGCAGGCAGTCTGTTTAACATTCTCAGCAAATATTTTCAGTATTTATGCAACATGGGTGAATTATGGTAGTTAGGCCTTTTTTAATACCATGGAAAATGCAAACAAGTTACATTCCAGTCTTAGCATCATCAAAGGACATTTTTTGGAAGAGTAAGGGGAAAAGATGGATTTACTGGTGCCAAGAGAAATTTGGAATACATTGCAACATATAAACGCACCAAATAAACAACCATATGAAAGAAGAATTCACAATTTAGCCCTGTAATTCAAATAGAACCTTACAAAATGGTACAAAGAGGGCACAGTCATACTGAGTTTGCGCTCTATTAAAAAAAGAGATTCAATTAAGAAAAACACATTTTGAGCATATTTTTCTGAAGAAGTAGGAATAAGATTAATCTTTATTGTATTTTGAAGTTTTGTCAAGCAAGAAAAAGTTATTTTGGACTGAAAAATATTCACATGTATATGGAATTCCCGCTGGTAATATATCATATGATCCTACTGGTGTCTCTTACCAACAGAATAATATTCTTTGGCTCACACAACTGATCTCATATTACTCAAGTGGGAATAGAAAGAAACATCTATAAGTTTACCCCTCATAAAAGCAGTTTCATGGATTTACAGAACACTACATCCTTAACTAGTAAATMGATCTCAGTAAATTCATCTGTGTTCCTTACCACCAAATCAAAACAAAAAACTAGGACACACCAAAGATATTTTAAGTCTGAAAACAACAAATTTCTATTAAGCTGCAAACATAATTAAAAAAAAAAAATCACAAGCTTAGTTTTTATAGATTTGTAATTTTTATCTAATTTTGCTCCACAACAATAACTCTTTTTAAAATTCTCTTTAGTAAGAATTAATCTTTTCAGAAACATTTTGAGAATTTAAATTAAAATATATATGTTTTAAATTCTATGCATACATAACTTTTTTTTTCATCTTAAGGCAAATCATGAGTTTCAGCAGTCACAATGAGAAAAATCCATTTATCTCAAACATTCCCTTTGCAAGAATGTTTTCATTTGCTTTCTGATCTAATTTGAGATATAATACTTAGAAATCTTGAAAACAATAGAAGAAAAGATAGTCTGTTCTGATAAGTTATCTTTACTTTTCCGAAGTTCATAGGTATATCTGAAAACTAGTTTTAGTCTTTTCTGTATCAAAAATAACCATCAGAATGATGACCGTTATAATCTTCATTAGCATGTAGAAGAAAGATACCTGAAACCACTCATTTTCCCTTTTTAGAACAGAGTTTTAAAGCTTAATCCTGACATCATCTGAATCAGCAAGAAAAGCTGATTATATGAAAAGCTGAATATGTGGTGTCTCTAACTATATAAAACTAAGAGGCTGACAATTCTTGAAACTCAGAAAATTCCTCTTCTATCTACATTTATCATAAAATGTGAAATTACATCCCCCCACTTGGTATATTCTGATAACAGAATTTTGTCAAGACAATTCTTTTCTTCTCTCTAAATAAATAAAACAGTTATCATACATGTCTGCCCTGCTGAAATTATGGAATTATGCACTTTTTCTTCTACAGTTTGGTAAGATCATGAAGTTTTTAAAACTTCAGTGGAAAACTGCATCTTCTTGACAGGCTGGATCTGTTTATAAACAGGGCAGCAAGGAATTTCTTACCCTATAATGAGGCTATAGAAAAATCTCATAATAAGATAGAAAAGTACAGTCCTACTGTATACCTTTAAAAAAAAACTTCATTTTTTTAATATTTCTTTAAACTTAAACTCCTAGTATATCCATTAAACACATTTAAAGTTTTGGATATAATGTAACACAATGACACAAATGCTAGCACAAAAATAAAGAAATAAACAGGAAATATCTAGTCTATAATACTCAAGTTATTTAATGGTATGAACTCTCTACCCTATAGCATTTGCATCTTGCACCATTTTTGTCAGAGGATGACAAAGAAAACAAATGACAAGAATTCCAAGCAAAAACAGAATTTTCTTGTCAGCAAGTAAATGAACATTTCCCTGGGAAACGATCAAGCCCAGATAGTTTGAACCAACTAAATCAAACAACTAGTGTACTTTGGAAGATGTACATTTGCTGCAACAGTTGACCAAGGTTCAGATTGCTAATACTGTCACAGTATCAGCTCTCAGATTTGTAGAGGCAGAGCACCAACACTCCTAAATCAGGATCCCATAGGAATCTGACATCCAGTGAAAGCAGGGGAATCCATTTAATAGAGTCATACTGAAGCACTAAAGGACTAAATCGTAACTGGTCTTGATTCCCCATCTAAGATATTATAATGAAAGGAAACTTAAAACTCATCTTAAAAAAAAAAAAAAAATCCAATATTCATTTATTTATTGAGAAATAGGCATTTGAGAAATCCTTTGGTGGTACACGTATACTTACATGTTTTGGGTCTCTAGATTAACATTTCTGAATAAATATTTAAGTGTTTAAAAAACTGTTCCTTTTATCATCCATGGAACAAAGCATGATTAATTACAGCAAAGCAAGTCACAGAATCACACAATGGTTGAGGCTGGAAGGGGCCTCTAGAGACCATCTAATCCAACCCCAAGAAGGGTTTGGCCCCCTCCTCCCCACATTCTCCCCTCAGGTATTTGTATGTATTGATTAGATCCCCTCTCGGGCTTCTCCAGGTTAAACATGCCCAGCTCGCTTAGTCTGTCCTCATATAGTAGATGTTCCAGTCTCTCAATCCTCTTCATCACTCTATGCTAGACCCTTTCTAGAAACTCCACATCCCTCTTGAAAACAATTGTTTTGACTTTGTACCAGGACTAAAATATACAGAAGATGAGAAAAGTTTTGGCTTCTGAAGAGTAGATGCCAATGTTAGTTGTTTTAACTCCATCCCACAAAGAACACAACCATATCACGGTTTAATCTACTTTTATTGACACACAGCTTTGTTCAAAAGACAGATTTTTACATGTCCCTACCGCCTGTCATGAACTGGCTTTGTGAAATTTCAGCTGCTTACATAGTTATGAGCTAATTACCATGGAAATGGTGTCATTAATTGTATTTTTTTCCTGGATTATACTGATTCATGAGATGTACCAGCTGTGCAAATGCAGAGGATTTTCCATCTTTTATTCCCTTAAAGTCTTGATAACTATCCAAAATCAAAACTTTTCAAAACTTTTGAAAACTTAAAACCTTTTTAGYTCTCTGACCTTTATTTGTCTTTATGCTGCCATCTAAGCATCTGCTGAACATTACTTATATCACAAGATATTTACATGCTAAATTCAGTTTACACCCATCACAAAGATTTCATTTCTTGAAGGGGACAATAATCATGAAGGATGTGATTTACAAAAGGTATCCAGATTACAGCAGAAGGAATAAAACCACACTGTTTGAAGGTGTTTACATTAGATGGATTGCCTGTCAAAATAAACTAATAATTACAAGAAAAATAGGCCTGGATTATAGATGTATTTTGGGTTCTGTATCGTGCCCTCTAGGTGCATTCTGCATTCTCACAGAATTCCGTTTCGCACTCATCCTTTCTTTTCTCCTTTCCTTATTCATTCACAGCCCCTCCTGTTCGTAGGTCATAGGCAGATCTGTGATGTGTCTTGAACTTTGAAGAGTTCCCAGAACAACTGCACAATTTTACCGAAGTTTCTGTGAAGCATGTGCTTTTCAGGAACACATACAAGTGGCACGATTTATTTCATTCTTTTCATTAATTTTTATAAGGGAACAAAAGACAAAAATCTGATCACAGTTCAGTTCTAGTTACTGCCTTGGTGAGATGTTTTGTTTGAATGTTAGGACATGATGCACATGGAGGTCATAATTAGCTTTTTCTGAAGCTTAGCATCAATCTTTATATTATAATTGGAAGCATTAATACATCGTTCACTTGAATCAGAAAGGATTGCAGGATTTCTTAAGTTTACTTTACATATGTAAAAATATAGTGCCTGAACAACCACCACCTCCAAATAGTCTTCACGGAGAGTTGCTTAGCAAACCAAAGGACAAAGGGATATGGGAAAAAAAGAGAAAATTCAACTTTTCCAGTGTTGAGCAAATCACCCMTCTCCCCAGACAACCTGTGCCATAACTGCAGACAAGTTCAAGCAAAGTAGATTTTGGCAACTGTCATCCATAAGCACTCAGTTGGAGTTTGACTGTGCTGAACATCAAGCACTTACCAAGACAGACTGTTGCTTACCGACACACTTCATTGATCACACAAACAAACTGAAGCTTACAGAGTCTTCCCGTGTAAGGTCACACAAGGATATGGGATTTTTTTTATTATTTTACTTGCCTCATGAAATGCTTGTGAACCAATGACCGAGATAGAAACCAAAAGTATCTGAAGAAATAAAAATGTTTGTCTAAATCAGTCCAAACTCAAAACAGCTAAACAGCAGACTTCTAGGAATAACACAAGGCAACGATGGTGTTARTGGGATTGGGAAATCAAGAAATAAATATTGTTTCCTAGCATTTTCAATAGTTTAGAATACTGCATTCCTTACCCTGGGCGAGGAAATGACGCCACTGCAAGCTTTCCTCATGTCCACAATAGCCCACGGATTGCTTTACCTGGATCGAAAGGCATGAACTTGCAGCCCATTAGCCATGTCCAAGCCTTTCAAGTGTGCAAGAAAAGCCACTGCAACCATATGTATTTGTCACTCGTCATTTCTTGATTAGTGTGAGGTGCTGCTACACAACAAAGCCCAGCCCACTGCTTCCAAGGACCAAAATACATTTCCTCCATCTGTATGTGACACAACACTGCATGAACWTATTGTTGGAGAGATTTTAAAAATTCAGGCATAAGAGCTTTAGTAGCAATATCACAGACAGACACCGCTCTGGAGGAGAGCTGAAAGAAAGACAGAGTCTGACAGATTCCAGGTCTGCACATGACACTTCTCAGGTASGTCTTTGAAACCTCCTCACCTCCCCTTGTCCTCTATAACCTGGTTTGAGAAAGGACCAGCACCAGCGAGCCAAGGTAGTATTTGCAACTCTACTTCTTCTGGGAAGATAKGTTCACTTTAAATCACAGAGCATAAACAGAGGGAAAAATACTGTAATACACAAGTAAGGCAGGCACTGTGCAACACAGACGGAAATCCTGTCAGGAAGAAGCTACAAGAAAAGTAGATCACTTCATCTTTCAGGCATAATCTTATTTTCCCTAAACTRTCCACTAAAAAGGAACTAATTGCTAGACTTTTAATTTTTGCAGTTGCATGTGGTAGAAACTGGAGTAAGTATTGATGTAAGATTATCAAATCCACAGATTAATAAACTTTCCATCAGCTTTTCTTTTTTCCTTTTTTTTTTTTWTTTTAAGAGCTGGAGTTTCACTTAAAAATATTTTTTTAGCCTCTTCTGCTGCGAAGTCTGCAGTGCAATGATTTATAGAATGGATGTTATCTCTGTAGACAAACAAAAACATAAGTCCCAAAAGATYTGACCTTCACCTTTCATCTTAAAATAGTACAGCCAATTACCTAGCAACAACAGCCCACATCCTTAAAATATTTATAGCGTGAATTATGCCATGAAGGGCTAGTCAAAGTTTGCTAGGGACCTAAACAACTGAAGAATACACAACTACAACACAAACAATTATATTTGTCAAAGGAGAAATCCCAGTAGCAAACTAAATGGTAAGCCAGTAGTGTTTACTGCTGAACTTGCTGTTGTAGTTGAGAAGTACAACTCCAGAAAGCATGAACATAGGTAGGCAACCTCTAACTCGAGCAGCACACAGAGCAGCACACTGCAAGCTTCCGGAGAGTTTATCATCCTGTTTGCTGAGTGTAATTTGGTTTACCGGGTTTTGATTCCCTGTTCCTGTTCCTTCTGCTCACATCCTCCGAACAGGGCAAGCACTGGAGTTCCTGCTGAACAGACTTACATAGCCTCCTACTTTTAGACCAACGAGGATGCACAGGACATTTTTAGGACAGCAGGATCTCCACGTCCTCCCTCGAGTCTGAGTTAGAAAGCAAAATCGGGATTCGTTTGTCTAGAGGAGGGCAAGGGGRAAAAAAGCACCTATATGGAAAATACCTTAAATATACCCAACATTCACTGACCACATACAGTGCAAAAATCCAGGTAACAGTGTTCATCTGTTCCTTTGGTATTTAAAGAGAAAAACACCGCAGGTTCAACACAGAAAGAGATTCAAAATTTAGAATTAGGCCTTTATTTGATGGRCATTCCATTATGTTTTAATCCTTCTTTTAACCTTTTTAATGGAATTTCCTTTCCATTAATACAGTACTTCTCCAGATTTGCACATCGACACAAACCATTCGCAGAAGAAAATCCCAAATCCAGGACACAGCCTCAGCCCTATTACTGCCCCTATCGTTTTAACTCCTTCCACCATACATGCAAGGACATYTCTTTGATGACCAACCTAACATCTTAGGTTAGCTCACTAGAAGTCAAATATTTTTCTGACTTTGAAATGTTTTCCTGCTATTCCAAATCTAGGAAAATTTGTTTGAGTCTATCACACAACGGGCAAAGAATATTTTTAATCCCTGTCACAGATGTGTAGGTCCTCTCCCAGTGATCAACGCTAAAGCAACAACTTCTGAAAYGTAACAAGCATCACAGAAAACTCAGCTCCCCTAGGACAGGATAACCAGGTGAACACTAGGAGTTCACATGGTGCAATGACAGAACTCACCAAGTCATTTCATATTAGGGAGCATTTCCCTCTCTCCTCATAGTCTCTGTCATCTTCTGTGACGCACCATGAGCACATATCACATTGTACACGCTAAAGAAGCCTCGCATTGAGACTAAGATAGCTGAGCAGAAATAAGATTTCAAAGCAGCTCAATAACACAGCCAATGTCTGCAGTTTCCTCCTCGAAGGCTGAGCAGATAGGCATATTGGTCATGCTCACAAGAAAAAAAAAAAAAAAAAAAAAAATATTGAAGAGAATTTAACATTCGTTACAAAAGAAAACTCTTATAGAGATGCCTCCCTTTAGCTTTAAGGACAGTCCTGCACAGCTGCAGGGCACCGAGCTGTCATGTAAGACAGTGGAAATTTCCAGATCTATTATAATGTCTTCCTGAGAGTTGAAGCRAGTTCACAGACACAGTATTCCTCCTGGGAGCGTCACAGGGCTTGTCTCATTTTCTGAAGGGATGGGTGACATCCAGATATTGTTTTTCAACCATCCTTTTAGTCAGCAAGCACACTTCTCTCTCACAGCCATCCAAAAAAAATGGAGCAAAGGAAGAGAGCTGAATTTCCTGCYTTCTGTGGAAAACCAGAGTTCACCTACGGAACAAAGGCAGGCGGAGGCCCCCCAGAGCCGCGTCCTTCTGGGATTGCTGCAAGTGTTCGGAAATGGGCAACACTAAGTCAGCACTTGCTGAACTAAGTCAGCACTGTCAAAGAAACAGCCTCATGGACAGCTGACCAAGGAAGGCTCCACGTACAGGAGGTGAGGGGCAAAACTGAAGTTGAATCGACCGTAAAGACGGAGCTGCTTTTGGATGAGCTCCCTCCAGMAACTTGTGTTGCAAGGCAATTAATTCACGCAGGATTTAATGGACAAGACTATTTTCCTGGCCGTGGCATCTTAGCGGGTACGCTGCACTGTACGTTTTCAGTCAGAAAGAGGGCTAAGGCATGAGTCTTTTCCAGGGACTAGGGCAGGAAATGAGAATTTTAACAGTTGTCTTTGAGGGAGAGGCCCAGAGGTGGCACACACACCGTCATGYACAGCGTGCATGCAAACAGATGACGGTGAGAAGTATTGACTGCTGATGTTCAGARAAACAGGTCTAGGTCTCCTTCTTTCTGAAAATACCCAGTTGTACCCCGTGCAATACCCCATGCTTTCACTTGCTCCTCCAGACTGGGACACTGATTTGGAAAGAGCTCAAAACAGGCTCCCATGAAGCAAGTCTTGAGAATTCTCCTCATTCTCTGCACCACGTAAACCCTTCCTAATCAATCTGTCTGCATGGGCTTTCCCAATAGGTTACCAGGAGGGTGTGCTGCTGATGTTGGTATATAGGACATTAGGATCTTAACGTAAAAACTTCTGCTATATACTCTCTAATACTCAAATTTGTTACATGGTTGAAAAACCTTTTCCTAGCCAAACTGCCTTATTATGGATGCTAGGCTACTGCGTTACATAATTATAAGCAATCTCTCAGCCAAGCAGGCTTTCCAGCTGCAATCAGTCAAGGTATGATGAAAATGAATGTGCAGCAGAGGAAAAACTCTGCTCCAAGTTCTTATTTCATCATTTGGTGGTCTTTTACACATGGCAGATCCCAGGTTTGCTCCCTGGTTTGGATTTCCTAATGGGTGACATATTCTACCTGAATGGGTGAGTCTTCATCGTGTAGGATACATGCCACGAGTGCCACACGGAAAAATAACTGAATTCAGGTATTTTCTGTAAATATATCACCTTCGCAATGTTAAGTAGGCTATCTGTATGATGTCAAATAAGACTATTCTGAGCAAAAAGTAAAGTGTCGGTGCTGAATTTTGTCAGGTTATTTATTCCTGTGGTATTTCATCATACATGGCCAGAACGGTAATGCTATTTTAGAATTTRACTTAGATGGCTACAATAATTTTACTATAACTTGTTTTAATATTTTTTTTCATCATTCCATGTATTAAGCTTGGTTATGCTGAGCAAGAAATGCAAGATCTATTTTTTGCAAACTGTCCACACTGCCTTTCACTTTTAAATTGGATGGACACTCTTAGCAAGTCTTATTCTTTGGACATGAACTCTCAGTTCAAGCCAAAGTATTGAAAAACTTGACATATTCAAAATACTCAAATACTGAAAGTTTACTCTGTTGGAAAAGATTGTATCTAAGCTATTATCAGCAATAGACAGTTCATCTGACAGCCAAAACTAGCCATTAATAGTAATGATTACATTCATTTTATGTCATCTGTTTTAACAGTAAATTCTCATTTCTGTTGAGCAGTTGCAGATCAGAAATAACAAAAATAAAACTCTGGAACACAGTGTAAAACTGGTGAAAAAAATAATTAAAAAAAAAAAAAAAAACAGTGGGAATCCTGGAAGACAACAGTTGACTTGCACAACTTGCAACTACTCTACTTCATATGCTTTTCCCGTCTCAGTGAGAAAAGAAGTGGCAGAATGTGCCTGTCTTTTTCTCTCTACAACGTTGTCAGGTTGTAGGAGCCTTCAAGACCCAACATTTTCTAAGCTACGTGAATACAAAAGTCTGATGAGTATCTCACTCAGCTTCATTCCTAGAGAAGAGCATGAGAAAACAGCCATAATAATAATAATCTGTTGCTAGCAGGAACCCAAGCTCTTTTTAGAGAAACTCCTCTCTCTAAAGAGGCAATACAAGAGATAACTCCAGTGTAAGAGGCTGGTCACCGACTACTGGCTGAGCCAAAGTCGAGGACATTCTCAGCCAGGCCACCCTAGAGCTCACTCAGTGCCAGGGACACACCATCAGGGAATTCACACTTGTTTCTTCTTTCACACAGTTGTCCATTATGCTTTCAGTAAGCAGAGCAATTCAGAAACATGGAGTTCTGAACTCTTACAAAATATCCACATGCAATTTTGCAGGAAAATACTGTAGAAAAGCAGTCCTGAAATCACTTTAAGACTTCATGCAGTGTTTTCAGAAGAGCGCTGATAGCCCCAAAGAACAGACTGGGAGCCTTTTTTTGGCACAYGATCCTTTTGCTATATTCTGTCACGCCAGCGTGCTCACATGTTGCCTGRGCAGTAGCAGTAAGGCACAACCAGCTTGAGGAGATCTCCTGAGGAGCCCATCCGAGACAGAAAATGCTCTGTGTTTACAACGTGAATGGCCCGGGAAGTTCACTGCTACACATCTAGGCACATACGATACTCRGGGCTTACCGCAGCCTTCTATTTTTATCATTATTGGCAACAAGAATTGCAGAAAACATCAGCTTTGCAGCATTTGCAGAATAGTGACTGCGTGACTGCAGCACTTTCCTCCAGTTGTATGGAAATACTTCACCAACTGCACACGGAGCTTCCACAACACACTTGCAATACTAAGGAGCTCCTTTCCCACACTGTAGTTGCAAAAACTGAGGGGAAAATAGGGAAGGCACTAAAGCACATCCCGTGACAAAGCACAACTTTTACATATATAAAAACAGCTGGTATTCTTTGCAAAGAAAAGTGAGTCCTGAAAATATGTAATTATTTGGGAGTGAAGCCACATAATTTATTAAATCCACTTATATCCAACTGGACATACTAAGATCTGTACTCCCAGGACCAATCTATTGTAATGTAATATATCCAGATGGAAAGACTTTAGTGCCTAATATCACCAACTCGTGCAGCTCACAGACCCAACTCTTCAGCAAAAGAAAGAAGAAATATACACACACAGGTGTATACCTTGTCTATATTAGCCTTTCATAATATTTTAACATGGTTTCAAGAGAACACACAGATTGAGCCTTGACAATATAATAGATCACCAAACCTTGGTCTAAGAGTTACAATGGACATTTCCACTGTCTGGGCACTGTACAGTTTTCTGCAAGAAAGAGTCTAGTAACTCATATGTAAAGAAGAATCTTGGAGCCYGGTCAATACTGTCACATGAAACACCTCCAGGGACGAACATCACAATCTCAGTCACCTTCTGCTTGAAGCACGGACCACAGTCCTTTGATTTTGTATTCCCTTCACGAGAAGAGAGCAACAGCAGCATTTAAACGAAAAGACATAATGAGTCTTTTAGTCCTCCTCTAAAGGAACCCAAAGTGCATGTGCATTTCTTCCTGCAGAAAAGATGAAAGGCCAAAGATCATGTGACAAATAGTAGTCACATCATTTAGAATAAAATGGAAGGCAATCATCATCTTGTGCATAACATAGGAATCTAGGTATGGCCAAAACTTCTTTGTTTTTTAAACTGATTTTTATGTATCTTTTCTGATTTTGAAATGAAGAGATGGTTAAATGAGGTATTGAACTATGACAATTTATGTCATAGCTTGGAGACATCTTACTATGATTACTAAGAAACTACAAGAAAAATGCACAGTTTACAAGGAACATGTCACACAGTGATGAATCTAAGTGAGCAGGGCCTGTTTAGCTTGAAGAGGAAAATATAGAGAGGAAATCTGATCAATGTACAAATACTGGAAGAAAGAATGTAAAGAAGATGATGCCAAACTCTCTTCAGCGGTGGCCAGTGATAGGACAAGGGGTAATGGGTACAAGTTGAAACACAGAAAGYCACATTGCCATGTGAGGAGAAACTTCTTTTCCTGACAGAGCCCTGGAACAGGCTGCCCRGAGAGGCTGTGGAGTCTCCTTCTCTGGAGATCTTCCAAACYCRCCTGGATGCCACCCTGTGCCMCGTGCTCTRGGTGTCCCTGCTGGAGCAGGGGGGTTGGACTAGGTGATCTCTAGAGGTCCCTTCAGCCTCAACCACTCTGATTCTGTGAATCGCAGCCTAACACTAACAGTGAGGTGCTCCCAGTGGATTCCCGGAGCTGCACAGGGCGGAATGGTGGGTCCTTCTTGAACACTTCACATGAGGTCATGATCCTACAGACAGACCACTTTGTRCAAATGCCTCAAATCACCAAAATTTGCAGCATCTACACAGTTATATGGTTATGAATATCAGGCTATATTTGTAAGCATATAACCCAGGGATTTCAGAGTTAAACAAATTTACCAGTATGGACACATTTCACTAATCTGGAGCAGGCTGCAAAAGTAAACAAATTGCTCCATTTAAGGCACGGCACGGCAGAAGTTGCCCACTGGGTCATACGCACTATTAGTTTAAAGTACTATTAGCTTAAAGCACTATTAGCTTAAATAAGTACTATTAGTTTAAAAACAAAAAAAAAAGTGGTAGAAAAATTGGGACAGGAAATAAAATCTTAAGAATGTTAATATCCTGCCTATGAACCWAATTCCAAAGCTGATTAAGTTTAACCATAAGTTGAGATTGTCCTTCACTTGCCATAGCATAAATTCATGTTTGAAATCCCTTTCATTGATTTTTTTTTTCCTTGAGGAACTGAATCAATTAAAGTATTATTTTAAGGGAGTAATTTTACCTAGCTGCATTTTTTTTAAACATTCAAAATAAGAAGACTGAAGATTTTGCCTAGTTTYTACTTCTCCAATTAAAGTGTTACCTAACACAAAAAAARATAYAKAAAAAAAAAYTAATTGCAAAGAAGGTGCTGCAGCMACAGCAACTACAGACATTTGCAGCAGCAAATAGCAACTACAGTGCCAGGGCTATGACAAGTAGCAAAGGTTACTAGTTTAAACCAATTCAAAGAAAAAAAAAGACTTAAAATCATAACTCTACTGAGCCATACACTAAATCAGTACAGGATGAACATGATGCTGTCTGGATACTACAACTAACACACTAATAAAGACTGTTTTAAAAATCACTGCAATCCTCTGAAATTTTATTTTGCTTTTAAACACCATAGTATTTTCCTCCATCTTCCTAGGAGTTTCATAGGTGTGGAGAAGGATGACAGAAAAATAACTGAGGCCTTGAGGGCAAAATACATTGTTAGTGAACCCTGTGCCTCAAASCACTGACTTTTGGTGCTGGAGATCAGGAGCAGACTGACTGCACTGCTGATTACATCAGCTGTAAGAGCCTGGGAACTTTGCACTAGAGTTATTTGTTAACAGTTTTCTTTAGATAGTTTGCAAATATTTGAAAGTCTTACTACTAGGCATATCTGACCCCTAAATGGATCTATTCTAATTCGTTTTGAATTCCAACAMGATATGGTCTTCAAATTCCTTTCATCTCTGGAAAACCCTAGGCTTCTTTCAGGAGCTAACTAAATTTAGTGAATTACAGTATTCCTTTTGTAAAATAAGTAAAAAGCACAGCACCACTATCAAGAATAAACAATATACTCTGCTCAGATTTTTGGGTGCTCCACTGAGTAAGTGCCTAAGAGGGTGAAAACATTTACAAATGTAGAAGAGAGCCTTCATTTGGTTTCTCTTCCTGCAGACAAGGAGCCAAGAAATCTCTGCATAGCTGTAAGAGAGAATTTTAACTTTTCAGGATATCACTAGAAAAAATAATGTAGGATTAGAACCTGTCTTCTTCTGCATGAATAATGTATAATAAAACAAAAGAARTAATACACCAAGTGTAATGAAGCAGTGGAAAAAATCCTGAAAGAGTTGGTTTTGGAAAAATATTGCTTTTATGGTCCCTGCATTGTGACAGTACAAAGGATGGCAAAAAGATGCAAGTGCCTATTGGATTTCAGAGAGATAAATAATTTAAAACTATTACTATGTAATTATTAAGTAAAAATATTTATTATTAAAAGATATTTAATATTTCAATTATTTAAACTATTTAAAGTTTCATCAGCCAACCTTTAGCTATTCGGTGTGTATCACTGCTGAATCTCCAAACTACAATTCACGATTAGTGAAATCCATGGTATTATGAATTGCATTTAAATGCATTAGCATGTTGGAGACCTCTTTAATGCACTGCATCTAAAAGGCAAAAACACCCATCCAATTAATATCCTGCACTTCATTGCAGAATCACTGCAGCCCAATTTATATCTCAGAAAGGAAAATGCCAAAGCTTAATTATTTTTAATTGGGGCCCCACTAACAATGTCAGCACTTCTTACCAGTGGAAAAATAAGGCAGAATATGAGTCTAATCATCACCAGCCAGAAYACTGTCATAAGCACTGTTTTGTTTTCAGAAACACTTTGGGGGGACCTTTTTCCTCAGTATCTTTTCTGTTGGGTGCAAATAATGTAAATACTGCCTCTTGATTGTACTTTAGCACAGYGGTATATGTTTAAGGACTAACCAAAACAAAGCTCCGCAAATACGTCAGTTATGAAGACATTAATTTCCTTTGTGACCATTTTAAGAAACTGTAGATGACCTAGCGCAGTAGAGGGGAAGAAAAATGTTCTTGGATGGCAGCAATAAACAAACACCCTTTTATTCTGTTTAGACCTAGTGAAGAATGAGCCTCACAGYACTTAGCTCATCCTATGAATTTAGATCACTAAGATCTTTTATTCTGATCCACCATCATCTTTAATTTCTTAAAATAGTTACTTATTTAACTGAGGCCTTTAACTCCATCACCACTTGAATCTTTTGGTTATACTGTTTTGGAAGAACTTTTAGGATCCTTTACCTACCAACCAATAGGAGGGAAACTGTAGCGCACACTCCTTCCATTGCACATACACACACAAAGAAAAACTCTTCTGATTTTATTTCATTTTATAAAATAATTGAGACCTGAAGTAACCCAAATCTGACCATCATAGAGAACAGCCACAAAACTAGAGAAAGACTTGGGCATTTGAGTAATAACGTGGACAAATTCCACTTACACTTCTGTCTCTGCAAATCTATTCTAATCCTGCAAAGCTACTGTAGTAGAGTGGGAGATGGTTTACTCTCCATATGTCAAGAGCTGGTACACAGATCCATTCTGGAAGCCATATAGGCTAATTTTATCTTCAGCACACTATTAGCTAAGGTTTTTTTCTTAAACAAATTTTTAACTTCTGACAAAATTCTTCGCCCAAACAAGGGGGTTTTCATTCATTAACAGAGCAACCACACACACGAAAAGTGTTACAATTCTAATTAAGGGGCACACAACACCGACGTGTCAAAACGCGCGCGYGCCGCTTTCAGGGTTACAACCGACCCATGGCGAACGCGCTCAATGCCGCCCACTGCTCCGGCCTCGCTCCGTGCCCTCCCCAGAGCTCCCCTCCTCCAAACGGCCAGCCCGTTAATTAGCTAGGCAGCCGAGTCTCCAAGCATACCAAGTGCTTACCAGAGTTCACTATGCTATTGTGGTTAGCTTTGGAAACAAACCGTGATTAGGGAAATCTACATGGGAAGCATACTTCAAGGACAGGGAGGGGGAAAAAAGGGCTTTAATCTGCCCAGAAATTGGCAACCGCCCGCTGTGTTTTCTATATTTTATGTTATGYTTCTCTGCTCACTGGAACGAATTGCCTGCTATGAATGAAAAGAAACTTTTGCATCTAATCAGTGGCATGAATTTAGACTGAGAGCCGCTGTGCAGGGCTTCTGTGAAGAGTCTGGGCCCTCTGCCATCCTTGTGCTTGTGAATGAAACCGYGTGAGCCACATTCCCTCCTCCTCCTCCTGGCTGTCCCTCCTCCTCCTGCTCCCCGCAGCTGGGGCCCGTCACCATTTCCTTCGCTAGGGAGCGCGGGGATGGACTGCTCGCTCGCGGAAYGAGCGTGACCCAGAAAGGCATCCAGCCCCAGCCATGCGCTCGCCTGAGACGCCTCAGCTGCGCCCCCRGGCCAGCCCTTCTCCCTCCCGCTCCCTGAACCAGCCGCGGAGACAGTGGCGAGGAACTCGCTCCGTCAATAGGCCCCGGTGCTGCTCCCTGACCTCGCCACATGCCTTCCCCAAGCTCCTGCTGACCCCAGAAACAGGCAGGGGGTTCTGCAGGGAGAGGGGGTTTCTGTACCCAGTCACACATCCAGATTTTACTCTGTTTTGGTCTAGGGACACCCTGGATCCAGAGGGAAAAGACAAACAAATCCCCAAACTTTATTGCCTTACAGCTGCTCTGCCAGCAAGGTCACTACTTTTCTAGGCACTCGCAAGAACTACCAGATGTTTCCGATTACAGTAATATTGGCCAGCGAGCTTGCTAGAGATGCAAAATAACACAAACCCCACCTGGGCTGGGGGCAGTTTGTACCAAAGGAGTTGGTTCCAAAAGCAGCCATAGATCTYCTGCTTAACCAACGAAGTTCCCAGAGAGCTAGGTTTTAAATATAGGGYACTGACGAATGTGGGTAAAGAACAAGCTCCCGCTGCTATCAAGTAAACTTTTTTAATTAAGAGCAGAGTCAGACTCAGAGAACAGACCACTAAATATTTCAAAGCCCATGATGTCTGTTACAGATGCGTATTTGTTCAGCTCTGTTCATTCCACAAGCTGAAAAATACTGTCACTTTCAATACAGCATTATAGTCCTGGCTTTCTTTCATTTAAAATGTGAGTTTAATAAACTTTCTAGAATAAAATTTCAGTTTATCGCATTAGTTCTCARAAACTACTTAAGATAGTATGCAATTTTTTTCTGGTTTGGGAGGAAAGTTCTTTTTATAGATACACCCAAAGTAACTCTGCAGATGTATTTTCATTTCAATAGTAAATAGTACTAGCCCCTTGGGCTTTCTTTCTATTATTGCTTTTTTCATTAAAGAATAACATTTATACTTTGCTTAACTGCTCAGAAAAAAAAAAAAGGCATCCCAGTTTCCTAAGAAAGCTTACTCTAGCACATCTCAAATAACCTGCCCTAACCTAATAGTAACATTTGGAGACCACAACAGATCAATTCCAAATTGTTATGAAACTTTCTAGCTTCTATGGTGAGGAACATTCCTGATTGCCACAACGTGGGAGAAACCTGCAAGCGCAGGACACTGTGATTGCAGAGGCAGATGCCCCAGTTTCCTCTCTGTCCATCCATCATGTGGGGTCTCTTTATCCCAATGTTTGAGAGGCATCAGGCAGCAAAACCATAGACAACAATGTGAGGTATTTGGTGAAAAGTTGAGATACAAGAGTCAAAATACATTCTGCCATGTAAATTGATATACATCTCTGCATAAATCATTAGCTTCCACATTCAGAGCAGAACTCTATTTCAACAGACAAGCTGTTAGTAATAATAGATTAAGTAAACTTCAGAGTTCGACAGAGGAAGAAGTTACATTTTCTCACTCTTTTACAACTATGTCCAGTTAGCAATCACAATGACCCAGGAACCAAGACTGTGCATCCAAGGTTTTAAATAGAGTACACTCAAATGTTTCTACCTATTGATTTCTACCTACAATTTAYTGGGTTTTCCTCTCTATCCTCTTGCCCATGCTCTTCCTTTTCCACTCATTCCTTGAGTGAAATTCTCAATCAATTCTGCTGATTTCTGCCTTTATATTCCTTTTTATTGATCCTGCAATTTTCCACACACACTCCAGCCACTCTTCTSAATCACTCAGTTGCTCAAATCATTTATGTGCTTTATTCTTCCTTACTTATGACRTTGCTTCATCTGAGAAGCAGATGAATCCTGCTTAAGTCCTTTTCTGGTCCCACTTGAGTGGGCTTAAGTCCCACTTTCTGGTAAGTAGAACAGRCACTAGAAGTAGAGTCATTTGCAACGCAGCTTCCAGGGTTGTTATCAGGGAGGTCCAGTCTGTCAGAGAAGTAGCTACTGGGAAAGTCCAGCTCAGGCCAGGAGCTCTGGAATGGGATAAACTCAGCTGTTAGGCAGGGAAGGCAGATAAACAGTGAAACAAGTACACAGAGTGCCGGGTGCCAAGAACAAGGAGTGCAAACAGATCGATGGCAGCAATGGTGGAGGCTTCTAATTAGCATCTGCTGAGTCTGAGCATTTCTGAGCTTTTCATTTGGTCAAATTGAGCGGATTCACACAGAAAAGCAAGAGGCAAAAGACCATGTCCCCACTGCATCCTATACTTTGCCTTCTTTCTCCCCAGGTTTAATTCAGTTCTACAAAATGTGGAGGTTCCAGTTTCCCAACCAAAATTCATAGAACTGCTTTTTTGCCCCTTACCTGTCTGTTACAGAAAACACAGTGTGTTTTACTGGCTTCATCAYAGAGCAATAAAAATTAACTCTTCCTTTGTACTGGCTGATCGAATACGTATAGAACAAAATTGCAACACGGCGTGCTATACAAGACTCAGCACCATCATACTTTCTCCATAAAAATAATTATTAACAAAAACATTGTAACTAAACACTATATCATGAGGTCAAATGAGTGTTTTTAGTTTAAAAATTTATAAAGTGCTATCTAACCTTAAGCAGTATGTCTTTTCTTATCCTGTTGCTATATTTTCAAGTTAAGCAGCCTTTACTTTACCCATTTCCCACACAGAATCTCAACCAAGGCAACTGAAGCCTACTCTTCTTTTCTGCAGCAGTATCCCAGCAGTAACCTCATTCCTACCAATGCAGTTTTCCTACAGGGTTTTTCTTCCATGATGCCAGGCCAATCTCCCTGAGACAGAAGGGTTTCATCATTTCAGACACATCAGCAGGAGTCAGCTGCTAAATCATCAGTCATGATATTTCTCTAACCCAAATCASGAAATTGTAGCTACCTTCCGGAGTCACACTTGCAAATTTAAAGTTACCTACAATTATTTAAATGCTTGAGCTAAGAGGAGAAAACTCCATAAGCCCAAGACTCTTCTGTAATTTGTTATTGGTGGCAGCAGCCATTGTATTCATCAACTTTTCTATTCTCCCAGTATTTCATAGCAAATAAAATACAGCAACAATTCTATTATTGATGACAGTCATGAGATTACTTACCCTTAGCCAAAAAGTGACACCATTGATAGGAACAGCATGRTTTGAATTCCAGCTGTTCCAAATAACTGAAGCCTGAATGTACCACAATAACATGCAGACCTTAGAAAAAATGTGGCATTTTGAGAACATGGATCCCTATATGTTATCCAGGAGGTAAAAAAATCAGAATACATAATCTACAATAMACATTACCATTCTTTTTAGCTAACATAAATTTGGGCTTTCAAAGTAAATATTTATTTAAGCAAGGACAAAGTAGTTGCATCATGACACTAGAGTTCCAATGGAGCAATGAGGAGCAGTGTTAAATTCTTAGTGCTTTTCTCGAGCCAGAAGCACTCACAGAAGCTCATGTAAGCTTTTAGAACAACAGACGGTAAGAATTCTTTTCTTCCGGAAACTGCTAAATATTTTATTCATCACTTAATGAATTCAATTTTGCCTTGTTACCAAGGAGAGATGATTAGACAGTCATCTTAGCCACACCAAGGACAAACAAAAAGCACTAAAAGTAGGAAAAAAAGGAATATATAAAGGGCTTTCTCTCTTCAGTGTAAAAACAGTTTTACAGAGAAATATAAGGGCAAAAAATTACAGACAAATCTAACGGAAATCTTATCTTCTGAAGAAAAGGCCTCACAAAGGAAAAATGGATCATACAAAGGAAAAACTTAGAAAGGGCATTCACATCATTCTAATTTTAATATATAAGACAACTGAACATAAGGGACTCCAGAAAGACCTAACCAAGATGCTCTTAATTCACCTTTGGGGAAACTTCTCTCCCGGCACTATCTAAAATAGGCAGGTATAGTAGATGTCTCAAGTTAGGGCAGATAATTTGGCCTTTATTATACTAATTCAACACTGCTTTGTCTGCTTCATTTTAAAAAGAAAAATTAATTAGAAATAAATGCTGACGCTGTGTTAGGATTGACAGCCTATTCCCTATAGCAGTCTGAAACCCAACAGAAATTGAGCTTTTCTGTCTTTTCCAATGAAAACTTAAACTGCTTCCATTTTACACCAGAAGCAGCAGTGAGGTGGAGGGGAATCAGGACTATCCTGGAGGCGTCCCCTCGTGCTGCTGTTCCTCCACATCTCTACTGCATAAGAGCGGAGGAAGACGAGACTACCTCGGACATACCAAAACGTGCTTCGTGCTAGGCTGAGGGGAGACACAGCCAGAGCAAAACAGGTGGGGTTKGTTTGTTGTCTTTTTGGCAAGACCGAGGGACAGTTCAGTACATACACATGTACTCAGACCCAGTGATCTAAAGAGAATAACAGAAGAGAACCTCAGTATTAACAAGCAGTCAGGTTCATCATGTCTTTGTCCTCACTCTGGCATAGCATCAGGCTACGGAATGACCTAAGTTATGATAATTATCCCAGTTTTTAAGGAGATTGTCAGCTGGAAATAAGAGACCCACACTGACTGCTATCTTTTCCCTTCCCATACCATGGTTTCAGCCTGTGCAAACACTGACAGGCCCAAGAAAGAGCTTTACGCCCAGTATGGACTTTCCCACTATAGGGATCTAAAAGTTACAGGTTTTAATAATCACTAGGAAATCTATTTGCACTATTTGGCACACAATATTCTGACATTAGCCCTTTAATCTTTTGAAGAACTATCTTTAGTTCTCAGGCTCAAAAAGATCAATTACTGTGGGTCTACAGAGCTTTCTGAGCAAGTCTACTGTTCACTTTTAAACCAAGAGACACACGTAGTACCTACACAATACTCTTGTTCCCCTGGTACGGGACCCAAATTCAAAAATCAGAAATTAGTATTGAAAACTATATTTTACTAATATTATAATATAATACCATATAATATACTATAAATACTATATAATACTATATTACTATATAATATAATACTATATTACTATATAATATAATACTATATTACTANATATAATACTATATTACTATATAATATAATACTATATTACTATATAATATAATACTATATTACTAATTGAATACTATATTTTTTCCCAGGCAGATAAAATCTTGCTGTCTTCCACACTAGGAATAGTCTCTGTCTAAATTAAAAATTCCATTAAAATACCTCAGTTAAAAAGAAATTTGATAGAGTCCATGCCTACGAGATTTAATTGAAGTTTGGCAGTGTCRTTCCAGATATTCCTGTGAATTGCAGCAAGACAGTATTTCCCTAAAAGTCCCATCATTTACTGTATTAAAGGAGGATTTTTAGAGGCCGAAAATACTACCCCGAGACTGCACTGATGTCTTGTTTTCACTCCAAACTTATAAGTGAATTGATCCTACTTTACTGAGTTTACAAGACTTCATACTGCAAGAGGGATACTCAGTCTTCAGTATTTGCTCCCCACCCCTAGTGCAGAGAAAAGCTAGGGCTGCCCTACTGGCACTGAATGATGCATTTACCTACTCAAGAACAACAGAGTCTCCTGCAAGGGAAAAGTAAGTAAATCAAATTTGAATAGAGKGGAGGATAAAGGGTCTGTATCCTTTTGGTAGTCCCTGGGGTGACTATAGCAAATGCTTAGTTCTGTTGCTGCTGGTCAGCCTACCTACAGGCACTTACTGTGTAACTTTTAAAACCTTCAGAGGCAAATGGTCRGAGAGTGAGGCCCTGTTTGAGTCCCGAGCCGTTCGGTAGCTGCTCAGGCACAGGAAAGGGAATGGAATAGCCATTACAGCCTYGATTGCCATGGTACATTAACAGAGACAACTGTGTGCAGTGGACAAACAGTTTAGATACAAAATATCATTCTGCCAGAATCCTGTCTACTTCTAGCAGATCTTGCAGCCAAATTATACTTGGCAGATAGGTGAAACCTTGTTTAACGAGCACCAGTGACTTCCATTACACTCGCAATGTATTCTCGCTCCTGGACAAAAAAGGGCTGACAGCATCTTCTCCTTACGCAATGTGATGTGGGTGGAAGAGCAATGAAATCTCACATACGAGCACTAAGCAAATGTTTTGATTTAGCTATCAGACATATTCTTTAGCACAAAGAAGTAATTTGCTCAAGCCTAATTAGCTGACCCAAGACTAGAAAGCAGAGACCAGTGATCTCTCAAAMTCTGTAATGTTGTAATGCAAAAAAGATGAGCACCAAATGCTGAAAACAACAATTTCAGGTAAAGAATCAAATCTT
>PTEX01000015.1:399810-643449 GCA_003342815.1 Eudromia elegans | reverse complement strand
AGCAGCAACGCATTAACTAATGAAAAACAGCTTCTATGGAAGAAATGAAACAAAATGAATCTTGCAGAAATTGAATAGGAGCTTTTCTTCCTCATCCACTTTTCAGAATGAAGTCTGCACTGGTGCATCCTCTTTGTATCAACTTACAGACCTCACCGTTAACTCAGTACAGCTTCTAGTAACACAAGCAGGGAGGAAACAGGAGGAAGAGGCCCCTTTGACACCAAAGTRCACCTGTGTTGCAGTAACAAAATGCAGTCACCCCTTTTCAGTGGAATTCCAGGCAGCTGGGCTTGTGAAATTCTGCACCAATACTGAACTTCACTGCTGATTTTCTGAAACCTGCCTAGGTGCTGCCGCACATTTCCATTGGAAAGGACTGGGKTTTTTATCATGCAGATCCTTATAGGCATGTTCCTACGAGTACATAAGTACTTGGGTTTTATTATACTGCAAGTACAGGCTTTACTGTCGTGACCACCCAGCACTTCCCTGTGCRTCGGTCAAGAGCAGTCACAACACAGGGCAGACCATTCCACCCAGTGGCAAGAGAAAACACAGAGATCGTGTGGGTCTGCAGCCACAAGCCGCTGATGATAAACAAACAACTATAGCCAAACCCTGGCCAAACTGTACCTAATGAGCACACTGCAATATTGCAGRTGAATGCCGCTAATTTCCCATTAAAAGCATCCTCCCTACAGAGGGACCAAGAGTGATTAGTACCCAGGAAAGCCTTGAAAAGCAAGAAACATGCCTGASCTGTTCTTATACTCTCCTTTGCATTTCTGCAATAATCCCTGTGGAAAACCAGCTAGAAATATCTTTGGTTTTACCCAGTATGGAAGCTCTTCTAATGATTTAATACAAAATGGCTCCAAGTTACTTCAAAAGTAACTTGATGGTAGGCAGCACAGAGATACCTTTCAGCTGATCCTATAAATAATATTAATGAAATGGTGAGTATCAATCATGAAGTGTAGCACATTATGCTCTGCTGGATGTATATCAGTGCCTATACTGTTATCAAACTCCCATTACTGCTGCTATCCTACAGTCTGCAAGATAAGCAGCTTTCTATCCCCAGACACAGAAAAAGGAGGACTGAAAGGGCGGTCTGAGCTGTCAGAGTGAGCCGAGCAAAAAGCCGCATTCTTTGAACACTTTAGTTGCGGGTCAGGAAAGAGCCAGGAAGAAAAATTAACTATTTTGTGTAAAAGAGGAACACTACCAACAAGTGGCAACAACTAAAAGTCCAGCAATGAAAAATAGATGTTATTATTCCATTTACATTTTAATCTTAGTTTGTTGTTGAAAGGGTTCTTTAATCTTCTTATATATAAGAAYTCTTCCAACCTTGCGGTCACATAACCAAACCACTGATTTTAAAACCATATGATTTGAATTTGAGTTGTCATGTTAATTTTCCAAAGGTTTACCACAATTTGGGGGAGGGGGAACTCTGGCAATTCCAATTCACTCTACTACACAGTTTTCAAATTCATATAAATATGTCCTATTAGGAAACACCAGATACGTCTTCTAACAACATACTAAGAGTTGAGGACTTTTTTCATTGAACAGATCAAATGCATAATATTAAAAAGTTCGTATTTTGATTTTTCATATGGCAATGCCATTTGGTGCAAACCTAGCTATTGCATTTCTTCACTAATAAAAGTTACAAGTTCAAAATTTCATTGTTATTTTCTGTGCCGAAAGCTGCTGAAATATGATAGAACAAATTATTCCTGTTTCACCAACAAACATGCCCAAATAAACTTCATTTTTCAGGGTACATCAGTTACAAGTATAAAGCAACACTTGTACACACATACCATATATTAATCTATATAATATTAGTATAAATGGACTCAAATCAAATCCAACTCAAAGCGGAATCAAATATTTTATGTAACACYGCCATTGCTAACTGTTGTAAAGTCACATTTACATACAAAATAGGACTGGCAGAAAAATAGAATGAACTTCAGGAAATAAGGTGGTTCATTTTACTGATCTACATGAAAAAAAGGAATCAAACCACAGAAAATGTCTGAAAAAAGTCATTTTTCAATGAAGAACTTTCCCTCAAAAGAATCTGGACAATGCATATTTCACTGGATTGCACACGTCCTATTTTGACAACTGCATTATAAAATCCGAGTTAAGTTCTTAGAGATCGAATGCGAATTGGTGAGCTTATTTTTGACCTAGAAATTGATATTGCAGAAGACTATACATTTAAGTCACTATAGTGGCAAAACAGAATTTTACTTTCTTTGTCAAAAACTTTTAATTTAGCAAAAATAGGAAAGTTTCCTCACTTGGTCTATCAAATGAAATGATTAATTACTGATACCATCATTATGGCTCCTGTTGAACTTTTTTTTTTCCAAGTATTGCAATTAGAATAACCTTTAACAGGGGTAAATAAATGCATTCAATCAACTCATAGGAGCCTTCTTGTGATATAAATACATAGAACTGAAAGACAAGAAACTTCTTATAAATGCATCAGACCAAGTCTTGACTTCATAGGCTTCTGCAGGGTTTTTTTCTTCAGGAGTCAGATACTTTCTCCTATATATAGGAGATTCCTGCTTCTCTGAAGCAGTATCAGTGATATTTACCCTCAGCTTCATATGAGATTTTCACCACTGAATTTGTTGACTCACTGATACACTAGTTTTCCCCAGTTTCTTCCTGGCATACTAGCTCCAAAGCACAAAACCAGAGCTGCAATTCTTTCCTGTGGTTCAAATTCCTCTCTATTATTCTGAAAAAGCTTCTGAAGCTGCTATACTCATATTGAGCTTCAACGCTTTGGAGGAGGGTRGAGGCACACTGAAACATGAAGACTAACGACTGACACAAGCACGATTACTTAATATTATTTTATTTCACTCATCTGAAAGCATTCCTAACCATAACTACACTTGGGTGTTTATAAGAGCAAAGATTAAGCTTTATCTCCTGAATTTTRCTACTTTTAAATGTAAATACTGAAATGGAATCAAGTACAGTAGATGGAGAATTGCCCGTGAGACACTGGAGAGAGGGAAGCCCTGAGACTGGGTTTCAGTAGAGACCACAGCAACGTCGCACACTAATGAAAAACAGTTCTCTGTGCTGACTGAAGAAAACTTGACCTTCCTCGGGATCGAAGAACTCTTCCAAATCTCTGCAAAGCCACAAAACAGGAAACTTTCCTTCCCATTGTGTCTGCCTGGCCTGACTATTGTAATAGCTCAGTATACTAAACATGGGAAAAAAGTCCCTTGGTTTCCTGCGAGGACAACCTCTGTGCACATTGGAAGAAATTAACGCACTCGTACAGAATATAACGGCCAACTTCCAGGCATTATTCTTAATAAACAGGATCTCACACAGTGAGAAAGAAAGATAAACAAATGAGGAATAATCTGAAGGTAGAAGAAAATGAAAGCTGTCAGTACTTGGCTATCTTGCCCTGGTCCACATAAAAAAAACCTGCTTCCAGAATTCCAATATTATTACTTATAACTGCAGGTTACATTGTGTCACTGAACAACAACAACAACAAAAAAAAAAACTACTAGAAAGTGCAACTTTCTACTTTGAAAGTTGTAATTTTCCGACTATTTAAGAGATCTGCTCTCTAATTTTAACCCATAAAAAGATATCAACTCTGTTAAAAAATATTTGCAACATCTACAACTTTTCACTTTAAAGATGCTAAGTCAGATACAACCTCTTGGAAATCTGAGGGTTTCATATATAAATAAACATGCAATTATCTAAAACTTGCTTTCTAAAGATACTTTTCACAATTATCTCTTGATAATTATGGAAACTTTGCATTTTAATATAAAATAAATGAAAAAGACACACAGGACCAAATGTAAAGATTCATTGGCACACCTCAGGCTAAAGGAATTTGAAGGTATCTAAGAAAGTGCATTTCTACCTTAGCATTAGCCACACTCACTGCAGCCTCCCAACAACCCTGCTTTATGGGAGCAGGGGTGACACATARCACACTCTGCCGGCTCCATTAACACAAATGCTACATGAGCTGAAAAATTCATCGCATACCTGATGGGTTTCAAAGCTTTTGTGTGTAGGTTTTTTCCATTTTTAGAAGAASCAGGAACCACTCCCTTTTCCCTTTCAACCTTGCTGGGTAAGGAATTCTTCCTTCACTTCCAGTATTTTTCTCTTTCATTTCCAGTTCTCTACATGGTTCCTCCTGTAACCTCACACCCTTCATTCTTCATATTTAGTACTATTTTTGACTACTTTTGTCCTTTCCTGTGCCTGCTTTCAATTCCTTCTCCACCTCCCCATACACTGTGTGACATTTTTGCAAAAGAGAATGATGAGAAGGATCAACAACAGTTATGCTTCATACTTCAATTATTTTCCACAATCTCTAAAAATAATTGAATTTTTTAAAATGTTCAACTTTCAGTATTCCACAGCAGAAAGGAGAACAGGGTTTAAGTGAGGTGCTGACTGCATCTTGAGAAAGAGTAAGCAGGACTTCTCATAAAAATTTTAATTTAGTACCCCCAATGTCTGTAACATCCATTTGTGCTTTTTAATTTTTACTTTCTGAAAGCTGTTACTCAAAAAATTAAGAATAAAACTTGGGTGGAGCTCAAAGACACCAAAAGATTTCATTTCAAAGAGACTGGAAAATGAAAGGATGTTTCATAACAGGAATAATTAGACTTGGATTTTTATATATATATATATATATGTATATATACACTGGTCTGATCACTTGATGAAATTTTCAGGAAAGACATTTAAAATGGTCAAAAGGAGTTACTCTGCCGGGATCACATTCAGGAATTACTGTGCCAGCAAATAATTGGAACTGTACCAAATTCAAGTAGACAAATTCAGAGGTCACTTAGTTTTTATCCCCGCCATCCACCCACAGACAAAACCCAAAGAGCCCCTAAAGCCCTGCTGCCCAAACTTGGGAGGTCCTAGACATCTGCTACTCACTACTTAAAAATCACTGTGAGACACCTACCATTAAATCCATCACAGCAGTTCACAGGTTCTTCCAAATCCTCTCATTTTAGGTTAATAAGCCCCAAACCTGACTTTTCAATGAACTGCAGCTTTACAAGTAACTACAGCAAATATATAGTTCTAGCCTAAGTGCGAGGTCTCTTGCACTTCAGGCCTTTCCTACTTACCTAAATTACACCCCAGCTATTCCAGCAAGGGACTCAGAGGTTGCAGCCACATATTCATGTTTTCAGCCTCTTTCTTCTTCCTTTCTATTCAACCTGCCAGCTACTCACTCCTGCCTAATCCACACTAATCAAACTCATTAATATCTCTGATGGACTTCTGAATAGCTCCTATTTCAATGTTATARAAGACATCATATATGAACCCTCCAATTATCAATATTATGAGATTTCTGTTGACTTTTAACAGCTTAATAAAATAAAATGTAAATTGCAATTAAATGCATTTAATGTAAATTTGCTTGTCAAATGACACTGGTCATTTTCCTTAGTTGTTATAACAGACAAATTTGTATTTACAAAGCAAACCTATCAAGAACGTTAATGAATGTAAACCTCAGGTGCAAGTGTTACCAACTACACCTGAATTTCATTCTGAAGGGAAAATAAAGATTTAACATCCATTAACACAGCAAAAAACAAATGATTCATAGCACTCTGTTCAAGAGTTATTTTGAATTTCTTTTTGGCGCTTCTTCCATCACATTAAACTAAAAGCAAAGGACTCAAAACCACCCTACTACCTCTTATAACTATTATCACTACTACTCTTTATTTCCAGCTGCTTCTCCTACCCCTGTATCTTTAAACAGCTAGAATTTTTATATTGCTTAAGATCTATAGACTAATCCCCAGGCTTTATGCTTATATCTTAAAAAAAAAAAAAAACCCACACACACACACCAGACACAGAAGCACCCTCCAAGAAAATGGTAAGAACACAGAAAGCCCACAAAGAGTACCAGGGAAGCCAGGCTGCAAAGGCACATTGGAAAATAARTCTCAAGGGACTTAGCATTGTTATTGTTTATTGACAAGATATGCACAAACCCCTRCTCTCTCAGCTGTGTCCCTAGAACAGGATAAACTGGGCTGTGAACAACCTATGAGAGAACTGGAGGAGTAATAAAGTTTGCGGAAAATGAAGCTGCCTTTGAAAAATTGTTCTGGCAGTTTCTCAGATGCTTTACGTGGATATCCATCCTTTTAGCATCAATTATATATAAATGGAAAGCCCTGCTTTCCACTGAACTGGAAATCAGGACATCAGCTGCATTTCTGACTGCCACAAACTTCCTGTGAGACTGGACATCAAGAGGTCTTTAAATTTCTCATTGAGGGGATTGCTTAGATTTGATTTATTACTGACAGTAATGCACAGAGAACTCTTCAAAGAGAAAATATTACAGAATGCAAGGTTGCTTGCCTGCTGAGCAAACATACCATGGTGCAAAAATGTTGCCCGTGTATCCAAGTTTCTACTGTGATTTTGAATACTGTCATTTGTTGAACAGCGTAGTCCAGCCATTTCCACTGCAGTTCAGGAGGACAAAGAAAACAGAGTAAGGATACAACCCTGAAAAATTTGCTGCCCTGAGGTGCTGAAACTTCATGACCCAATTTGCCTTTTTTCTCATTATATCAATAAATTGCATAAATAAATATATAAATAAATAAAACAAAAGATCATGTAGGTCATTTAGACCAACCTCTCACTCAAAGCAGAGTTGGTTGCTCAGAGTCTTGCCCAGCTGAGCTTTGAATATCTCCAAAATATAGAGAGGAGCCTTGTAGAGCCTTGGGGGAAATCTGGTTGAACCAAGGTAAACAATATTCACAGCTCTCTACATGTTCTCTGAACGAGTTATCTCCTTGCAGAAGGTGATCAGGTTAGTCAAGCATGATTCACCCTTGGTCTATCTATGGGGGCTGTTCCCAAGCAGGTTTTCTTCCTTCACAGGTAGGGAAATTGTTGTGAAGACTTGCTGCATAGCCCTTCCCAGGGACTGCAGCAAGGCTGACCAGCCTGCAGTTTCCTGGATCCTCCTTCTTGCCCTTCCTGGAACCGGGTGCAATTTTTGCCTTTTCCCAGTCATCAGAAACTTCCCCAGATCAGCGTGACCTTTCGAAGATGATCAAGAGCTCTCATAAGGATACGGACCAGCTCTCTCAAATGTATCCCATCTGGTCTCAGACTTGTGGACATCCCATTGCCCTAGGCACTTGGTAACTGTCTCTTCCACTTCAAGTAGTGGGTCTGGGGAGACCTTACATGACTCGACACTCCTCCCGAGTAGCCAGTCCCAGAGAGCTTTCTCGAGACCCACACCACTGCACTCCCTCTACTCCCCCAAAACAATGTCAACCCTGCTCAGCTTGAAACAGAAAATGCAATGTCATGTACTGTAAATTTAAAACAAAGGCAGAAAAATGTTTGGACAGAATTCTTGCAAAAAAAGTGTGCTTGAGAACATACATGGAAGATTATTGAAGACAGTTATTTAAAAGTCTAGGATATTCTCAAGTTATCATCTAAATTATCTTATTCCATTCTATATTTCTTGGAATTAGTCCAATTTCTTTCCAGAGCCATAAAATTAAGGTTAGACACACGCTTATATCCTTCTACAAACTGGCAGATTGCCCCAGCAATATCTCAGGTCTACTACAGCCAGTTTAGACTTGTTAGTTTGGCCTTTTGTTTCCAATATGAAGAACTTCTCAATGCCTTCTATATTGTAACTCTGTTACCAACTTTAAATTCCTTTGCTTTGACAGAATTGTTCTCAAGCATCCAAGCAAAGCTTACCAAATAAGTACTGTCTTTGGAATCCATAGTTCCAAGCACCTAGTGTTTAAAAGTGGTGACAAAAATTGCTACTGAAGAGGTTTAAAAAATGACTCCATAAATATTTGAAATCCATGCAAACAGCAGGCTATATAACACTGTTGGGCCGCATGGCGTAACTTAGTGTAGACATACTGATTGATGGTCTCCTCAGAAATGGTCTCGTCTAAATTGACAATTCACCTTACAAACTTATGAAATATACACAATAGGAGAGCCAAGACTGAGGAAAAGAATAATTGGAACACTATAAATACAACTAGACTTATAAATACATATCAATTAAGAAGATAAATTGTCATACAGCAGTCCTAAGCATATCACTCTCTTCCTAGTCTTAGTCTGAAATACTCATAACATATATCTTTCTCAAATGCTATGAAACAAAAATTTCAGTGTTTTAGATTTTTCTTTGAGCAGATAAACTAACCATCTTGCTCCTTAAACAGCACCTTTGCAAAATATAGTGTAAGGAAATTTGAGGGCAATAGAGGAAATCCAGTGAAAAGTATGAAACATCTATGAAACATCTGTCTTGATTAGAGTTCAGTATTATTCATTACACTTCCAAACAAGATGAAATACTTGCCTAAAAAATTCTTTTTGCCTTGAATGAACTCTGCGCTCAGCTAATGGAAGCAGGAATAATCTCTCATGCTATTCAACTCTATAAAGCAAGAATTAGGTGTTAGAGATGAAGCATTACATAGAAATAAATAGTTTTTAAGCAGTTACCTTTACTTTGATAGAGATCACAGATGGTGCTATTGATACAGGCAACCAAATGCAAATAGAAATAGAATATCACATTGAGTTTTTTTCTAAAGCTTAAGCAAGTTAAAAAACAGCAGAAGCTGGAAGTGAATGGAAAAGATATTGACTTTCTATGGTAATTGTGTTTGCACTTCCTTTTGACTTTTTATGATGAAGTAGCCATAGAATGTTGTTTTTCTCTTCCTGAAGAAAAAGGAAATCCCATAACCTTATCAAAAAATGCAGCCAGCTAAAACCCTTCCCTTCCATTCATTTAAATCCCTTTTATAAAATAAATGCAGCTATGCAAACTATTCTGAAGTCACTAATTATTACTGTAATTGATTTTGAGATATTGTATAGATAGAGCTATAATGTTATTCTTGTATGAAACTATAACCATAAAAGATCATTTAGAAGTGGTTCTTTTGTTAAAGGTCCAGCAATCTAATGGCATCATCTAGCACAACCATTTGGGGAGTTGCAATCCAGCACAAAAATCCTCTATTGCTGGCCAAGGGTAGTAGCACCAAAGTTAATTAAAATTTATGCAGAGTCTTTGTTACTATTAATCATTCTAACTCATTAATCTGCTCATCATTCAGAAAAATACCTACTGAGTAAAGGAAAAAATTAAAGGCTCAGTGTGGTGGGGAAATGCAGGTCCTGAGAAGTCACATCCACACAGAAGACGAGATAATCAAATCTTTTTATGTCCTTTTAAAAATAAAGATTCTGTTTCCCTTAACAGAGCACATACATTTACAGATAACCCTATGTCCACTACAGTGACAGTGGAAGAGAAAAGTGGTACAGTAGGACCCAACAGATTTAAACGATGAGGAAAAGAGAACTATGCTTTAACAGGCAGAAAGTTACATACCTGCACAGAAGAGACATGCTAAATCAGAGCATGTGCTGCATAATAAACGAGCTTTCTTTTTTTTCCCCAGCTGCTTCGGGATCTGACTATCCAGTCAGCCCAGCTTAGGCTGTGGGGAACACTAACACAGAGCACTAACATCTGCTTCTATTCCCCTCAGTGTCAAATCTGTCAGAACATGAAAACACACCAGAAAGAGATCCCTGTCATATAAAAATAAACTCTCCATTTCCATGGTTATCCCCAAAGTACTTAATGTAGCAGCCCTATTACATTTCCATTTTTTACCTCAAAATAATATTTCTTCCTTTAAATATATCTTTTTTTAACCTACTTTTGTACCTACCGTATTTTCTTGCAGTGTATCTGCATACTAAAATTCTTCATGGTTTTATTTGACTTTACTGGCTACATTTCAGCATAAAACATAAACACAACAACCAAACCTCACACCAAGTGATAAGGAGACAATTAAGCTAGCCGCTATTTAGCACTTATTTACTATTAAATTCTTTTTACTTCTCATCAACTTCTATCCCAGTCTTACTCTTCTCTAAGTTACTCCTAAGTTGAGGATTCAGACTAGTCCTCCACTTTACACAGTAAACAAAACCCTGCATTAAACCATTATGTTAATTTGAAAGAAATTTGTTTTGTAAAATGTTTCTTAAAAAGTCAAGTAAACTTTTCACAGCATAAGGTACCTGACCAACTAGAATCTTTAAAAGGTTTATTCAGTTTCATTTTAGTGAGCTAATGGTGCTACTTACRGACAACAAAAAGTAGATTTTCATTAAGTTTAAAAAGTGTATTCTAAATAAAACAAATGAAAAAGGTATATATTTCATTTTGAAATGTAGATTGTATGTGATATAGATGAATACATAAAACAGCACCTTTATTATGAACACTCAAGGTTATATTTATTCAGTGAAACCACTGAATAAGACAATGTGTAATTAGCATACACAGGGTAAATAATCACCAATTATTGCTTCCTCTCTCCTCCAGAATGAACATGTTGATGAAAAATTATTCTCCTAGATCCTGGCAAGCAGAGCTTCTCTGTCAGAAAGCAAAGATGCCTTCCTTGGGAGATGTATCTCCAGGACGTAGCAGAAGAAAAAAAATTGCTAATTAGCTAGAGAAGTATCAGTAGTTTTCAACCAAAATCTTAGACTGTAGCTCAAAACCTACTCCATCTGTAGACACTCTTCCAACCTTGAAGATGTTTTAGTGACCTAGGTAAGTTTTTCTATCATTAGATTTATTTCTTGTGGGAAATGCTAAACGCTAACAAGACCAAATAAACTCTGGTATTGAAATGGCACATATTGAAATGGCTATAATGAAATATCTTAAGAATATTGAATACTAAAGACTACAGCATCCCTTACACTCCTTTATTTCCTGTGCATGCCTGATCCTGCTGACATTGCAGTGACTATGTATGGACTTAAACTTACCCACATGTTTACATACTTCACTCAAATGTGCCCCAAACTGTAATACTTTGCTCAATATTACTACTCTCTCAACACAGCTCAACTTATTACTGAGAGGTCCTGAAGACTCTGGAGATCCAAAGTGAATGCAACCAGGCCTTCCTACTCAGATTTGATCTGTGATGAGTCCACATTAAAGACACGATACTGTATTTACACAACACAAAGCCAAAAAGAAAAGGTGAACGGGGGCATTAGATGACCACACCTATACAATGTAGTAATGGACCTAACAACTTTTCTGCTTTGCTCTTCATAGCCTTGTTATCCTTCGACAGATTACATAAACCAAGTCGCTTCTCACTACACTGGTGATCATAAACAGAGAATGAAGAATGGCAGAGAAGTACAGAAACAAAAACTACCTGAAATGCCCATCAGAAATTGGTCCTCTGTGACATCCTTTATAATTCCAATATAAAGGGAAGAATCTAAGTAATTCTAATGGAAGTTTTTCAAGGATAGAGAAAACAGCAAAACATTTTCCATATAGGCACATCCAAGCAGTTCTTTACCACCCCTTCATCTTCCAGCCMACCACAAGGATCCCAGCAGAAGCAGTTTCACCAACACAGTTACATCAACAAGAGGACTTCCTTCCTCCCACCGTTCAGTCAAATCAGGCTTACACCTCACTTCCATAGCTGTTGATATTACATATTATGGGTAATATACAGGTATACATATATGGGTACATAATAGCAGTATAATTATCACAGCCCAAGACTACAAATGGTATCAATTCACTTCACGAGATATCACAAATCCACCATGAAGACGAGGCAAGTATGATATATGCATTACATTTGTACACAAATCCCACTTACTTGCTGTCCCTTTCCTACACAAGAATGATTTATTACAGAAAATATGGTTTATAGGAGTATGGACTCTGTATGAACTATACGCATCATAGAACCTTACATTCTGTAACCCCACAAAAAGCTGTAGTCTAAAAAATTTCTCCTTTATCCTAGCAAATACTCTGTTCCTACTATCTTCAGTGGAAACTATATGTCCTCTATGACATATTTCCTCCTTAGAGAAAAATATACAATCTTCAGCTTTTCAGTCATAAAAGAAACACAATTTCTACTACCATAAGTTCAGCATAAATATTCCTACCAGCAACAGAGCCCAAGAGACATGGGAGCCTAACTTCAAACTCCTATTGGAACTGCTGTCTCTTCAGCTGCACTGAATTTAAAAAGTGCTACAAAGCAGGATAGGATCAAGACAGAGAAAGCTGGTGCTGAGATCCCAGACCCAAATTTCACCTGTTGGGGGAGGGAGGGGAGTTACTTCAAATCAGCTGTCATTTGAACACTCATCAGTAGCCAGATGTGCTCTTAGAGAAAGCCTCCTACCTCAGTTCCATCCCAAAGGATGCCAGTCTGGGTGCCCCAAGACCACTTCTCGAGGTGAAACAAGGAAAGAATGGATTACTGGAAGATCTCCTTCAAAAATGACACTCCTGGCCTGACATACAGACTCCTCCTATGTCTTCTGGGTACTCGTGTAGTTTTTTACACAGCACCTGCCAGGGTTGAACATGTAGGAATAAACCTTCAGTTACCAACAAAAGAGAAAAAATCTCTTCTGTTGTTCACACCTCAGAAAAGCTCATCCTACCACCCACAAGAGTTTCAAGAAAAGGGAACAGTAAACCTCAAGTGAGAGGATCTAGCCTTCAGATYAAGAAGTAACCAGAGGAAAACGGACAGTGATGGTTATGATGGCGTACATGAAATAAACACAATCTCCACACGGGCTGTTGCCCAGRTTTGCCACAAAACCCACATCTGCTCTCAACAGCACCTTCAGCAGATAGGCCAAGGAAAAACTCAGAAGCTGTTASCTCAAATCAGCACCGAAGTACAGTCAGAATGCACCACTCTTCCCTCCAAAGGGTTTAAATCCTCTGAATTATCACTTGAACCGTGTTACTAGCACCAACGAGCATGGAAAAGCTGATAGAGAACCAGGTGATTAACTTCTGCCCTCCTCCCTATTATTTATTTGGGTCACCTCGATCCAAGTTTTGAGACATGAATTCATTATTTGAGATGCAACTAGAAATATAGAGTCTTTTTGCAAGGAGCTGAGCATTTACCACTTGAACACTAATATTTATCTTGTGTCTCAAGCTGTCAGGCCCAAAATTAAAGACTTTACAAATTCTTTAAAGTCACTTAAGTGACTRAAAACTGACACACATAAAAAATTGGCCTTAAGTTCAAATACTGTAAATCAGTCMCTTCAGATACTTTCTATTTTCTTACAGTAAATAAAATCTGATTGTTAAATGAAAGTAAAAGGCAATCTTACAGCCCCGTTCTCAAATAGACTTAAAAATTCAAAAACCAGAAAACACATTGGAACATTTACCATTTTTCATGGTTCCGAGGATAAACAYATGGAGAAAATAAGCTACTCGGTAGATCTTATTTCACTCCAGTGTCTGTCCTTTCAATCTGCCTGTCACAGCCAAGCTGCGAGTTTCCTCTTCCATGAGAATAAGCAGAGAGTTCACAGATCTCACCGCGGCAAAGCAGGAAGTTTGCAGCTTGAAGGATTTCCCCTCTTTGACGAGACAGGGGAGGGGAGAACGGAGTTGGGGGGGCTGTTGTGAAAAATCATCCGCAGAATTGAGCAGACGATTCGGATATGTCTGCACACTCCAGCAGGCCATTCAGATATGGTTATCTCAACAAGGCCCTAAAGTGATGCAGCCAACACCATGTCCAAATGRGAAACACTGCACACACATCTTAGGGAAATTACTGTGCTGCTGTGGCTCTTTCAGCAGAGAGCACAAAATCCTGCCTTTCTGATGCAGCTATTACTTGCCACTAACAAACTTACGGACAGTGCTAGCAGGAGACGGGGGGAAGCTGCAGCTGCTAGCAGGCAGCGCTCACCAGAACAGGCTTTCTTTCCAGCTCAGCCCTGTATCACCAGCAGGAGCGGGTGCCACATGTGGCTTTAATGCCAAGCAGCTGCTGCACCCCCTGGCTCCCTCCCTCACCCCCTGCACTACTTTGTTTCAGGGACTATTGAAGGTAACAGGATGGAGGCAACCTSTAAGGAGCCCCAGCGCCCGAGGCASAGCTGAACCCAAACAGGRTCCCCCCTCAGCCTCCATGCCCAGAGACGTGAGATCATCTGGGCAGACGTGAGGTCATCCGGGCAGGCTCCCCAGGGAGGGCAAGGTGGGGGGCAGGGGACACCGGACCCAGCCGTTTCAAAGCCTCCCCTTTAAGGCGAAGGGAGCTGTGCCCGGCACGGCTCCGTGCTGGAATACTCCTGCCTGGCCGCAATACTCCGCGCTCCGGACYGGCCGTGCCCCTCACTCCCCTTGCCAAGGGGCAGCTCCCGCGGCGCGGGTCCCTTCCYCAACCACGGCACAGGGGCAAGCAGAGCTCCCTGCGGCTTGTCCCGCAGCCTGCGGGCCAAGGGGCGCTTCCAGCCCACTCACCGACACCAGGAACTCCAGCGTGCCCACATAGTCCCGCTCCGTCTTGAGCAGCTCGTTGAGGACACACACACGCAGGCGAAGCTGCTTCTCCAAGTCCTTCCCGCTTTCCGCCTTGCCGTCCCCTTTGCTCTCCTCTGTCATGGTGCGAGGGRCAGGAGCGGCGTTCCCAGCGCAGCGCCTTGCCCGGCTCCTCTCCCGGCGGCAGGCAGCGCTGCCSGAGCGCTCCGGCTGCGGGAAAGGACAACAAAAGACCCCGCTAAGTTACATGGCAGCGCTGGGCTCGGGCTGCTCCCCAGCCCCTGCTCACCCAGCTCCAGCGGCAGCGCGAGCTCCGGAGGCAGAGAGCCACCCCAGCGCGCTCCTTTCCCGTCAGGAAGGGGACACAGCCCGGAGGAAATGAGCGGTCACTGGTTCCCAGCTCACCCTGCTAGCGGAGAGCTTGGAAAGGCTCCGCAGCAGCACAGACTTGGACATTAATCAAAAGCCTTGTATCCATGTGACTCCAGTCCCCTTCCCCCCTCCGCTAAATCTCAGGAAAAAGGAAAGGAAACAACTTCAGGGAAGATTGCGTGCCAGCAGCTGCCTGCTTCACACACAGGCTGTGAGCTCTAGTTCGAGGCTAATTGGAGATCTCCAGCAACAGAGCACAAGAATTATAAAAATGTCCCAGCAAGCCGGCCAGCCTGGGAATCAGCAGAGTTTTTATTTTGCTTTAATAATCAGCCAAAAAAGTTATTTCAACTACTCCTTCCACATGCTGCCATAGATATTATAAATATACRTATGTGCACTAATGTATTACCAATACATTTTAATCATCTTCTGAACRCACATAGCTCAGTATGTGTATGTGCTGAGGAGGGTCAAACAGTGTATTCCAGAGCAGGCAAAGATAGGTCCCTCTAAGCTAATTTGCTTTGTTGTTTTGTTGTTGTTGTTAAAAAAACCAAGGTGCTATAAAATCCATCCAGGTTATATGGCTTTCTTGTCTACACTGGAAGTTCAGATTTGCATCATGCATTAAGAGAGTTAGAAAAATCTGTCTGTAACATTTCACAAACACTGTAAGCAAGCAGGATATAGCTGTGCTATATAAGAAATGATTYCTTGAAAATGTAAATATGTCAGGACACCCTTGTTTGCATTTTGAGACCTCTAATGAAAGTCGAAGGTTTCTCTGGCCAACTCTTAAATCTATTACTGGAATTAAAAACAGGTATTCAACTTCAAAGCTTCTTTATCAAAGTTTACCTTTCAAACATCCACAACAGCCTAAAGGGAAGGAATGAGTGAAAGCAAAAAAAGAATCCCTACTAAGAGACAAGCAGCAGAGATGCATTCATATTCTGTTATTTAGACTCATCAACAASCTGTCTGCCTCAGACATGGAGGGGGAAACCGAGAACACAGTTCTCACAAGATGTTTCTCAGAGAGTTGGAATAATAAAACTTATTTCTTTGAATTTGTGTGCTGCTTCTCTACATTACTCTTTCCCAAACACCTACAGCTCCCTCTTTTAATAACTAGGGAAGAAGCAGGAGCTACTGCAGCTGGTTCTGCTACATGTATCATGCTCAGCCATTAGGTACGGACAGACCAGCCTGCAACTTGCCTAATGAGCTCAAACTAGCTCTTCTGTCTAGAGGAGTTTGGGACTCCATTTGAAAAGCAGCCAGGCATTTTTGTTRAAAGGAGAACTTCATATTTTTGAGAACTTAACTGCTCTGCCAAGTCTGATTTAAATAGAGCAATGGGTTCAAACCCAACTGCGACAGAAATGCCAACACAGCCCAGTCATTTAGGCTCACTTCCGCAGCAAACCAGCCTAAAATAAAGAACCTGCCTGAGAATTAGCTCAAGGTTGTCTCAGCCTCTGAGACAAGCTCCACCAGCAAGGCACAGAACCCAGGTCCCAAGGTTCCTGATCCTATGGAAGGGATGAGCAGTAGCACCAAGGAGTYTGATGCTGTGGTAGAAAGGCAAAAAAGCAATCCACAGAGCCACACATGGTATCAGTTTTCTCCAGTGATGACCAGCAAGTGAGATCAGAAACCACTGGAACACAGAATACTGAGCCAACAATTTCTCCCTCTAAAACACGCAGGTGCTCCTTCTCAGGCCAGAGGCCTCAAAGTTGTTACCTTTCCTTCTACCAGACCCTCTTTTCACTTGGGAAAGTGGAGACAAGGACCAGTTTCTGATCTTGAAATCCACTTTGCTTTAGCCAGCGTGCCATTCATTTTCACAATCCACAGGCATATTTRCAGATGTAGGCGAAGGCTAGGTAGACAAGAACTGCAATATAGGGTCTTTTTTCTTCCCCACCAGCTATAGCAGTAAGCATCCTTTTCCTTCAGATGTTTGTCATCTCATTCCCCAGAGACCTTGACACCTAAATGATCTTTGCCCCAACTTATAATTCCATTGCCTGTACATCTGATTGTTGTTCCTTCAGGAATTCAGGCGGACAGGTCTAACTGTTGAGGTCAGCAGGAGCATCACTGATAATGTAGCAGAGAGACAGCAAATGGAACAAGTGGCACTTATATCCTACCAAGCAAGGAAAGGGTGARTAATGTCTAAGGGACTAGGTGCAAACTGCTTGAGAACAAAGTGTTGAGGATGAGAAGGGAGGAGTTCATGTCACTCCTGGCCCACTGCTCTCTATCTGCTCATTCACCACACTAAACCATCTTTCCACACAAGCTTTTTGTACAGAATTGATCAAAATTATATTTTWAAAAATCTTTTACATCATTTTTACAGGAATATGGACAAGCTCTATAAGCTTKTGGAGGCAGTGTGTAAATATTAATCTAAGGCTTACAGTGATCTCATCCAAACAAAAGATTTTGAACATTTTGACTAACAGTTGGGCCTACAAAACACAAAGATTTTTAACCTAAACTGTTACAATACTTCTATCAGAATATGAATCATAGAATCATAGAATGCTTAAGGTTGGAAGGGACCTCTAGAGGTCATCTAGTCCAACCCCCCTGCACACGCAGGTTCTCCTAGAGCACATGGCACAGGGTGGCATCCAAGCAGGTTTGGAAGATCTCCAGAGAAGGAGACTCCACCACCTCCCTGGGCAGCCTGTTCCAGGGCTCTGTCACCCTCACTGTTAAGAAATTCTTCCTCAAGTTCCTGGAGAACTTTTGGAGCYTCAATTTGTGGCCGTTTCCTCTAGTTCTGTCGCTGGCCACCACTGAGAAGAGGCCAGCCCCATCCTCCTCACTGCCTGTCTTGAGGTATTTATATACATTAATCAGGTCCCCTCTCAGTCTTCTCTTCTCCAGGCTGAACAGGCCCAGCTCTCTCAGCCTTTGCTCACAGGGCAGATGTTCCAGGCCCCTAATCATCTTTGTAGCCCTGCGCTGGACTCTCTCCAGCAGCTCCACATCCCTCTTGTCCTGAGGAGCCCAGAACTGCACACAGTACTCGAGGTGCAGCCTCACCAGGGCTGAGGAGAGGGGCAGAATCACCTCCCTCGACCTGCTGGAGACGCTCTGCTTAATGCACCCCAAGATCCCATTGGCCTTCTTGGCCACGAGGGCACACTGCTGCCTCATGGTCAACTTGTCGTCCACCATGACGCCCAGGTCCCTCTCTGCAGAGCTGCTCTGGGATGCGCTGGGCTTGGCCACATAGTTTTTCACAAGTGTTTAATAATGGTGCTTATGCAAAAATTTCATTACTCTCACCAGCACAAGCAACACAGCAAGCATCTCTGTAGCAAATGCAAGCTTATTATTCAGCATCCTGACAAGTTGTGAATTACTGCATAATCCAAATCTGAYTTGCCCAAAAATGAATCTAAAAGTATGTATTGAAATTATAACTTCTAAGAGTGCAAGAGGAAATCCAATCCAGTTTTCTCTCATATCTGAAAACAGGAAAAGGGGGTAGCAAAACCTCTGCTTGTCTTTAAAATTCCTATTTTTGCTCAAGTACTCTGAGAACATATTCTCTCTCCATAATCTTCTATAGTTTTACTCCTGTCCTATCAAAACAGCTAGTCATGCGGCCACCACAGCATATTTTTCAAGTGAGGTTCCATATTTTCTGGAAATGCAATCATTTTCATCTTTCTATAATCCCCCAAGTAATCTCTCTGTGTTTAACAGCATTAGCCCAGAATATGGCAATGGAAATACAACTATTTAAAGATGAAAGTAATAAACAACACAGGAAATGCTACTTAAGTTGAAATATTCATCATCTGAATCCTCATGGCTCAAAACATTTCTGCTTCTCTTCATGGGAAAAGAGAAATTATTTTCTCCCCATCATCTTCCTCTCRGCCTAATTTTACCTGAAGACAGTATTTCTGCTTCCAGAAAACAGAACTGTATGCAGAGCAGATGAAAGAACAATTATGAAGAAAAACATTGCATTTATGAACAGGAAGGAAAAAGGAAAGGTAAACCTGCTGCCCTTGGGACAGAAGCAATGACAATTTACCTTGTCAGAGCATGACAGATTTTTGCATCAAGACAAAGCTTTGCATTCATTTTATGATCCCAGAGATTTGGCCATGCATTGTGCTTGTGCAACTTCCATTTTCATATCCTGTGGATATATCTAGAGGAGAAGCAAAATTAATCTCTAACACTGGACAGTGTTATACAATTTCAAGCTATATAAATTGCTCTATAATAATGTTATAAAACTGAGCACTRTATTATTGATGAGTTATGCTGAATACACCTGTTTTGAATGTGGTAGGGTTTTTTTGGCTGGGATCTGGAGCAAGTCAGGAGCCTTGTATTTTCCTTCATATGGTGACGAGCAGAAGGATATTATCTTTAACTGAGTACCATTCCATCATTAAGCAGCACCATTTGTGTTCTGATCATTTATCAGATAAATGGCAGCTAAGGATCAAACAGTATTTCTGATAATAAAATTACTTTTATGCCTATTGAAAGATTTAAATAGGAGACCTCTTGTTTGCAAGATATGACTGTAAAAAACATCACAGAAAATCTGATGTGGCACGAGAGGGTGAGAAAAGTGTAGCTCTGAAGCACAAACAGTTGTCGTGATCACCAGCACCGTTCACAAAACTAAAAACGTATCTTTCCTTCATGAGGAACATTTCACCAAATCAAATGATGGGTTGAGTCCGTTTGTGAAACACAACTGTAAGAATAAGTACAAGAGCTCGCTGATACACCACTGGAAAATACATCTTATCAAGATAATGCACTGGGAATATTGTAATATTGTGGTAGCTGTAACTGTAACTGTAACGGAAATCTTCCATTTCAAAGTTGGCTTGTATGCAAAATGAACCATCCAATTTTTTTTTCAGTCYTAGTTTTAGTTTTATTTACCAAATGATCATTAGAATGTTTTAAATAYGTAAATAATAAATAAGAATTTTTCTTTGCATACATTATCTCATGAAAAAGAACCTCTCCAAGTTCTATATCAACACAGATTTGCTGGTAGCATAGTCTGAACAGCAGGTGAGAACAGACATGTAGATAGGAAATTAAAACTGCGCTCAAATCATTTGCTACACCCTTTCATGTTCACTATGGAACATAGATTTTTATCTGCAGTCTTGAAATAAATCTCTAAGCTCTCATTCCCCTAGAGAGAAGAGTCAACTTTTCAATACAAATGCAACATGAGCGTATGATGCAATATTTTCATCTCCTGATTTGTTTTTTAAATACATATGCCATAGAGTCATTAAGCATAGAAATACATAAACCACTACACTGACAGCTCTGATAGCCTTTAAAAGTTTTACAGATTCTCATTTTTCCATTATTATTTTTTAATTGTCCAGGGTAGCCACACAGGGAGAAATCCCAGATTGAACTTATATGATTCAAGGGCATTCTAAACTTTCAGGAAAAACAAACAAACAAATAAATAAATAAATAAGGAGGRAAAAAAAGGAAATTTAGTTAAYCTTTTTTTTTYYCCTAACATTTTGATTTGCAGAGAACTCCKTACTAGACAATATTGCATTATGCAGGAGTGTCTTCTAAAGGGTGCTTTCAGTCTGCTGAGCTAGAAGAATGATCTTCCTTTTCWGTGGTTTAAAACTGCCCTATATCATCAGGGGTTCAGGGAGCACTTGGACACTGAAGCCCTGACCTTAGGCATMCACACACAGTTGAACATCCACACCAAGCAGTAGCACCATGAATTTTAAAAAGTACTGCTCACATCAATAATGTTAGAGCAAAAAGAGCACAATTAGTGTTTTAAGTCTCAGGCTTCCTAAATGCCTCAATTTCGTAAAATAACTCTTCAAGAAAAAGAAAACAGTAAACTAGGAAAACATGGATATAAATGCTTTGACTCAGCTCACTCTGCTGTCAAAGACAATGAAAAGGGAGTTCCGGAAACAAATGAAATTAGGCTGCTATGCTTTATGTCTCTGAGTTGTCTGACTTTGTAACCAAACTATACTAACATTTTCTTTGTCTCATATAATTATGAACTTGTCCTACAGGAGATTTTGGCAGCAATACGTGAATTCACAAACTGTAGAAATCATCCCACAGGATCAAAAGCTAAAGGGGACAACTTGCAAATATTTACAACCATGGCACATCCTCTGCTCTATTACTCTTTTGTTATGAAAATTAGATGGATATAAAAGTCTTTTGGACCTCTGCCTTTCTGAGAAACAGTTTGTCAGAGTCAAAATGTTATAGTGGAGGACACAGACACATACACATAGACAAGCTGAGTGCATTAGCATTATTTCCATAGGCAACTGATCTAAAAGAGAAATCTTCAGCTCTCTTCACAGTCCACAGTCACAAGAACTGAATCACTAATCACTATCAAGTACAGAATTTTGTATTTAAAATATTAATGCTACAGTAGCATTAATCTGGCACTTGGTTGCATATTAATATCTAATCTATTGGGCAAGATTTATCTGAAAGTTAGCACACAAATGTTTCCTGTGTCCTTAGCGAAATAACTCGTCTTCTATCTCTCTGACATGTCTGGGGGGGATAAAAGTCCCTAAGTGCAGAATAGCTGAAGTCATTGAATTAATCCATGTATCAGTCTGAGTAAACCTCATTTCAAAAACTATTTGATCGTGTTTTCAGAACTGTGCTAGGTAATTCCTTTTGTCACTAATAACTGAATAMACAAAGACAATCTCAGGGCACATAAGATAATTATTAAGAGAGCTGTAAATATTTGTATATTTACATTTATATTTATATTTTGAAGGTACCTTTGGATTCCTCAGACTGCCAAACAAAGGCTCTGCCCTAGTTTACTCTAGTTATTATGCTTTTCTTTTGTTTTATTCAGTGTCTCCCTTCCACTTACACAAACCAGGAGAAAAGCAACATTACCCCTTCCACAGAGATGCTAATCTCTTTAGTCGCTTTGAATAAGAGTCACTCAAAAAAACATTTTTCTTCTGGAACTATTTCCATCCATTCCATTCRTACTGCCAATAGTGATACTCAATAATTTGTTCTGTACACTTTCTTCTCTGCTATTTTTATCTGATATTCATTAAGCATTATTGTATTGACTTACTTCTCTTTTAATGATTTAAAAATGTCATTTACTTAATGTCACTCTTGGATAGCTAGTGAGGAAAAGGAGTAAGAGGTGGGTGTCTTACATAATTTACAATTTCTTTTGATTAATCATCTTCTGCTTGCAAAGCTGCTCATCTTTCATGTTAAAAGCTCACGTACCTGGTAGTGCTACTGGACTTACACAGTATAAAAGCTACCGATCAATTATTCATAAAAAGATTAACGTGATTTTAATCCACATTTTAGAACAACATTAAGGTATACAGTGACCAAAAATTATCAATATGAAAACCTTCCAGGAGGTTAGGAAATTCAAATTCTCAGCTATAAACCTATCGTTACCTTTTTTGATCAAAATATCAAAGGAAAATTCATTTTCCTTGTCTGATATGGCCATTCCTTCCCYCACAATTCTAACTAATTCTGGCAAAGAATCTTGTTTTTATTAAACTAGGCCATTTTGGAAACACATTTTTGCAAGAATAGCTGACAAGATCAGTTCACAGTTTAACGCTGACCTCAAACCTCAAGCAGTCCTCTCATGGCTAAAAAAGGCAATCCGAATCTAAACACTGCCTACTCATGATGCCTAAGATTAATGTCTCCAGTACTATGTCAGGAACTTGGAAAAAAAGAAAAATGAACCCAGAACTCTGGAGCAATGTCATTCTGTTGCAAGAGCTGCAAGAGCTTCCTCTGAAGGGTCAAGACTCGGCCTTTTTCAGATCGGTGGTAAGTTTTGCCATTCAATTCAGTGGGGCTGAAGATTTCATTGAGAAAATCTAGGTAAAATACAGCTGGTCTATTATTTAACACATTCAGTTTGCTATAGAATATTGGTATGGTTAATATCATATTTTTTACAGAAGAACAATACACCTCTGAAAGTGATTTATGTTCCTCCACAGGAGCTTAAGACTCCCATGCTCAAGGCTCACTCTCATTCCTGCTACTGAGAGCGCACAGGGCTCCTCATGAAGCTTGCATAGAGCTAAGAAAAAATTTGCTGCCACCATCCCTTGTCCTTGCCATAACTTTTGTCCATTGCAATTGCCATTCAGAAATTTGCATTAGGCAAAGTTCTTTGCATGAACGCACAGCCAATGCACTTCCCATGGCTTTTTGCTCATTTTCAGCCCTCCTGTGCATTCTTTCCTCAAGCACCGTGCGTTCCTGCCTGCCACCAGGCAGCTCTCCACRCATGCTCACTACACACTGGCATTGCTTGCATGCAGCGTGACAGTTTCACAGCCCTTACAGCTAAGCAGCCATGGTCTTTCCTGYACACAAGAGCAAATACAGGGAGCAGACTGGAGGGGAGGTGGGGGGACAGGGAGGAGGTGGCTTTGTCTGGGTGTTCATAAGCACATACACAGGCTTTTAGTGCGACCTTGAAGTGCAAGGGAAGATCTGTAGGACATAACACACCCTAGAAGGGAGTGAAGGAAGCGAAGTTTTTCTGTCTGCACCTTGGTAAATACACGATTTTTATTCTGCTGTGTTAAGAGCTGAGCAGAGCTTAATTCCAAGGGCAGCCTAAACCTGGCAATAATGTAACCACAGACTGAGAAACAGGGAGGAAACAGCAAGGGTTAAATATTCAGGTTCTACCTGAATACAAGCTGAATTACAAGCTATTAATATTTAGAATTAAAATGATTCCACCAAAAAGGCATGCTGAACTTTTACTGTACCTCAGGTGCACCCTTTTTAGCAGCACCACATTCCACAGCTCATGTGCCAATGCCACAAGCACGGCTGATCTAATTTCTAAATAATGAAACGCTGCCATCAAAAACATATCATGCCACAATCCTTGGGTCCAAATGAGAAATTCTAATAGAATCTAAATAGCTCTATTGTTCCATTTACTAGAACAAGCTTTGCATTCATGTTGTTAATAGGATAAGCCATCCTGACGGTGTCAAAAACGCCATTGCCCGTGCACAAAGTTATACATACTGCAGTCACATCTCAGCTCCCTAATTCAACACGCTGCTTCAAGCCTTGCAATAGACATTGGATTTGTTGTGACAACTCATTACCACTAACTTTCACAGTTATTTCCACTGCATTTGATTTTATTTTCATTATAGGAGCAGCACCTTAAGCCTTTTGATTATTTTACAACCTCGGCTTGTTCTCTTCCTACTTTCAGTAAAGACAGAGCATTTGCAGTTCTGAAAGCAGGAGCCAAGGATAACTGAAGGCTCCAATATCAGAAAAAAAAAATTACACTAAATATCATGATGATTTTTATAGACTGGACTCAAGGTGGGGGTTTTGTTTGTTTCTTGGGTTTTTTTAATGCTGTAGGGGAGCTGTGCTGGGGACAAACTTTCCTGTTTCTCTTCGATGTTCAGGGACTATTTGAAGCAATCTGCAGCAAAATTCATCTGCATAACTCTGCCAAAGACTTCCCTCTAGTGGATTTAGGTATGAAATGAAATCCAAAGCAACAGCAGAAGAACAAAGTTCATATACCTATTAGTTTGTTTTCTCCAGCCCTGTAAAGACTTTGTATATCCTTGAATTTAATCACTTAAGTGGAGACACAGGAATCTGTAATTAAGCATATATAAATATATATATATATATAAAATCTTTGTATACATATATTTATCATTGTCTATAATATAATTTGTCACATGTATATATATATATATATATATATATAAAAACATTTACAGGACTGAACTGTACCTAAGCATAGATAAATGTATTAACCAGTTGCACAATGTATACTTTAAACTACAATTCTTTGTATCAGCAGTAAAAACCTTTTTAAGATTTTTACAATAATGCCTGCTAGATCAGTATTTGGTAATTCCAGATAGAAACCTTTTTCCTTACATCCATAATTGAAAAACACTATCATTAATAAAGGCTTTTGGCTATTTTAGAATCAAGCAAAGCATTTTTGAATTAAACCAAAGTCTGCACAAGTTTTATATACATAAATATAAGCCATGTAAATAATTTATAATTAATGTAAAGCCATACAATATGCACTTCTGTTGGCCCAGATTCATAAGACCCAAACTGTGATTACCAGAAACAAGATTTTGTATGAGCTGCAGGACAGTCACTTCCATACAGGTGACACATTGAGTAAGAGAGACCTGCAAATATTTTCAAATAAAAATCATAGTATCATAAAATCATAGAATGCCAAAGGTTGGAAGGGACCTCTAGAGGTCATCTAGTCCAACCCCCCTGCTCCAGCAGGGACACCCAGAGCACGGGGCACAGGGTAGCATCCAGGTGGGTTTGGAAGATCTYCAGAGAAGGAGACTCCACARCCTCTCTGGGCAGCCTGTTCCAGGGCTCTGTCACCCTCACTGTTGAGAAATTTTTCCTTAAGTTCCTGTGGAACTTCTGATGCTTCAAAAATCATTCTTTGAGCATCAACACTGTTGTTTACTTCACACAAAAATATGAGTTTTTCTATAATTCAATCTACTGCTAAAATCCCAAAATACCTGGTGTTCTTATCATTCAAGCTAGATAATTTAATTTTCATGTGGGCATTTACTACTTGAGTGATTCAATGTTCTTACCATTCAACCTAGATAATTTAATTTTCATGTGGGCATTTACTACTTGAGTGATTTGAATCAATCAGTTCAACTCTTAGCACTGCATTCAAGGGCTTTTGGCCAAGAACTTGGTTGGGAATATAACGAAGGCTATATTGGAGATGGGCAATTCTACTGCATAACTATCTCTGGGCACGACGATGGACGGTAACACAGCTGGGAGGTCAGTGCTGTAGTGACACCGGTGCCCACAGGCTGCACTCATTGATCCAGCACCTCAGGGCAGATCAAGGTGCACATCCTTCCTTACAAGGCTCAACACTGCAGCACTTCAAAGGACTCCTCTGGTGCCCTCGCAGCACCCAGCTGAGCCTGGGCTTGGGGATGACCCTCCTTTYTTCAGCCCCTAGGAAGCAGAGTATGCAGAGCTTTTCAGTGGCTTCACTTGGGGCTTTGCTTCTGGGTGGTTGCCCTTTTAAGCAAGCATCAGGGACCAGATGTACCCTCTGTGTTTAGACAGATAGGATGACAATTTTGCCTGCATACAGAATATAATTCTTTGTGGAGCAAGTTGACAGATTTTAAGATTTCTAATTTACAAGACTGTTCTTAGTTTTTATCAGCATCAGACATTGAATCTCTAACCTAACTTTCAGAGGCAGGTAGAAGCAAAATAAATAACTAGAGATTTTAGAACGAGTAGTAGAGGAATGCCTTTCAGGGAATCTCAATTTCAACACAGCCCCATTTGAGCCTTCAGTTCTTTTATCCACATGTCTTTTAGAGCCAACTAGGAATGCTACTGAATAAGCACATGAAAGTCTCCCCTCTCTAGTCATCCAATCAAACTGAGTAGGTCAGCTTTAGAAAGGAAAGTGTTCTCCTATTTCCCTTTGATATACTTGCTCACCAATGTGATAGTCTGATTTGTGCCTATTCCTCTGCTCTTTTATTAGCACTAGAGGACCCGGGCTCAAGAATACTGGTTTTTTGTTTGATCTCTCCCACATTGGCAAAACGAGAGCAAATGCAGRATTCAGCGGAAGAAAGAGTACATGAAGGCTTTTCAGCCTTGTGTATTCCTCTGATTCCCATGGCAGGAGCAGAAAACAAGATTGGCCTTATTCAATTTCCTTCAGCAGTGCTTTGCTTCTTTCCTGTGGTAGGTGACAAAAACAGCACCTATTATCCAACTTACCAACCACTTTCCACCTAAACATTTAGTTGTTCACAGCTTTGCCACTCTCAGATTTTGTTTTCAGGCTTTAAAACTGAGAAGGAAGAGCAAAAGAAGAAAAGGAACATTCAATAAAAATAGTCAAACTGGGCTGTCAACATTGACCAAGAGAAAAATGTGCCCTTGCCTGTACTAAAGGATCTTTTTTGATAAAAGTTCTAGCATTTTTTTCTGATTAAAATTCATGTGGGGGAAGACATGGTGGGAGGGTGCCAGCCTTCGTGTCGCAAATGTACCCTTTTCATCCCTTTGAAAAATCCACTTGAATTTCTGTAAGTTTTAAGTTCACAAGGACAAAAAATAGAGGCTGAGTTTCTACTAGTGTGTTTTCCCATTTGGTCCATCTGTAGCCAAGTATATTTTAACCCCCACTGAACAAAAGTGTTCTTGCAATGACAGCAGCTTGCTGCCACAGAGGTCGTTTGATCTCAGTACCTGAGCTACTACCCTCTAATACTAGTGGCTAAAAGTAGTAACATCTACAGGGAAGGTTATACTAGTCGTGCTAGTCATGTAAGTCTTTATTTCATCATGTGGCAGTACTGCTCAGAACAATGAGATCTGCAGGGAAACGACCCACTGAGGTGAGAAAATAACAAAGTAAAAATAACTGCACATGTGCCAGTAGGTCAGCAGTTATAAATGGTAATCTGAGAAGTAAGAAGGATTCAAAGGGGATATTTCATGGAAGTGATGGAATGGTGATCTGAACAGCATATAACGTTCCCAGGAGTTTTGAGAAAAACAGGCCCTGACAAACATCTTGAGAGTGGCTTGCACTAATGAGAGTTCCAAGTAATTTGGAGTGGGACAACTAAAGCAAGAGAAACAGCAACTAAGCTATTTCCTGTGAAGAAAAACAACAAAAAAAAAAAAAAAGTGGAAAATATTCAGAGAAATGAAGTTTACAAATTTACAGAGACTTTCTGCATTGATGATCATCTATTTAATGTAATATATGACCCTCCTATGAAAAACTATGTGTTCTTTTGCATCACACCTTATCACATCAACAAGGAAAATGGTACGTACTGATGGCTTTTGAACACAAGGAAAACAGCCTAAGGGAACTGCTGATAGGTTATCTTTGGTTTCATTCCGTTGCAGAGGAAACTTTCTGAAACCACYTATGTTTTAAGTACTGCATCTATGTCCTGCTGACCTTCTGAGGATGCTCAGAATACCTGGAGTACTGAACAAGACCACAGTCCTTATATTTTGTCTAATGGACTGAATTGTGTTTAAAAGGCATAAACTTTACAATTGCAGGTCAGGCAATTGTGGGAGCTATTCAGAAATTCTCGTTTATAAAATAAAAAGTCAACATTGAAAATACCAGTAGTGTTGCTATTAAAGAAAGAAGGAACAGAGTTTCAGAGCACCATTCATGATGCACATAACTTACTTCTTGCGTGAACCCACCCACTTTAGAGAGGGTCTCTTTATGGAGATTCGAGTCGTGTGTAACCAGTAGCGATTCAGCAGCCAGTATGAATTAAAAGGTCCTTGCTCAAAACATACTTTTTTCTCTCACAAGGAGCACTGCAGTTTGGTACATCATACATCAGCTTATATTGTATATACAAGGARTTGAGGTCTACAAGGTCAAAATTTCAGCTACACTGCCAGAAGGCTCTCTTGTGACAGGTCACCTTGTTCCCARATGGTTATTAAACAAGAGCACTGACAGTCTTGTCAAAAATTTGTTTTTCTTCTCTTCAGGCTTAGTCAAGTTAGAGCACAAGAAAAAGTGTGTGAATGACAGACCTGAGCACTGTATTCCTTTGTGAATTCACAAAACTGCAGGAAAAGGTTCAGCTTGATCAGAACTGGCACATCCTCCCCATGCTGTGTTGTCAACACCCATCAGTCCTGACCAGRGGTGACCTCTTCCAGCACTGAGCTTTTAAACTCAGTTTAAGCAGCAGTTTCTGTGGTAGTGAAGGTTTGTCACATGTGACACCTCAGCTGAGGTGGACAAGTGAATCAAAATCATCAGCATACTTCTTATACCAACTGCCTACTGGCTACAAAACCAACTGCTGGACATTAGCAGTTCAACCTGAATGAGTTATTAGTTGATTTTTATATCCCTTAGGACTATTATGACCATTTAATTTAATATCCTTTTTAATACATATCATGCAGCTGCTCCTAGCAAGTCATTCAGGCCCTGCTATTRCTAGCTATTATTATTCCAGAAAGCAATTAAAACTCAGCAAGTAGCATTAAGAAATCCAGAAGGACTGTATGAAAGGCTGAAATCAGCCAATGAAGGTGACTGTCTCCAAACTCTCTCTTTGCTCAGTAGTGAGAAAGATGCTTCCCTGGGGCAGTTCAAGACAAAGGACACTCTTCATGTCCCTCCAGAAAAGTTCCTCTCTCTCATTACTGACTGGTGGAAGCCCAGGATTGCTGGTTTTACTAGCCTTAGGATTTAAAAGACCTTTTACGAGGCATTCAATATATTATGAAAAAGAAATGGGGCTTTCGTTGTTGCTGTTCAAAAAATATCCAGGTGCTCAACTCCATAAAATTTGAATTCTCAATGAATAACACCATCAAATTTCTTGTAGGAAGAATCTCTTGTAGGATAAGTTTGTAAGGAAGGAWGTTACTTTTTATTAGATAAAACTCATGCCCCTGTAACTACCTCTGTCTTTTGTCATTTCCCTAGACCAACCTRACAACAGCCATTTCAATAATTTCAATCTGGCAGCCAAACATGTCTTCTGGGGAACTCAACATCAAGGGTCATGGAACAAGATAATACCTATATTAACATGAATACCATACAAAATTTCTAAAATAAAATAAAATAAAATAAAATAAAATAAAATAAAATAAAATAAAATAAAATAAAATAAAATAAAATAAAATAAAATAAAATAAAATAAAATAAAATAAAATAAAATAAAATAAAATAAAATAAAATAAAATAAAATAAAATAAAATAAAATAAAATAAAATAAAATAAAATAAAATAAAAGTCTGGTTATGAGCATATGAGATATTTAAGTAAGTACACTGAAGTGTTCTGAGGAGAATAAAACAGAGGAGAAAGATACATATACTATTCACCTCTGCTTACTAACTAGTCTGCTTAACACTAGTCCAGCCTGTTACTTATCCRTAATAAACCTCATATTAACTGCAATAACTTGGTCATTTTGAACAAACTGTGTGACAAAATTCTAGTAGTCAAACTAAAAAACTTTAGTTTAAACTGAAACATAAACTTTAAAATAAATATAAACTTTAAAAAACAGAAAAAAAACCTGAGGTGCATTTTAAAAAATCTATACAAATTCTAATATGTTTACTATTGAAGAATTTGCTTTGCACTGCCAAAATATGCTAATTAAACTTCTCAGTGCCATTTCATAATTAAACATATATTTTCATTGTGTTCTATTTATGCTAAATAAACATGATACATTTGCCAAGCTTAAAGTACCAGCACATACTGGTGCTGACACAAATTCAGCTGTGCAACATATATATGCATGTACGTAGTAATATCCCATGGAATTAAAGCTTTCCTAGATGTGGTCTAGACAATTTTATGATAGTGATTTAGACAATTTTATGATAATCACACAAATATTTAGAGGAGCATGGGTACATGTTAAGAGTTAACAGTTATCATCCAGCTAGAATGACAGTCCACTATAGATTACAGCTCAAGAAACGATTACTAGCTGGTTCCTTACACACAGGCAATGTTGGCCTCACACATAATTCGGGTTGCTACTCATTGGAAGCACCTTAAATGGGATTTTTTTTTCTRTTGTTTTAATCATGAGTTCTTTCAAAATCTTCTTTCAGATCAAACAAAAAAAWATGTATGTTGTAAAATTCCATCCATTTCGTCTTACCTGTCTAGACAACCAGCCTGACACAGCAGAACGGAAAATTTGTAATGCCCTTCCAGCTTTCTCCAWAGCTTTGCCAGATGTAAAGCAAATGACACGTCTTTGACAACTTTTCATCATTTGAGTTTCTGCTCATCTTATTTATTCAACAATTGGACTTCTAAGATCTCTGACACACTAACTGTTTTATTATTCCTTCTGGCAGGCATTCAACATGTGGTAACATTTAGCTGTTTATCAGCCTGTGCTCTTTGCATGTCAGAGTCTTTGAACTGATTAAACAGGTTAGGAAACTCATTCTGCATTAAACTGAAAGCCAAACCCCTGCTTCACTATTGTCATGCTCACTCTTTGTCTTCATTCTCCACCAAGGAAGGGAGATCGGCACAAAGGTGCCACATGAAATCGACACATTAACGACTTCTTTGTCTCTGAGAATCATAGAAGCCTTAAGGTTGGAAGGGACCTTTAGAGATCGTCTAGTTCAACCCTCCTGCACATGGCACAGGATTACGTCCAAGAAGGTTTCAAATATCTCCAGGGAAAGAGATTCTACAACCTCTCTCAGCAACCTGTTCCAGGGCTCTGTCACTCTCACTGTTAAGAATYTTTTTCATAAGTTCCTGTAGAACTTTTGGTGCTTCAGTTTGTGGCCATTTCCTCTAGTCCTATCRGTGGCCAYCACTGAAAAGATACTGGCCTCATCCTCCTCCCTCTCTCTCKCCCTCCCTCCCTTTAGCTATTTATATACACTGATCAGGTATATATAAAARCCTCAGGTAATTAGGTATATATCTCAGCCTTCTCTTCTTCAGGCTGAACACACCCAGCTCTCTCAGCCTTTCCTCACAGSGCAGATGTTCCAGGCCCCTGGTCATTCTTGTAGTCCCRTGCTGGACTCCTTCTAGAAGTTCCACATCTCTCTTTTGCTGGGGAGCCCAGRACTGGACACAGTAACTCCAGGTGTGGCCTCACCRGGGCTGAGTAGAGGGGCAGGATCTCCTCCCTCGACCTGCTGGAGACGCTCTTCCTAATGCATCCCAGGATCCCATTGGCCTTMTTGGTCGCAAGCGTTCACTGCTGTCTCATGGYCAGCTTGTCATCCACAATGACATCCAGGTCCCTCTCTGCAGAGCTGCTCTCCTGAAGGTCAATCCCCTCATACKTTTGTCTGCTTTCAGACTTCTCTTCTGCAAACTCTGTAACTTCAGTCATAGCACCATGTACTCTGAAAAAAAAATATAATATATATATATACACACACACACAAATATGCATCCAATTATACAGTTTGAACTAGTGCTAAAAAAGCACTGTGGTGAATAGAGAATTTAACTGTGCTTGCTCTGGAAGTAAAATACTTTGCAAATAATGTCACCACCTACTTGCCATACTTCAAAACTGAATTAACTGATCTTGATTTCACTGGATTCCCTTAATATACAGAACACATCTTGCTTTTAAAAAAGAGTGAACACATTGAAGACAGTGGGAGAATAAGAGGATCTAATTCATAAAATCAGGCCACAGATGTAGACGTTTAATTAAATGCATATAGATGGACACTCTTATAAGAACACCTTTTAAATATTTGCCAGGAGGTAGGTTCTGTTTCAACATTACTAATGTTAAGTCAGAATTTCTAGGTCTTCAGATCCTGTAAGAAGTTCTACTAAGTAAACACAATGCCCTGCCTAGAGACTACATTACATTAAATGATGATATGGAAACAAGTTGGGTAGAACACCCAGAGGCAGCACAATTTTACCTGTCTGCTGCCTTCCCAGACAAAGCAAACAAACCAAGGAAGCAMCTTGCTGAGTTGACTACATCTCCCTTCCATTTCCAATGGACTCTTGTCATTTCAAAGCCTAACCTAAACGTGCAAGTGTTTGCAGCTAAGCCCAAAAAACATCTGTGTGATGAGCACAGAACAAAGAGAGCCTAAAGAGCCACAGGCAATGGCCAATATCAGTCAGTGGTGATCTTGTTTTGACTATAACACTGCTCCTAGACTGTCTTTAGACACAATCTTGAGAAAGGAGATAAACATGAAATGTATCAGCCCAACMGCAGCCTGGAAAAGACTCCTTGGTTTTTCTTAGGCACAAAGCCCTTAGCCCTGGTTGCCCCTCRCTAAAGTGGATGGAACACTTTGCCCATGATATACCCCTTCTACACAAAGTGTTCGGAGGATCCATGGCTTTAATCATTCTCTAATTTCCTTCCCACCCTGCTTCCTTGACACAAGAGCATAGTCACATCTGCTTGCTCAACACAGTAGTCTTATAGACTGGCGTAAGTCTTTAAATATAGACTTAATGCAACTATATATATGTTTGTGTATATGAAGCTACAAAGTCTGAAGGGCACTAGGTTCAGCAGGGAAGTAAGTGCTATATTTTCCACAGAGTTAGATTTCCTCATTGCAGGTGTTTATGGGAGGCTGCCAAAACTCTGTCTTGCCATTATGTGAAGACATCTTGCACCAGAAGTAAGACATGTTCTTCAGTTTAATGCTATAGCACATTCTGACTTTGGRCCCTCAAGGTGAAGTAAGAGTGAAAGGGAACTGCAGCAAAATTGAGAGGACTGTCAATCCAAAACCTAGCAATTAAGCAAAAGTGGGATAAACTAGAAAGAAGTGATTGCTGTCTCTGGGAAGGTCAATTGCCAGGGTTCTGCAGACAGCAGTATCTCCTTTTTCTTGAGAGTCTGACCCATTTTAGAATGGCATTTACAATGTGATTAGACATTGGTTCAGAATAACAGGAGGCCTCTAATCACAGAATTGGATTCTTCTCCCTCTCTCATRTCCTAAACTAAGTCATTTCACAAATCAACAGCAATGAACTCCCCAATCTCCCAGAAGAATAGCTGATAGAAATGTTGCTCATAGGATRTATATACACTTCTTTTAGTTTCCTGTATGAATGCCCTAGCAAGGAAAAAAAGAAATTCAGATTGTCCCTGGTATATATAAATATTTCATTTGTTGTGGAAAGATGCTTAACTTAGRAAAACACAGGCCAGAGTTCTTCATGTTTTGTCTTAAACAGATCTAGGGTGCAAGAGTTCATTAGCTGCAGAAGATGCAAATGCACCATTCTGACACTAGGTGGCAGGAGATTAAAATTATTTCCAGTAGGTTAGAGCAGCCTTCTTACAGATCATTTCATTCATTAAAAAAAAAAAAAATACAAAAACTGTCTGCAGTTTTGTAAATCAGGTAATAAAATCAAACTGAAAGACAGAATGAGGATTCTGAAATCAAGTACAAGAGATTTTTATGTTTTTCAAGCAAAGAGAATAATCTTGGAGTATTACTGTCTACTCAGATCTGCCAGTTACCATCTCAGTAATTGGATGGAGTTCCATATGGTTTTAAAAAAACAGTGGAACAGATTCTATAAATTTCAAACCCCCATGAAGTTTTTTTTTTCCTAAATGTAATTTCATGCCAGCAGTGTATTGAAGAACTAAAGCAGGTTCAAAAAAATCACATTTATTAGAGATCAAGATAAAATCTAATGTGAAAGGCAAACTCTTCTACATCAAGTAMAGGCTTTTTATCATCTTCTACTAAAGTGCTACCAGGCACTACTAAAGAAAGCCAGAYAGACTGGAGACACTGCACTTCTGAYAGACACTTTAAATAGGTTTATACCTACCCCTTGCTCCTTTCCAAGAGTTTATTCTTCATCAACTCTGATTTAAACCTTCGTTAGTTCATAAAAGCAATCATATGGGCACTTTCTTCAGTGTTACCAGTGTAAAGGGGCTTCTTCATGGTGGGTGCTTTTAAGAACTGCATTATTTTCCAAACCATATCAACTTGCCTGAAAGAGACACAACTATTACAAGATCCCTCCTACAGAACTGACAGTTTCTCCAAGCTCCAGAGAGCCACTCCTTCCTTAGAACAACTCCTGCTTTGCCCTGAACTTACTGACAGCGCCTACTCCAACTCTTCAAGACCATGAGGCAGACTGTGCTGCAGGAAAATTCAAATTTGAGAAATACCAGGTATACCGTATGGGTGTGAAATCTTATGCRGGCTTAGATTTTCTCAAGAAAATAGGAACAGATCTGCCAATTTTCATGACCTTGCAGAATTGTTGCTGTCACTAGCAATCACTTATCAGAACAAACAGGAGAGGCACATATCCACACAGCTTTAGTCTCTGGCTTCAGCAATAGCTGCATCAGAGTTGCAATCATTGCAGCTACAGAGAAAATACTGCAGCTCAGTCTGCAATTACCTACCTCACTCCACAGGTGATCTGCATTTGTTGGGAAAACAGCCCCTACAGCTGCATGGGTCTACTCTGCAGAAACAGCACAATGGGTTGTGATGATATATTGGCATTCTGATGCCTTGGTTTTAAGAACTTTGAGTGTCATTGCATGCTTAGAAGGATGCAAGACTCCAAAAGACATCTACACTTTTGCATTCATGATGTGTTCTGTCACTGCTTCTTTTCAAGAAATATGTTTTAGAGGAGTTAGTAGCTACATCCATCACAGAGGGTTGTAGCTAAGATAATGCAGTGCCCGTCTGACTAGCTGGCGCTTTTCACTTTTCATTAAGTGCTCTCTGAAAATGATGAGTATCGTTTTATCTCTTTCTAGACAGCAAAACTTAAACTGAGGAAGATGATATAACTTGTGCAAGGTTAGCAGCAAAGTCAAATAGAAAAGTTAAGTCTCGTAGAGTCCTAACTGTATTCTAGCTATTGTCTCCCAGCAGCACAGTAAATACCGATAAAAGTATATTTTTTTTCTCTGCCATCTAGAATAATTTCTTGTCATGTTGATATTTTATATGTAGTGGCTGACTAGGAGGTCAAGTACTCTATGATAATGGAAGCTARGATATGATGGCTCATTTCCCACTAAATCTTGTCAGTTTAAGGTTCCCTCCTACATGTAGTGTGGATCATTTCAAATACACAATAATTTTCTCAGGTGCTATAAAATCTGCGTACAAACAGGAAAAGCAGGTCATACTGAACCTAAACTACCTTAGGGACCCTCTGTAACTCATCTGATCTGTATTTATTATGGTGCTTGTATTTGGTTCATAAGTAATACTTAACAACAGTATTTTGCATTTACTTCCAAATTACAATTAAAGTGTTGGATTAGACACCTGTTCAGATTGTTTCCCTTAATCAGAATTTGCTAATAACCACTCTGCTTGGAGTCTGCCTGTCAGCTACTCCCTAAACCATGAGCTTCCACTYCACTAGAAGGGCACAGACTTGTGATTTGTGCTAATCAGAATGTCATCCAATATAACACCAGGTACAGTAATTCTCAAAAATCTATTGCACATTTTTTAACCAGCTGAACTCCCAGAACTTATACTTTGTGAACAAACATAAAMCACACTTGATATAAATCTTTTGCAGTAGTATTTTTCAGGAACCACATAGACTGGCATCACTTTCACGCTAGTCCTCAGATTTTTTTCTCCTATTACACCTTCTCCTACCCCTCTCTCTTCCCTAGGACTTGTGTCAAACCAAMAAGTGTATGTTCATTTTGTTATTGTAATATATAGAATGGAACAGTATTAATTTTTCCAAAATCTTCTCAGAATCCAAATATTTACTTCTCATTTTTGACATTGTTTACATGCCTCATAGGTTACTGCAAAGATTACTTCCCCATTCTCTCATAAGGACATAATGTTGCTTCTTTCCAAATAGAGAACAGATTTTCCTATTGAACACTTCTGTCATTTCTACATTATTATTAACAATTTGCCGATGAAGCAATGGCTCTTTGCCACTGGTAGGATTTATGCTCTTCCCAAAGTATTTAAAYGTCTTTTTGTTCTTAGGCCTGCCAGCCATGAATTTCTTCCTGATGCCTTTAGCTCCTCTTATATTCAGAATTTATGGAGTGTAGAAAATATATATCCATCACTTTAGATTTTTCCTTTTTTTTTCCTCTTATCATATATTATGGAGTTTTTTAATTGCTGCATCTTTTCACTACTGAACCAGGATGAACTTTAAGCCAGTGCTATCCTTTTTCCAGAGAAACAGGAATTGTTGAATTGTGTCTTCCAGGTCATACAATAAACTGATTGCACTTTGTGTAAAGAATATTCAGTGAATGAATATTTAAATCAATATAGAGTTTTGGCTTTTTTTTTTCTCTTCCCGCATATTAGAACTCTGTTTTGGAAGTACCTCATTTTATTCTCTTCATCTGGAACAAGTCTCAGACAGTGGCATTCCTGGCTTCGTTCACACATTGAGCCAGAAGTAACTAYGATCCCACAATTTTTAACCAAGTTTGAAACAGGTAACAGTGTATTAAAAATCCTTATCATTAACTCSGACATTTTTTACTCTCTCTGTCCTRGACACATGGATTAAAAATGGKTTCTCTATGATATGGTTTTATGGAGAAAGACTGTGGTCCAACAGGATGTCACCCGCTACCTGTGTTTCTGACAGAACACTGTAACTGGGAGACAAAACACGCAGCTGCCTGGAGATCATCACCTGATGGCCACTGAACAGCAGAAAAGCACGGAATGAAAGAAAACATCAGGGCACCTCTCACGTTCTGGAGGGTCGGGCTATACTGCAGTAGGGGCACGATACCACTTCAGACTGTCTTTAGCAATTTCCTCTCAAGCCCCAAGCTTCTCAGCTGCCAAGGAACATTCTAGATTGACTGCATCTTTGGGTTTAAGCCAGGGACAAATATACAAGTATCTCTGAACTAAGAGATTTTTTCACTATGGAAACAGTTTCCATGGCGCATGGATAGCCTAATTCTGACTGTCAGATTTATCATCCAATTTGATGAAATTTGACAAGAGTACACATACATACAGATATGGTTTTTCCATATTCCTGGAAATGGTATTCTTAGGAGCTGTTATTTGTTTATTCCCAGTGATAAACTGGACTCCATGGAGAAAGGAGGAATTTCGACAAAATGATTCTGTGATAGTGAAGCATGATTAAAATCAAAKTTGATGGGCAAGTTTCTCTCCATAATAAGATGCACTGTATATTAATGTTCCCATGCTTTGATAATCAAGTTTTTTCACTTGAAAAAAATGTATTTACTGTGTTTAAGTTTCACATGTAYGTGGATTAAATATTGTAATACAAGTTTATCCTACTTGTACAATAACAAAGAGTTTGAAGGATGCTAGGTGAAACAGCTAACACGGTTGTGAAACAGCAAAGAAAGCACTGATTAGTAACAAGTTTCCATCCACTATCTAATTCTTCATGGAAGTGAAAGATGGTTTAATAGGCTCCTAAGGATGAACAGGTATCTTGTTCTCTGCTTGGCTAGTCTGATGAAAACCAAGAGATTATTGCTCAGAAATTACACTGTGCACTGTAGCACAATGGCTGAAAAAAAAATCTTTTTAAAAAGGTACTGCTTGGAGGTTTTTTTTCTGTTCTCCCAACAGTGAAATAGCCCACTGACAGATATACAGCAGCATTTTCAAATTTGGATGTTATTTTTGCCATGTGTTTCAGAAGAGGAGTAAGAAAATAAAGAAAAAAAAAATGCATTCCTATGTCCTAACCAGCTATCTGGCCTAAAATCACCATATCAAAGATAGCACAAGTGGTTTAGACTGCCTGCTCCCCAAGATACCAGATACTGATTACTTATTTAATTAATGAAAAGAGGTACCACCTTCAGACCATATACTATAACACAGAAGTAATATCCAGGTGATTGTCGACATCTACAGCAAAGAGACCAAGCTAAAATAGGGTCTAAAATGTTCTTTAACCGTATGCCATGCTCTCACACTGCCATGCTACGTGAAATACTGCATTAGTGAGAAGTAAGTTAGAAAACAAAAGCTATTGATCTGTGCTGGAGGAATACATTAATGAGCATCTTTAGTGGGTTTTTTCTTTCTAAAAACTGTTTTCAATCCTTTCTCTTACAAAATAGAACAGTTTTACAGGCTATCCTTTGCACCTTTACATTTTTTGAATCTAAAGAGTGTATAGAAATTAATCTAAAAGGAATTAACCTTCCAACAATAAAATACCTYAGAAAAAAATCCTAGGTATATTCCAGTATACTTTCAGTATACTTTGCCAGATCCAGTAACTTCCATGAGGACTTGAGCTCAAGACAGAATTTTTTCTTGAATCAAAACTATGCAGTGTCAGAGCCTATGAAGTAAATGGAATATCTGGCTAATTAACCCTATGGCTCTGTTAACAAGGAATATGGCTGTTTGAACTCAGATTATTTTCTCAGAGTACTATTTTGATATTTATGGCTATGCTGAAACCACTGACCCCCAAARGTTTCTGTCTTGCTGCCTTTTCTGATTTTACGACGACCTGTCCCTGATTTGAATGTGTTCTTACCAATAAGAACACCAAATTTGTATCTAGCAACTCAGAATGCTTTCCTCTCATGACAGGCCTTGTATGTACCCAGTTTTCTGAGAAGCTGATCAGAGACACACACTATTGTGCTGGCCTAATATTGCCTGCTTATAATGCACAGACTCCAGCGTCTTAAATAYATTCATTGGGGTCCCTCTTGKTTTATTTTGTTTTGGTTTTGTTTTTTTCTGATGCATTACACTAGAACTAAAACTTTCGCCCATGGCTCTTCAACACAGCAGAACTAAAATAACTAGATTCAGTAATACCAGTATTTTTCAGCATTAATGTTTTTCAGTATTTTCCAGTACTCAAACTGCATAAAGCTCTGAAGTACACGGTACCTAATTATATACAAGCTATTGAAGCATACAAATTTGGACAATCAAAATATCATTCCAAGTAAATATGGTAAAATGACTCGATAATAACCAGGCAGTGTTACAAGGAAGAAGGGGAGGAGACTCTTCAAGCCAGTTCAGCTGACAAACAAGTTGACATCTAAGGATTTTCCATTTCACTGATCTGCAGTATAATATTATATATTGCTTTTCATTCTGGAATCAGTCAACTGCCTAATGATAGCCCACTGCAGAACCTTTGCAGCTGCAAGTTGTTTGTGGAGTCACACACCACATTATGTCATTAAAYTTAATCTTCCAAAACTACCTTTTGTTCCTAAATCTGTTCATGTGCACATACAGTAACAACTCGCTTATGTAAATAAAAASTCAGCACCTGTCAGCTTTGGTGAGCAGTGGCTTCTACAGAAGAGCTATAACTGTTAGTATAAGAGTACTAAGAGTATAACTCTTAGTGTTTCAAAAWACACATTTTTATTATTTTTCCTTTCTTATCATCATTATAGCATGGCATTACTATAGACATGTAAAATGAATAAAACTGGATACTGAACATAATCTTGCATTATGAAAGTACCTCTCCTGTTAGAGAGAAAAAAAAGTGAAATTGTATCCAAGACAGAGTCTGCTTAGCCAAGTGTTGGACTAATATATATGCCTTTGAAAGTAAAACTACAATCTAGGTGCATTTGTAGKGCAAACTATAAAACTAAATGCATATATTCCAGTGGCTATTGTAGGAAGAAGCAAATTCTACACTTARAGTTGCCAAAGCCTTGATGTTCCATTTGGGACAAATCATTCAATCTCCCCAATGAAACACCAAACCTTTGGCAACTACAAGTGTTTCACTAACAAAAGATGCAAAAAATACACTAAGTTTGTGGAAGGCTGGCATCTTGGTGACTACAAAGTACAGACATTCAAAGGAGAATGGAGGCATGTGCTATACAAGCTTAGTGTATTACTAAACACAAATYATTTATATAGTAAGCAAATATACATGATTTCTGTAGGATGTACAACAAAAGTTTAAATTGCAATTGTCATATTTGCCAGGTGAAAATTTTTCAACAGGACAGAAAAGCTAAAGAAACTGCCTGTAGAATGGAAAGACTGACTTACCATTTAGGTAAAAATATTTTAAGYCCTGATCTAGGAAATCTTTCCTTTGGTATTGTTTCTCTAGGAGAACTAGCAGTGGCAAAGAGAAATCTGAGACACARTCTATGCTATTTCACAGAATCACAGACTGGCTGAGGTTGGCAGGGACCTCTAGAGATCACCTAGTCCAACYCTCCYGCTCCAGCARGGACACCSAGAGCACAGGGCACAGSGTGGCATCCAGGTGGGTTTGGAAGRTCTCCAGAGAAGGAGACTCCACAGCCTCTCTGGGCAGCCTGTTCCAGGGCTCTGTCACCCTCACAGGAAAGAAGTGAATGGAAGTATAYCATCAGGTATACATATCTCTAACTAAAAAAAATTAATAAAGTTTAGGGAACTSTCACAAGCAATGCTTTTCAGAACTCCTAGCCAAGCATTTTAAAAAGAAATGAGTGAATATGTCTTGAGTTAAAATCTCMAGACAGAACAAGCTTTCCTTCACAATGTTGCCTGTCACAGATCTTGAAAGAAACTTTTTTTCACAGGCATAGCTTTAGAAAAGCATTCCATACATATAAAGAAAGATAAAAATACATGCACAGCAGTCTTTCCAGAACTGAAACCATGCTATGGAAAAGAACTTGTCAGGTTATGTAATATTGTCACCTGATGTTATCTATCAGTATGTTTTTTAAAGACTCCTATAGGGAGATATGTTGATGATTTGTCTGTCTGTAATCCCTTTTATTTGCTTCCAAAGCAGACYCAGATTTAAATGTCACTCATTCCTACAAAACACACAAGAATACGAAGAATGTGTCTGCCTCTCTGGGGAATGACAGAATCAGAGCAGAACACAAAATAAGGGGTATCTTAAGGGAAATAATGTGAGAGCCATTAGCATCAGGTTCCGCTACAKGGACAGGCCAATGCTGAGTGGGGAGCACCTGGTGGTGCCTGGAGGGGAGGYTCTAGCCAGGTAGGACCATGACGAGGTGACAGCCCCAGGCTGGGCAGAAAAGGGAGCTTAGGAGTGGGCAGGTGGAACAAGGGGTCAGAGCAATTTAAAGATGGGAGTGAAATACAGGAAGGATACAGGGAAAGGCAGCAAAGGCACATACAGATGCATGAGCACTCTAAGCATCAAAATCTTGAGATTGAGTGCCCATTCCCCAGATACACTTAAACTAGCTCAGGGATCAACAGCAGTGTGTGCTTGACACTACAAAGCTCGGCACAATCTGAGCATCCAAGCTCAGGAGCAGGTAAGCGATCAGGCTGTMAGCTCTGTGTCACAGTAACTCCCCTGGCTGTAAGCAAAGTGCCTGGTTAAACTTAGGTCAGCCATGGCAGCCCTGCAAGCATTGCAGCCTTTTCATGCCCTTTCAGACCCCAAACCTAATTTAGCACAGAATCAGAAGGGCACTTTCCAGTAACCTTCATCACTCTAGCTCTCTGTGTGAGCAGAAAGGAACGAGAACATTGCACTCAATCAACTTTGGAACTTTTTTAAAACTAGCTATAGCAGTGTAAATCCTAGCATGAACAYGTATTCCAATTTAGTATTAACTGGTGTGATTTAAACTAGAACAACATRAGCTTTGTTTAGAGCTGTGGTTTTGTACCATTATGGCTCCAACAAACACACAAGAGTATTTAATCAGACTGTTCCAACCTTCTCACAAATGAGGGATTTGGGACAAGTTCAAGGTATAAAACATACACATAATATTGTTTTTCAGGTCTTCTGTACAATTATAGGCTTCTCAGTACATGGCATGTGCTCAAGTTCAGGCACCAAACGCAGGCTGCCTTCCTGCTGGCTTCTGAAGAAGCTTTCCTTCCTTGCATGCCSTGGAGAACTGCCTCTCATTTGCAGCCTATGCTCCTCGCAAAGTGGAGGATACTGCAATAAAGCCCACGTCTTAATACAGGAAAAGGGAAACCATAGCCATATTTTCCYTTCTTTTAACCCCCACACATGCTCATACCATTTTCAAGTCAAAGCTAGAGACCRTAGCCCTAATGTTGACAACTCACCTCTTGATCTTCAAGAAGTGGAGTTAATAAAACACTTTATTTCTTCTTTTAAAAATCATTTAATCTTTTTTTAAGTGAGTCTAACCTTTTTAGCCCAAACTTGTCAGGAAAGCAGACTTACCACACACACACACACACACACAATTTCCAGGCTTCTCCAGAGCGCTTCAATCCTTTCCTACCTGCCAGTGCTAGAGTCTGAGCCCTGCCTGCCCAGGTGCCTTCTGTGATTTAAAGTGATGGACCGGACAGAGACCATGGGGTCCACATCCCCATCATTATCCCTACCTCTGTTAAAGCTATATTTGGTATTTTGAGTTATTCTTCTAACTTCTCCACAATTTTACAGAAGTATTTTTAAATTCATATTAAATAGGCAGTAGTAGTACATATTGACAGAGRTTGTAGTAACTTTTTAAGCTTTAATACCACCACATCCTTTCATTTATCTTTACTATTTGGCGTTGGTATCCAAACTCCCTTCCTTTCTCATGCTTTTTTAGCATAACAGTGAGATTTTAGAGTGAAATATAGAGTCAAATAAGCCAACAACAAATTTCTTCCTAACTCCAAAGGGGCTGGGATTCCATCCGGAAAGCAAGTATTTTATAAAAATAATCAAAGACAGTAGTATATGTCTTAATGACTGGAACAGAGCCAGGATTTCACTATGAGAACAACACTTTTTTTGAATAATAGAMAAAATATATTTCACAATTTCATAATTGGGGTATTGGGGTATTACCTAATGCACTTCAGGKATAAGACAGATACAAAGCAAGAAAGCAACCAAAACGAGCATGCCAAATCAATGCTTTTTTTTCTGCAACTTTATACCTTTCTRCCCTCCAGAAGTCATCCAGCTTCATTGCAACCAGCTTCTGAAGTTGCTTCTGAACATACAGAAGGGGTTCTATTAACTAGGTGTCTATAAAGTTATAATTGCATTTAATAGAGGACTAAAGATGTGCAGTGAAGGGATAGTGATTTTCTTGCACGAAGGTGAAAGCGCTATAGCCAACAGATGTATAACATTCCACTCTGAACACACGCATACATGTGTGTTACATGTGTGTGCAGACATGCAGACATGCACACACACAAATTCACCAGAAAAGCARGAGCTTTGGTGCAGGCAGGTGAACAGAGGGAACACGAGCAGCTAAAGAGAGAAATCCTGCACTGGACCAGGTGACTTCAGAGGTCTTATCTCTATAGAGTCTTTCACACAGGGCTGGTGCCAGCATGGACAGGCAAAAGGACCATGCTTATTTGCCTTTCAGTCACCAAATACATCTCCACGCGAGGAAGAAYTCCTTTCCTGTGAGGGTGWCAGAGCCCTGGAACAGGCTGCCCAGAGAGGCTGTGGAGTCTCCTTCTCTGGAGATCTTCCAAACCCGCCTGSATGYCACCCTGTGCCACGTGCTCTRGGKGTCCCTGCTGGAGCGGGGGKTTGGACTRGRTGATCTCTAGAGGTCCCTTCCAACCTCAGCCAGKCTGTGATTCTGTGAAATACGGAGGATGTGTGCCTTCGTGCAGCCTTCTTCAAGAAGGTCACTGTGCCACTGAAACAGTAACAGGGATTTGCAGGATTTCTCCCATACATTCAAGTCTCAGGTGGTTTCTTTTCTTGACAGCCTGCTCTTACTTTTTTTTTTTTTCTCTCAAAGATACTGAGATTTAGTGTTCTTTGGAGCATTTATTTTGTTGCTTGGTATGAAACTCAGCACAACAGCACTGCATGAACTACCAGGTATTCCATATGGGCATCAGGTTTTTTACTTAACTTTTGRTCAAGTTTATTAACCCCTGTGAATTCCATGAACTGCAGTTACATTCAAGGAAAAAAGAAAACCACTTTTTTCCCCTATTTTCCTTTRCACTCCCAATATTCCATTAACTTACTTTTTTGTGTGTCTCCTTCACCCCCAGCAGCGYAGAGCAGACTCCACACAGCGCTACACCAAAGTGACAGCGACAGTAACAGACAAACGGCCGCCCTGCTCCTCTCGCCCCGCGAGGCCCGCGGCTCCGGCAGCGCTTCCCGCCGCAGCCCCGCTGCCCTCCGCGCCCAGCGGCGCCGGCCCGCGCCTCGCCTCGCGCCGCCACGAGCCTCCGCCCGCCCGGCGCCGCGCGCTAACGGCTCCCGGCGGCCGTTGGGCCGCACCTGCGGGCGCCGCCAACGCCCTCCTCGCCGCCCACCCTCCCGCCTACCCCCGCCGCGCTGCCCGCCGCCGTTATCGCCGTTAGCCGTGCTGGGGCGAACGGCCGCCCCGCTCGCGCGGCGCCCCGCGGGCTTTGTGTGCGCGGCGGCGGCGCGGTCTCGCCATGGCGCTGCGCGGGCGCCCCGCGGCGCTCCTGCCGCTTTGTCTGCTCTGCCTGCCCGCCGCGCTGCCGCTGCGCTACCGCGGCCGCTACGCAGGGTAAGTGCCSCGGCCGCGGAGCCGCCGGGCCGGAGCGTGCTGCCCTCCCGGGCACGCGCGCGTGGGCGGCGGTGCTGCGGCGACTGCGCGGGGCAAAGGGAGCGTCCTGGGGTTCCCTGCGGGAAGGAATCGGTGAAGGTTCGCGGTTTCGTTGGGAGAGCTGCCGCGCTACGGCTGGGAGGCTGCTTTGAGCGAAGTGGGAAGTTTGAAAAGCAAAAAAGGCTTTTTTTTCTTTCTGAAAAGTTTGTGCTGAAAGTGCAAAGCCTGAGCCGTGTGGGAACACATTAACCTTGCTCTAAGCAAATGAAGGTGTTTGCATCTATTTCAAACTACACTCTCCCTTTCTCTTTCCCACTTCTTCGTGGTTTTTTTTTTCTTCTTTTTTTTTTCTTTCTAATTTAAAGTTTGAGTTTGTGCTAGGTTTGCACCCTGCTGTAACAAAAGGCAAAGTGCACCGGACCTGTGAACTGTGAGGATGCGCCTGAGAGGAGCCTCTGCACCCAAAGGCTCTGTGCGCCTTGCCTGGGTCAGGGGCTTTCCTCTTGGTGTGACCCTAACGGACAGGAGACCCGCGGTTCGTCCGTGGTCCCATAAAGGCAGCCGAGCAGGGCAGCCCGAGAAGCCAGGCGTGACTTTCCACATATGGTGCAAAAGCCGCTAAAAGTGAGCAGTGAATTCTTCAGGGTAATTCTTCCCATGTAGCTGTGGGATTAAGAACCACRTTACCCTTTTTATTTGACTTCAGCAGCCAAACCAGGCATGGAAATTCCACTACTGAAATGAAGTTTAAAAAATCATCCGTGAAGCTTCGGATATTTTGGAATGTGATACAGAGCCRTTCACCCCTGGATCCCTGTTAATGATAGAAAGCAGTTAAATGTGTGACAGCTGTTTTGCCGTCTCTGTTCAGCTCCTTGGGTGAACGGTACCTATCCACCCTGCAAAACAGAAGCAGCCCCCTCGACGGGAGGGAAACGAACAGGACACGRAGAGCCAAGCTCTTCTTTAAAGCCAGGGTCCCATCGTAAGATTTCCACAGAAACTCTGGCTAAAGGGAGCCTATTGCCCAGTTGTGGTTTCAGTAAAACCCARTTGTAGGTTGTACTGGGCTTGCTTACATGTTACACYGAGGTGAACAGCAAATTCCCAGYGTTGATACAGGGATCTATTATGAATATTATTTGTGTTTGYGTATGGGCATGGGCATGCATCTCCRTTTTATCTATATGAGATACCAATTATTTTAGTGTTCTCTAGGTTTAAGTGAGATTGTCARTCTATAATCTAGGTTCTTAAAAGAAGAATCYTCATGTAGTTTCAGGTACTGTAATCTAGTTATTTAAATACCCCAAACTGCATGTGATTCAACTAGAGTTCGTGATCAAAAACTGCTGATCAACAGGCAGTTGTAGCTGGGGACCAAGATATGTTTGTGTGTGTTGCTGAAAATGCAGTCTCGTTTGTAACGTAAACCAGAATGTGTAACGTGTAATATAAACTGGGAAACCCCTGAGGCTACCAGTGTTTAAGATTTCTGCTACCCTGGCATTATTTGTGTCAATAAAAGATGAYGGGAGGAAAAAGAGAAAAAAAGACAGCCTGAGGCAGAATGAAGGCTTCTTAAGATTGCAAATTAAAGATTATGTCTCATTCTTCTGGAGCTTCTGTCACAAACTCAGATTCTCTCTAATTAAAACTAGCTAAAGACAACTAAGAGGTGTTGGCATCACTAGAGAACCTCATTAACAGAAAAAATATTTGGTAGCTTTTTCTCCAAGAAGCATGGTTAGGAGATCACACTGTTGTCTAATGCTCTTCATTAAGAGGGATGTCCCAAACACCGTACTACTTTTTAATGCTAAGAAATTTGTGATGATCCTTCTCATCTTCATTTTKTCAGAAGCTGTGTCATACAGGGGAAAGGCATGAATATAACTAGAGTAAAAAAGTGGAAGAGGAAAAGAACAGAGAAGATGATAGAAAACATTTCCCAAACTCAGACTAGCGCTAGGAGGCACAAAGCAATGGCAGATCTTTAGCTGAGGACTCTGACCAAAGACAACTGCTATTCCATATGTTTCTGTGAAAGAACTCTTCCAGACAGATCAGAGCAGGTGACATATGGCATATAAAAGTAAATCTCAGTAAATCTGTGGAGATCTACTTCATGCACATACGGGATATCCAGCTCAGGAGGCCCCTGACTCCTTTTGTAGACTAGGAGAATACTCAGTGGTAGCATCATGCACACTTGCCCTGTTGTTACTGTTCCTTGGTATTTGCTTTTTGACAGTTTTGCAAAGTGGGATACTGTAACAGGTAGACTTTTGTGAAGGTGGAAGGACTAAATAGAGCAGACTTTCAGCTCTTGTTTGTCCCATGAGGGAGATGGTTTCCTACAACCCGAACAAGACTTCTTAGGAGGAAAAAGTATCTTTTTTTCCTTAAAAAAAAAAAAAAAAAGTGCTGTTTTTCTTTTCTAGTCCTCTTCCTGTCCTTCCACACATGGCATTTGGGCAAGAGCTTATTGTTGAGATCGGAGTGAGGTGTCAACTCCTCTGGAATGTTAGTCTTGGGTAGGTTGCARTGCAGCAGGTAATTGTCATCTCTTTTGGACAGGGAAAGACTATGGTATGTTCATAGTCATATATCATGGTTCATGTGTGAAAACAGGATAACAGGATCTGGAAGTGATGTTGAGGTGGATAACAGGRGAACTGAAAACAATGAAGAAATGTCCTGTAATTCAAGATATAATATGTTGTTAGTGCTAAATACGCTGAATAGTGCTACAAATTTCTTGAACCTACTATTCACCATAAACATGGAGATCAAATCTGAAAGTATTCAGCGAATTTCAGCTATTTTAATGTCTGTTTATGTTTATGGCACATGTTTATGGCATGTCCCTACATGCCATAGCTAAGTGCCTTGATGCCACAATACCTTGCCCAACCTTGTGATTGGCAAATGCTCTGTCTCTTGGAAAAAACACATGGGAATGTGAGGATAACTGGTTGCCGAGGGAATTGAGAAAAGGAACTTCTCCTGTGCTATTGCCCTCTACAGATTTTTTCCAAATATTTTAGTTGGGGCATGGAAGACTTATTTTGTTGTGTAACAACTGTTCTTTTTGCTGCTCAGCTCTTCTTCCCCACCCCTACCAATGACCAAGTCAAACTAAAATGTCATAGACATAACTGGCAAAAAACACCTGGCAGAGAAAAGCACTTGGAAAGCACACCATCAGCATTAGATCCAAGTTAATCATTCATTGAGATGAAAACCACATTCAATGYTTCTCTAGTTGGCTTCAGAGAGTTTTTAAAAGGTAAAAACCTGCAAGCTTCCTAGCACTATGTACAACATAAAGTACCCTCTTTTCAAATAATATTTCTGTAATCAAAGCACCATAACAACTCTGGTTTTTTATGTATTTCTTCATCACCTGGTGTTCCCCTTGAGAAATACCATTTATGTTCCCCTTAAGGATTTTTTAAAAAGGGGAATAGTTAATGCCAAGTGTTGATTCTTTCTTTCCACAAAGTCATTTCAAATTTGATGCTTAACCTTTTAAATCATCTCTGCCCTTCCCATTATAAATGGGAAATATGAAGTGTTTCAGTTACTCTGTCTTCACTTTCCATCATCCTTTTATTTTATTTTATTTTTTAAACTAATTGGAAAACAGGGTGCACCCAAATTACACAAACTGAAGGCCAGGCAAGCAAGGAAGCTTCCAGGTCACAATGCACAATGGCTGTGTACGAAAAGATCTCCAGCTCCAGCTTGACATTATGTCCTTATATGAGCTTTATCCCATATTGTCCAGCATGGGATGCTGTAGGATGGTGATGCAGTCTGTCTGGCCTCAGCAAGGGGAAGAAAGAGGGAGAAAAAGCCCTTGAAGTGAGGGAAAACTTGGGAATTTGGGGTGCAGGCAGAGCTTGCATCTATACTTGGGAACTTTGAAACCTTCCTAGGGCACAGAATGGTTGAGGTCTCCCAGCTTAGGAATGATTCTTTGGGACATACAGCACCAGCTTTTACAAATAATCGTTCACAATTTCATTAATTTATAAAATCTGTATTTTATGAATGGGAATGTAATAAACTGTTAAAGAAAAAACATATTTGAGCCTGGTTTCAAGTTCCACAGTGTTTTTGAGTTTGCTAAAAGACACATTTAAGATGTACTTAATCAAAGATGCTGATTTAAAAAAAAAAAAAAGTCATATAGACCTTTGATTTAAAGATTCCACTTTGAATTCATGAACTGCCATTTTCTCCTGGAAGTAAGCAGGTGAGGAAATACAACTTGTCCTAAAGCTTTTAGTGCTAGTTAAAGCAAACTCAGTAGCTCCCACTTTTATGCTTTGCTCACTTGTCTGTTCCTGCTACTGTTTTTTTTTTTTTCCAGAATCATTCATAGGCTTTTTAAAATGATGTTCATAACTTTGAATGTTTTTGTGTAGGAACTTTATGAGTGAGTATATAAATAATGTACATACTAATTTTTGTGATTAAAAAATCTGGAGTCCAAAAATAAGCGACTGATGTAAGAGACAGTGAAACTTACTTTTAGTGCAGATGGAAAATTAGAGTTCTGGAATGAGTAAATTTGAAGAAAGCTTAACAAAACCCCTCTGCTTTTCTTGTGTGAATCGTTAATAGTTTGTAGGAAACTTGCTTTGTACACTGTATTAGACTGTATTGCATGCTATACAATAAGCAGGATTCCAAGCTGTTCTTAAATCCTGCTGTCTCTAAAAATGTCATCCATATATCTGAAATAATAGCTTTAATTTTATTAAAGAATTAAAATAGTTTATTTCTTCAGCCAGTTGAAGGTGAATGGCCATCATTAAACCCTTCTCAGTATCTGCTGGAGGTCTAGTCTGTCATCTGGTTTGCAGAACTGTACATTTTCCTTATCTTTCCTCCTATTTTTGCCTCAATACATTAAAAGTTGTACTTGTAAAGCATAGTAAAAATGTTTGCATGGTGTTCACCTCAAATTTGAAGAAGAAAGTGATTATTTTGGTCATTTATCAGGAGTCACTTCAGTACTCCTGATAACAGCAAAAGCTGTTGTGAATATGCATATAGCAGGTGGACTTAAAAGCACATGGTCAAGTTAACGTTTCAGTATTTTTGCTGGTCAAGTAGTATGATTTGTTTTGCTGCCGGGTAGGAGGTTATGTAGATTTTCTTGCAGTCTGATGTACATATGACACTCTAATCCAACAGGAAAAAAAAAATCTTGTTACTCTTCCTTGCCCAAGTGGCTTATGTTTCTGCTATGAGTATTAATTTTCATGCAGAAAACTTTMTGTGAATCCTGTAGTCTCTCTCCTGTGTGCATGATAGGCAGGTTAGGTGGCAAAGGGAGAACCAATAATTACATGTGTATACATTCGTTTTTTTYCTGAAAATGTTGCTGCAGGTAAAACTGACAGAATTTAACAGGACCTTTGCCCAGTCTCAGATTTGCAGGCATGGACCTGTAGTCACCATATTTATGGAAACAATTACTGTTTGTGCAAGGCAACTGAAGGTGACAGAGTTAAAGTCCTCTCAATTAAAAAGATATTCACAGCAACAAACCGATGGCGACAATATATTCCATTCTCTAAAACTTTGCACCTTTGGAGTCTGCCAAATGAAGTAAGGYACCTCATTGCCTTCTGGGAAGCTGAAAGCAGGGCACAGCTCGGCAAGCAGTTGCAGTGAAGCTGCCCCGTGATTTGGGGTGCGATCCTGTGCAGCCTGGCACACCGGCACGGCCAGAAGGTACAGACATGTCCCTCTGCTTGGGCAGGCTGGGTGGCTGGAGTTTTATTGCTTGTTATGTATCATCCAGTATTTTAAATACCTTGCAGAGTGATGATGCACTTTGCAATACCACATGGCTCACTCAAAGAGGGTGGAGGGAAAGGCTACTTCTATTTTCAGTTTAGATTTATGTTGCAGTGGGATAGTAACTCAAAATAGAAGTGTTCTACAGGCTTAAAAGCCTGAGRTAATCAGCAGAATAAGTAATATATTTTAAATACAAGACAACATAACAGCTTGTTAGGCCAGAAGATATTCTGTTTAAGTTTGTTTTCAGGACATATACTTACATGATGAAAGTATATCTGTAGGTAGGATTTTAAATGTGAATGTTGGTCATTTCCATTTTTCTCCTAAAGCACTGCAAGTATAAACTTAGTTGAAACAAATGAACAGGTTAATCCCCTGAAGTCAGGARTGTGATTGTATAAGAAGAGGCTAGGACCGCAAAAGAAAGGCAAGTCTCAGGAATAGACGTGAGAAATGGCTTTAGCAGGCCTGGSAAAAAACTGGTGCACTCTCTGATTTACTCACCTGGACTCCTACCAAGGTTGCCATCAGATGCCGCTGCAAGGCTGCGAGGTGACGCTGAAGCTGAACGGAGCTAACCCACCTAATGGCCCTGCTGCTGCCAGGAGAGATGGTTTTGCTCCCGCCGCTCCAGATGTGCAGCCCCCCTGCTTTTCTCACTGAYTGGCACTCATCTGACTACAGCAAGCCAGTTGCAAGATCAAAAAGAGCAGAAAAGCATTTTTTCCATTTCTTTTCTGGACTGACTTTCAGCTCCTGAGTCTTTAATGTGGCTCCTGTAGGGCATCTGGGCCGTTAGCACAAGGAAGGCAGAGAGCAACTGGTTTTCCAGTTCCCCACCTGAGTTGCAGGATTCCTGCTGAGGCCTCTCAGACTCCCAGTCCACACGTGTGCAGGAGACGATATGCTGAAAGCAGTTAATTCCAGGTGTGAAATCCAGTGAGCACAGCATGGACAAGCCTACCTGAAATTTGGCAGTCTCATCAGTCCTGACTGCCAGTTTTCTCTCCATACAGTGGTAATACCCAATGGAGTATTTCGTGCTCAAGTAGAGAATAATGCAATATTTATTTTCAAACAAAGATCTTTTTTWAAAGTTGAAAACTAAAGAAAAAGTTAACCTTATTGCTAGACATAATCAAAGGTAGAATTTTGAAGCAAAGCGATTTTATCAGTCCTAATGTCATAGAAAGTTGCTTTTGTTTTTTTTTTTTTAAGACAAGATTGATATATTAGGGTCTATATCTATTGGGTATAAAAACAAGTCACCATGTAGGCACACTGCCAAGTCTGGGTTAATCAGCCCAGTGCCTCAGCAAAATGAACTCACATCTTGACTGGCAGGGCACAGCATAAACAGAGCCCATGGCACACAGACACTTTGCCAGGTTTCTGTTCTGCTCCTTTCCTGATCAATCTGCCTGTGAGCGTGACAATACCAAAATATATATGTGGTGATTGTCAAAAGAATGAAAAAATCCAAGTTTTTCTTTATATATATATATATATATATATACTTTCATCTTCAGTATGTTCAGCTGAAGTTGTTATTTGTTTTGTGTATTTCACCAAATTTCAATTGTCTTAGTTTTGATGCAGCTTTAGAGTCATGGTCTACTCAGTAACGGAGGAGATTGAAGGATTGGAGTAGAAAGGGTAAAAGCTTCTAGATTCACAATCCAACAGCATAAGAGGAATTTGTGGTTTGTATTTTCCAAGGCCTAGTCTAGAATTATAGCTGCAGTATAACATATAGTTATGCAGATTTTGATCCCCATTCGAAGAGCTCTCTCTGTTCTACATTAAGTAGCCAGGAGCAAGAGACATGGCTGTTTTCTCCATAGCAATTGCAAGGGGTAAAAAGCCCTGGAACCAAGGGCTAATCCCTTGCCTGCGGTGGGATGTGCGTTGGCTGAGCTCTTCTGGTGTATCACTAGCTCCTTGAAGCCCTGAACATGGACATGTCATCTAATTTAAGAACCCCCATCAGACAGAGACATGAAAAAACACATTGATTTATTCATGCAGGGTTGTCCTGAGCAGAATTGGAGACAGATCTGGCAGCAGGTCAGGCTCAGGCTTGCTGAGGGAGGACTAAGGGGCTGCAACCTTCCCTTTCCCACAGCACTTTCCATGATGAAGTAATGCTCCCGCTCACATGATAGTTACATCTTTGAAGACCTTGCCTCACCTGCCAAAAATATATTTAAACCAAAAAGTAGGTGCCTAGTGAGTTCAAGTGTCTTTGCAGTTCAGAAAAGCAGGTTAGAAGATGTTACAGACCTAGAGACTTGAGGTCCAGCTCTGTCTCATCCAAGCATTCAGGCCCTTGGTTTCACATAGGCTTAGTCCCAGGCTAGCCCATTGGTGTGATATTTGTATTATATCCATCCCTCTTTCTTTGGACTTGCCATCTCTTCTCCATAAAATACCTGTCTCATGGCCATGTGGCCATGTGGTGTGTGATGGACAAAAAGATGCTTGGAAAGTGCCATAGTTGAGAGCAGGCAGTGGCAGACTGCTCAAAGTGGAGATCTGTCTGTAGTAGTTAGCAATATCACGCACAAACAGATGGGGAAAACAGTAAACAGTAAAATGCTGAATTAGCTTAATTCCGTGGGAAATGTGGGAGAAGTGAAGTAAAGCTCATCTACTACATACTAAGAAGTGAGTAAAGATCAATAGACTAGTGCTGATAAGGAGTTAAACTGATGAGTTATGAGATACGACCTCTCCAGACACTGTAAAAGCTCCATCAGAGAATGGTGGCTGGCGGGGTCCAGCAAAACCTGAGCTTTTGCAGCTGGTGACTGGATCAGTAAGAGCGAGGAGAACACCTGCAGATTTTACATTTTCAGAACAGACTAGCCCTACACATGTGCAGACAGCGCGACAGTGCCGTGAAACACTTCAGAGCTTAAGAGTCATGATGAACAGCTGATCCATGCTGTGCTCTGGGAAAACTGATCTTTCTGTATTGTTTTTCTTTAATCCAGATTCCATTATCTGTGCTGAAAAAAGTTGCCATGAGCTTTTATGTATGGCAACTGCAGTGAGGGTAGGCTTTGAATTACGATGTGTTTGCTCACAGTCAGCAGCAAATCATGCTAGTCGAGTGGCTACACACTGCATAGTTTTACCAAGGAAATATTAGATGCCAGCAAGACAAAAAGAGGATAGRTCCATGAAAACAAGGGGAGTGAGGACAGAAGATCTTAATTTTCAGGAGTATATTGTGAAATGAGATTGAGGGACACAAGATATGGCATTTTAAAGGTTTATTCTACTTTCTTAGAGCTAATGAAACATGGTCTTAATGATGGAGTAGATTATAACTGTCCAATAAAAATGCTAAATAATCATTCTGTTAAAACACAGATAAAGCAAAAAAGCAAATCCTATGCAGGAGTCTCTCTTACTGGGAGAACTACTTTCACAGCGTCCTAATAGGAAGCATAATTATTGGGATATGTTTATCAACTGACAGTCCATCTACTCAACTGGAAAACATTTCCTATTTAAGAAGAAAATACAGCACAATCTTCAGGTGAACAAAGAAGAGATTTTAAATTAGTCCTTGTATAAAGAACTTTGCCATTTACAGGAATAACTAAATAAATAGGCAAATGTAAAGATAATATTTTTGAAGTTATTAATTTACATGCATGGTATTTATTTTTAAGCTACATGTCTGTAACAGAAGAGAAGTTATAACAAAGGAGGGTCAGAGGAACACTGGAATCCATTGCCTATGAGGCATAGTCAAATGCTTGCTTTCAGTAGAGACGCTTGTAAAAGAAGAGAGTTTGCATTAAATGCAAGAAAAGCAAACAGCTGTGTTCAAGACATATTCCCACAGCCTGTGGGGTTTTGTAGTTTTAAGTTTAGCTGTTACTAATGGGAGGAGGGGGCTTGAAAGAGCTTTATGATGAAACATGTAAAAATAGCTCTCAGTAGTTTCCTTAACATAGGGGAGGGACTGACTGCAGGAGCGTTGTCTGTTGCGTAGGGACTCCAGCAAAGGCTGAGAGGCCTTTGCTCTTCTGGCCGTCCACGGTCTTGACATTTGACTTGGGTCACTTCACTGCATACTTTACACAGGGAAAATGGAAATACAAATAAAGCTGCATTTTTTTCATATGGAAGAAACAATATCATAGCATCACCTCATATGTTTTGTTGCTTCTTGTTTAATGTAAATTTTTGGCGGCATATACCTAGCATGTAGCATGCCAACTCAATTTTTCATTAAACTTTATGTAAGGATAGCTGGGGACAAAATACAGTGCAACAAGAAAGAAGCTGCATAAAAGTGAAGCTGACAATTTAATAGCTCTGCATTTCTGCAGGTCTGAACTTGTATCATTTCGCGTAGCATATCAAGTGTAGCTCAGTGTGCACGTTTTTTGCATATTGTGTCTTTGTAGATTGAAAATTGCAGATGGAATTTCATTCATTATATGAATTTCAGTGTAAAATGTGAAAAATATATATTTAAATTGCAAGTCTGTGTTCCAAAAAAACCAGAGAACATGGTTTTAGATGGATTTTCTTAATTACTTAATAACAAAAATAAACAAAACAGTGTATCTAGGTTCTGATGTTAGCATTTGGTGGACATTTGCTGTCTCCATTTGTTCCTTCACAAAATATGTTGGTTATGATATTACTAGATTGCATTATTTCAAGCATATCAAGGCATTTAGGACAAAATATAGGGCAAGGCTAGGGTTCAGTGTTGATCACAAGTTTCAAAGCTGAGCACTTCTTTTTTGAATACTCCAAATAAGATATAAACTTTCTGTATGTCTTGTGAAATTTCCTCTCACTCATCTGGACTGTTTTAGGCAAATTGAGCCACATTTCCCAAAAACTCAACAAAATCAAATAGAAAAACCTACTCCTCCCTCACTCCAGCAATTTACGCTTGGATGAGGAACAAGCCCATTAGAGACTCTCTGATAAAAACCTGTGACGTTAGAGCAGCAGAAGCAGTTTTCACTGAAAATGCTTCTYGGGAGACATATCTTAGTAAGTACCAGCTCACTGATGAAAATAATAGTTGGCTTCAAAAGTTATTTCACAGAAGGCCTGCATTCATAGTTTCTCAGTTGTCATCTTCAAAGGATGTTTTCTCTTTTGTGGCAGCACAGGTGGTGAGCAGAGATTGCTGCCTACTGAGTAGAGACCTGCTGCATTTTCCTGCTACCTGTTCYGCAGTTCTCACCCTCCCTGCTTTTTCATCGTCCTCCTGTCTTTTGGCAAGCAGAGCCTGCAGCAGTGTTTTGGGTAGGGACTGGCACTTCCCCATATGCTGGATCAGCAGATAACTCTTTGGGTCTTTGTTTCTGTGTGTCTCTAGTATAATCAAGTAATAATAGTTTCAGCCCTAATATAGTTCATTTGAAGACTGGATACAGCTTGTATGATAAATAACAATGTTATGCTGGTGAAAATAAGCGTAACGACTGTTTATTAGTATGAATGCTTTTGATTTAGTCATTTATTTTCAGTTGGACAGACGGCTGCAAATACAGTACAAATTGCATGGAAGTATGAAGATGATTTGTTTAAGGAGCTAGCAGCCATCTTTGCCAGCATTTTATTAATTTTTGTGAATTATAATGACAGAAAAGAAAGTAAACTGCATTTAAGAGATAAAGTGATAGTTTTCATCAAGTTTCTAGGGATAAAGCTGTTTCATGACATTGAATAATATGAACAAGGTTGAAAAATAGTTGATACATGAGTGCAGACTATACCAACAGCCTCTGCTCTCAGCATCTTGTTCTTCTGCATCTCTGCTTTTGGGTTATTTGAGGTTGTTTGCTTTTTAGCAAGTTTCTCATTGTGAGAGTTGAAAACTACAAGTAATGCAGGGGTGAGTGAAGTTGGAAGTCATGAGCAAGAGCTCCAAGAGACCTTAAATTCTGTGTCCGTGTCAGGCCGAAGTAGCTCATCTCCTGGATGATGTTAATGACAATGTCCTTTTTTATGAAAAACTGCACATATGTTTTTACATATGCACACGATTATATGCACAAACATTTCTGAAATGGGGAAGACATCAATTGCACCTCCAAACCTGTAAGTCAAAGCAATGTACACGAAGGTGACTCTTTCATAYAGAAAGTGTGAGGAGCTTGATGTTATTCAGTAAAATAGATTAAACAAGTTCTCCTTTTTAGATAAAATCTGGATTCAGTGAAATATTTCATGTTTAACTGATAATCAGTGCAGTAAATGCATTCTTAACAATCAAGTAATAAAAAAAGTAAAGCCATGTCTGAGAAAATCAGTTTTAGGTTGTTCAAGCAGTGCATAGATGATAACATCCAGTTGCTGCTAAGGGTGCTACAGGATTCCAGCACTGGGAATGGTCCTGGAGTAATGCAGGGACTTTTGCTGGACTTTGACACTGGGCTGAGTCTTTTGAAGGAGTCTCATCACCTGTGCCTACTTCCAACAGAAAAGCCAGCCTTTTATCACCTTATATCCTGTGTGAATATCCAAAGCAACAACTTGTCTGAAACAATATCTTAAACTTTTAAGATACAGCATGACCGCTTTGTCAATTAGAAGGCAGCCAAGGTACCGACAGAGTAGTTTTGGTGAAGTTGTAGCAATAAAATCAGAATTAAGCCTGAAATGACAACAATCCTTAATTTGAGGGCAAGAAAATAACCAGTCAAATAAATGAGGTATTCACAAGTTTCAGTTCAGCACATGAAACATTGGTTTAATTGAGTTGAAATCAAAAATTTATGGTGTAGTAAGATCTCTGGTTTCCCTGCTTGGCAGAACTCAGAAAAAGTAGATGGAATTTCTTTTCTTGGTAACATTATGGGCTCCCAAGCCCTAGTGTATTTGTTCTATGCTCAAAGAAAGTCTTTCAAATCACAATTTTTTTTTTAAAAATTGGAGTTGATTGTTGCTTCAGAGGGAAGGAATAACGGTGCTACTTTTTTTCMCTCAATCCTTTTTACATTGAGGAAAAAGGCAGATATTGATTCAGGAACCTGAATACTTCTGTTGTGTATTGGCTCTGCAAGTCTAGGTTTTGGACAGTTGTTTGTAAACATGGTATTTTTTCCAAGAGCTATAAAATTCTGCAAACCSAATGAAGCAGTAGAACATTTTATTTCATCTTCAGAATTCCCCAACCTCACCTCACATCTGTACACAAATATTTAAATTATATAGCCTTAGGCCAATGTTATTAAATAAGAAACTCGGTACTCCAGCTTATGAATATTTCTCCATAGATTAGATCATATTGGTAACATATACTTCAAGCCCATGGAAGACCAAAGCACTATTTCAAATAGTAAGATGATTTTTAATATTAAAAAATAAAAGAAAGTTCTGAGACTTGTCAGTGTCCACAGTGCAACACATCAGAGTAGGTTATCTATGTTTTATGCTCTCCTTTTGAAAAATCAATTACAGGGCTCATAAGCAAAGAGTCTGCAAGAGAAGGAGGCTCTTCCAGGCATGAGACATCTGGTTCTTTGTTAGCATTCACAGACTTTTACATTGCCAGCTTTAAAATAGCCCTTTGAATTTGCCACATGCTTTGACGATGGGCTGTCTGGACTGCCATGTGTTCCTGGTTGCTGTAGTTTTAATGTTAAATGTTTAGGTTTATTCCTCTCCCTTCAGAGAGGATCTCTGCATAGGTAGCATTTCACAATCAACCTTAATATGTAAGGCTTAACATAGCTCTTCCATACAACTAAATATACATTTCTAACTGGCTTTCTGTGAACTGGTGCACATTTACACTGCTGCAAGAATTGGGCATATCCTGAGTATTCCTGTGCATCAGGCTGCCTGCAAGTTGTACCCTTGCATACATTCAAAAGAAGCAAGTAGAAGATTTCCTATTCATTTGAAGCCACTCACACATCACTTGACTTCTCAGCCACTTGATTTGCTAAAGTTTGTCTGAAGTCCGTGTAACTTGTTCCTAGCTCGTTGTCCAGCTCTAGTTTCAGAAGGAGGCAGCTGCAGAGGCTGTGTCCCTTTGTTATAAAAAGGAGGCCAAGGATCAAGCTGGGTATGTAATCTGAAACACCAAATTGTAAATATTGCCTTTATGAACCTTTTGATTAAAATTAGTCTGCAAAGAAGGATTTTAATTCTTTTAGAAGTATGTGGAAGTAGGTAGATGCTTTTAGGGAGAAATAAGAATTTCTGAGAGTTACCTCTTGGATATTTAAGCTTAATGAAAACACAATATTGCATAGAAGGAGTGTTAGTGGTTTCAAAAAGAAGTGAATTATGGAAAACAGGGATTAAGTTAGTTCATTCTCATCATCTTCCACTTGTGTAGAGATTACAGCATTCTAGTGCCCTTGCGCCTACATTTGCCACTTAAAGCAGCTGCTGAATAAACTACGGCCATCATATCCAAAGGTCTTGTGGAGCGGTGGAGACAGTTACTCACACGGGTCCTCAAGATTACTTATTTTATTTTCTATTCAGACAATGGAATAACGGGGGAATAAAGGGAGTAGTGATTTGAAGTGCCATGGAAAATGGGTCACCATTGTGAACCTGTGTTCCCATAGGCCTGAAACTTGGGGTTTTTTTTSGTAAAATATTTTGCAATTTTTTTGGAGGCTGCACAAACTCTTTGAATGCAGAAAGTCAGCAAGGATTAGGAAAGAAGCAGGTGGCCACATGGTGGTGAGCATATCCCTCTGGTTCTGTCCCCCCACCAGCAATGCAACACGCTCTGTGAATCTTTCATGCTCTGATACAGAAAGCATTTTACCGTGGTACTATTAAGGATGGCCTTAAATTCTTTTCAGTATTTAGACAGATTAACTTATAATGGAGTCATTAAAGGAACTAGAATAAAAAGACTACTGTAATTGCCACTTTGGCCTCATTTTCCCAGTGAGCAGCAGTGAGACAGGGGTAGTCACCCACTCTGCCTGTTTTTTAGAGGGTGCCCAAAGGCAGCTTTCAGTGTCACTCCTTCCATGTGAAAGCAAGGAGACTCCCAGTGTCAGGAATCTCTTCACTCTCRCATCCAAGGGGGCAGTGGGACAGCGGAAGCTAGCAACCATCCCGCTCTACTCCTTAAAAGAACCGTGATTCCAGGGCATTTCCTTATTATGCTGTGCTTTTTTTGGTCCTGTGCAACAGTGCAATCATTTCGAACAATGGTGATAACACAGTATCAGTATTCCACTTATTTCTGCTGCAAACTGTCTCAGCCTCTACCACGTTACCAAGCTTCCTGCAGACAGATAACAAACGGTCACCACCTGCTTGTGSAAGGGGACATCCACCCACTCTACCTGCCGAATGGAGAGGCTCTGCTGCACTTCATTCCCCTGCCAACTCTCACCACAATTAATTAATGTGGAAGGCAGACCTTGGAGCATGTAAAGCACCTCTAATATCTATCAGATCACTTAGTAAAATCCATCACTTTTGGTTTAGCTGAAGTACTTCCTAATTTAAGGCTGACATTTAGCATTGCTCAAAAGTAGCTAAACATGAATACTGAAAAGGAAAAAATAAGAAACTAGAGGCATCAGAATTAGTAGTTAAACTTTTACAACTCATAATTTTAAAGGGCTAATGGCACAGGATTCTAAAATCTGTAACAAGGGAGGATTTATGATTTTGCAAAAGACCTTTAGAAAGCTATGTTCATTCATAGTTGGATCATTAAAATATTTTATTGAGGAGTTTTGAGGAAAAGTGCTTCAAATTCATTGGCACTTACTTAAAACTGTAATATTTCACATAAGGTTCTAATGTGAACCTGACAAAGCTTATTTTACACATTTAAGTATGTTCAAACTTTGATAGCATTCAGATTTCAACACTTGTATAATTCAGTGCCCATGTGGGCAGAAAACATCCATCAAGCAGAGCTTGTAAATGTAAAAGTTTGTTTTTTGATGAAGATGTCCTTCAACAGGACTCAGAGTTTTTCCTTGCTTTCACTGTCCAAACACGAAGCAACATAGATACTTAATATCAAAAAAAATCCTTCTGGAAGAACAGTAAATATTGACATCCTTTTTACAACTTCTCTGGAAATAAATATATTTCCTATGTAGCTATTGCCAAATGAGATTGTATCTCAATTGCAATAAAAGTCAGAAGATGAAATGCTGCTAACCAGAAAACAGGATGACTGTCGTCGCTTATGTGTGGCTGACATAGGTCGCAGTGCCGAAAGATTTTCTATGGGCAGTAGGACAGGCTGCATATACCCTYAAACACAGCGTTCTTCCTTAAGAAAATCTGCCCTTTAGTTATTTTATTATACTACCTTTGGTAAGTTTAAAGGAACCTAGGGAAACACCTACTGAACAATTTTGGCACATTGTTCAAAAGTAGCAGCCCTGTTTTGTTATGTCTGCGTGAACAAGTAGTGCTAGCCTCCAGAGAAGTGGATCAGTTAGCGCTGAGCACCAAACATCCACACTGCATCAATTCTGGAGGGATTTTTCTTGGAGTAGCTGTTCTGCTCCCRTGGACTGAGAGCCTGTTTGTGGTAGGACACACTAATACACCCAGAATTGTTCAGCACGGTTCATGCACCCCGGGACTGCTCCACAGTGTGGAATCTGCCCTGAGGCTGCTTTGTGGCGTGAAGCTGATGTTGGGCAGTAGGGACAACAAGGAGATTTGCTTCCAAAGTGCACTTCTGATCAGAATTGAAATGCTTGTGTAGTTCTTGTCCTGCTTCCAGCACTAATTYCTAAAGAATACGGCCTCTACACCACTTCAACTGTTAAAAAACATACTATCAGGGAAAGCTTCTTGCTAATCTCYATTATTCAGCAGTTGATGGAGAGATGAAAATCTCTCCACTGCCTTAGAGGAGGATGCAGTCATTATTGTATTTGTAATAAGTTGTTTTCTTAGTTGCCAGGTATAAGTGAGAGTAGCTAAGTCCCAAGTGAGTCAAGGTTCTTGTTGACTTGTTGGATCTCCCTTCTAAAGAAATATTTTCCCATTATGATCAGATTTCTATGGCCTGAAAGTGAAGTCATTTTCTTAAAGGAATAAAACCTCTCTGAATCAGAAGTGTATCTACACCAGCAAGATTTGTTCCTCTCCCTTGCATTATGGTGCAGATTTGTGACTGTAGAAGCGAAATGGAGTTTAAAATGGTGCCATACATTTGCAAATATATAGCAAAACCAACCATTTTAGCTATATATCTACAGTACCTGACAAAAAAACACTAAAAGCATGAATTTTTAGTATCTTCTTTTTCCTTGATTTCACTTACAAAAGATCTTTTTTTGTATCTTCTCTTTAAGGAAACCAGAACATCAGTAACAAAAAAATACAGATTCTTCAATAACAAAATTGGTAAATATCATGGCAATTTGACTTCACTCATAGTGACTTCAAAAGTATCAACCTGAGTGGGCTTACAAATGTGAGGTGTGTTCCAACAGCCCAGGAGAGTGGCTGAGRTTGGGCCAGAGATTTAAGCGAAGATGCAAACTCGTCCAAGGTTGGCAGCTTTCTGTAGAGGAAACTGAGCACAACTGTTTACAACTTTTTGCTTGAGGATAGAGGGGAAATAATTCCCCCATTATTCACAACACAATGTTATTTTCCACTTTTCCTCAGTTTTATGGTTTATTGAAAAGAAAATAAGTTCTGCTATGGCAGTTCAGAGTCAATCAGCATCTCACTGCAGTGCCTCATGCTAGCAGACACGCTGTCCTGCTTGTACAGGTTTCCKGTAAGTTAGGACAAGTAAGTCCTGCTCAGCTTGGGCTAAAATAAAACTCCCAATAAATCAGTGCAAAATAAAGAGCTCTTCTTACAATGTTTTWACAAAGATAATGAAATTTGATCCATGCTGACATTAAGAAAATCTCAAATCAGTTTTGTGTTGTGTGCACCTTACAGAAGCACATCAAGAGGTATTTAAGGAAATAATAATAGGATAATCAAGGAAATTAATACTTAGGGAATTGAGGAAAGGGAAGGGGAAGTGTCTTGCTTTAGGCAACATGACAAAATCAGTTTCTGGAAACACAGTCTTKTCAGTGGGAATATTACAGATATTTGATGCTGCTGCAGTGTTTTCCTTCATACAAAAATGTTTGACCATTTCACTAGATCTGCTTGTTCACTAATCTTGCCACAGCTTCTTTTATGGGGAATCACAACTGTGTTATTCCATATTCCTTGTTGACTGCCTTGGTATCAAGGAGTCCCAGGCCCAGAGCCCCATTCCACACCAAAGGAAGAGAGCAGCCAGGGAGAAGCTTCATGATAAAACTGAACAGTGAACATAAACAGCATCCTTAAAAATACACTGCACTTAGGACACATCTGTGACATGGTAAACTCTAGTCTGAAAATCTGCACTACATCATTAAGAGCAAGTACCTGAATAGGGGCCTTTTATATACCAGCTAACTTATACGCATGCTGGATTTAAAAGAGAAAAAGYTTTCATTTTCTTTCTGTGCAGAATATGAAAGTTTTTTGCAACTCTTAACATTTTCTGATTGGCCTGAATTTTCAGCACTGTCAAATCGTGTGCCATGAGTACACTATTATTCTGGTGTTTTTCAGCTCARTGATCCTGATACTTTGACTGTCTTGTGGAGAATCTCTGTGTGAGATCAGAGATCTCACACTTGCATCTCAGTCCAAKTCAACACGTCCTACAAGCAGGGTTTTTTAAAAGAAAAGAAGGGAAGCTWTCCAAACTGAAAAAGTTGTTGTGATAGCTGTACTGCACAAAGATTTATTTGCCTCTACAAGGTAGGTAGATTTTAAGTGAGCACCACTAAGAGACTTACAAATTGCAGGGCAGTAAATATCCAGCAGTAAATGCTCTGCACCAACATCTGCACATCACAGATGTCAGCAGATATAAAATTCAAGGCCAGATTCTCAGTTAATGTAAGGAGGCACAACTCCACTGAGTTGAATGAAACAATGCATATTAACATGAATAAAGAATCTGGCCCCAAGTTCTTTTATAATACATTTAAAGGAAGAATTTYGTAATTAAAAATGCGACATAAATCTTTCTCCTTATAGTTGTAAGTAAAGATTACCAAAAAGTTAAAAATCAGCTTTACAGCACATAATTAATGACTGCATTTGTTCTTTGGTGAGGTAATTAACCTCCTTCAGTTGGTTTAGTGCCTGTTAATCTTTCTTTGCTAGCCTTATTTTAAATATATGCATGTATCTTGTCTTAATGAGGAACAGGAATAAAAACCATTCTGTACTGATTCAAGGAAACATACTGCAGTGCACACAGTAGTTAGTTAGGGTACAAAGCTGGAAATAAAATGCCCAAAGCAATCRTATCCCTGGAGTCATAAAACAGGAAGTTTGGTTTCCTTAAAGGGAGAAAAAAAAGAYAACAAAACAGGTAGCAGTAAGGTAAAGCTCCCAGAGGAAGAGAATATAAAACAGCTTAAATATATGGTGCTGTAAACTGAATAGGTTTTCCTGCAAATATTTCCCTCCCCATATAGACAGAGAGAGGTACTTCCAGAGGCTGAGTCTGCAAGGTCCTRTTGAGATGCCTGTTACTCGTTATTGGCTATATATGCTGGGGTGTCCTAGTGTGAAATGGAAAGGACCTGGGCCTGTAGCACAGGCTCTGCTAACACTCAAGTACAACTCTTTGTCATTTATGCATCTCAAAACCCTTCACGAAGAGCTGAGTATTACTTTCACTGATTTGGAATGAGGTAAACAAAGCACAGAGAGATCAACTGATTTGCTCACTAAAATCAGACCATTTYCCAGCGCTATTCATGTGAGTAAAACTATGCACATGCTTAAATACTCGATGACTGAGATCARTCTTACTAACTGCAGATTCTAACATGCAGAATAATATTGTTAACGGCTGCACTCACTTGCTTCAGAATTCAATGCTAAAATACCAGACAAATGTTATTCAGCTAGCAAAAAAGGTCAATAGCATAACAAATAACAAAGTGCCATATCACGTAAACTAACAGTARTATGGATAACTAAAGGTTGCTATTTGTCAAAACATAAAGCAAGTCTACTCAAGTGGTTGGTGAAGAAAATRTGAACAAATGCAACATGGCAGCTCTCAGAAGAACTGCTTAAAGTAGGGAAAAAGGTGGCCATTAGCCAATAAAGAGTCCACAGAAACAAATGCCACAGACTGATTCGCCTACTGAGCAAAAGAAAGACTGAAAGGCAGCAGTGTGCTTTCAGATAGGGCCATTTTACATAATTCTGAAAGACAGGAGGTGCTATATTGAGATACCTACCTAATGTTATTATTTTTATATGTATTTCCTCTCAGGAACTGAGTTCGTTTCTGTAGCAGGTCCRTTTGTGAAGTCAGGCTGATAGAAGGGGAACATTTTATTAGGTTCCTGCAAACTGAATGTCCCATATACTTTCAAACTATCACAGTATAACAAAATTATTCYTATTCTGTCTATTCACAGCAGTCTACTAGAAACTGGGGGAGTGTAACAATAGTGTTCAGGGAAGCCCTGCGGGGCTTGGCCTCATTCTCAATTGTATGGAAGTTACAGCCAGCTAAATAGGTACAGCTATGCAGAACATTTCCTTGTCTACAACCAGACCTAACACTTTCTTGTTTAGAGAAATCCTATTACAACATCCCTGAAGGTCAGGACATGAGCAAATAAGAAGCACAGAAATTCTTGTACAATTCCAAGCCATAGCACCCAAGTAAGAGAATGCAACAGAATAAATCCCACATAACCTACATAATTAACAGGTAGTGATTTTGGAGAGTACTGACACAGCATTAATTAGGTGGAGAAAAATACYTTCTCAAACAGCTTATGAAAATGGTAAAATGCAATTGCCTAAATGGCTCTTGCAGCTGTCTAACAGGAATAGCCTTCAGAGAATAAGTAGTTTCATTGCCATTGAAATATTTATTTCCCTCTCCAAACCTGCAGTTTGATTTCATTTTTTAAGCTGTTCTCTGCATTTGGTGTGCCATTTTTTTTTCAGGAGTATAGGTTGCAGTTTTTAATGATAGGGTAGTGGGTCAATTTTGTACGAGCTACTTGGGGCTTGTTTGTGCCATGAGATAAAAAAAAAAAGAAAGAATTACATTTAGAAAATCTAGATCAGAGGAGAGTCAGATTGTATATATATGCATATCAAGACTAAGTTCAAAGATTTAGACCCGTCAAATTATGCACAGCTTTCTTGTTTATCTGTGTGACTGTTATACTCTTCCTTCCTGTTCGCTCCCTGCTGTTAAGTGAGACTGTAAAATTGCAAACCACTGTAAACATGTTTAAATTAGAATCCTGCATCTGTTTTATTAAGACACAGCTAAGAATGTGCAATATCTGTGATTATATTACAGTGTCTTTAGGGCTTACCTSCCTGCTTCAAGAAATGCCCTGGCCGGAGGGGCAGTCACAGCAGGAGCAGAACCTGCCCTCCTTGGGGAAGCCCCTGTGCTGCAGTCCTGCCCTGYCACCTACTTGGAGTTCTTGCCCTATCGTGTTGGGATTTTTTTTTACAGCTTTCTCTTTTGACACTGAAAAACCAAACTGGCTGGATGCAGCTGAAAGGACAACCTAAAGGTACAATACCCCAGCTTAACAAGAAATACCACTTCTCAAAATCGCAGTGGTGCATGTGGAKTCTGCCCATAAAAATCCTCTCAGCCAGAAGCTGAGATGTAATTGGGTCATGCACTAACCTGGGAAATACTCCCAGCACAGTCACTGCTTTTGCAGGCAGCTGAAGTTGGGAGCATCTGCGTTTCCCCCACAAGGTTGTGGCCACATCCAGCTATAGACGTTGTGGCTCCCCAGCCCCTGGATGCCGACTTCTCCTCTGAGCTGCTCTGCTGCTTTTCCCGGCCAGCCTAGCACGCACACAGCCTCCCACAGCTGCGCTTTGTTATCTTCACTCATCTTCTCTTTCAGTGTGTAACAGTTAACACTGTTTGTAGTTGTTTATGGCCTTGGTGCTTGCAGGATACACAGTTTCTTTTTCAAATGAGCCTACCAAATTAATGAGAAATTCAGCATTCAAGTATCTGCTRTCCTTATCTGAAGCAGGAATGGCTGATTGTCCTGTCCTGGAAAAAAGGCCTACTGCCTTTTTCTTGGTTAACTTAGTAWGAATGAAATAACTGCCTTGAAATCAGTAGGCTGGTATTACAGCAGCCTGCTATAATAGAATCACAGAACCACAGAATGGCTGRGGTTGGGAAGGGACCTCGAGTCCAAACCCCTACTCCAGCAGAAACCCCTAGAGCACAGGGCACAGAGTGGCATCCAGGCGGGTTTGGAAGAYCTCCAGAGAAGGAGACTCCACAACCTCTGTGGGCAAAATAATAAACCAACAAAAGCGCCAGTGGAGATGAAAGTGCTTTTTTTTTTTTTTCCTTTATTTGTACACTGAGATTAAATGTGTGCTTTCCACGAATTGAAATACAAAGTCACCTTGTTGAAGCTAAGTAGTTAATAAGGCCTGACAGACTAGTGTGGGGGAACTTAGCATGCTACAGACATCTCAGTGTAACAGTATTTCATTCCACAACATTTTGTTTCACTCCATAAATATTTTCATGCGTTGTGCTGTAACTTGCATAAATGAATGAATAAATACATGGAATACACTAATGATAAGACATAAATTAAAACTAAACTCACCATCTTGACATTTGCATTTTAAAATATGYATGAGATACAATTCCTCTGATCGCTTTTTTATGCACTTACAAACTCACACACTTTMCAGTGACTTGTGTTTCTGTGCCAAGCACTGTGGGACTTATAGACATCGTTCTCCTAATTCTCTCTGAAAGCCTTTATACATTCAYGGGAGCCTATAGGATCAAGGTCTTCAACTGAGCTCGAGAGACCGGCCATCACAAACAACTCAGCGCTCCACGTTTTCTCCTGTCTGCAACATGAATTGCTTAACATTTCTATTCCTCTGACTGTACGCCTTGAGTTCTTGGTTATCCTTAAAAAAAAAAGTGAAAATTCAAAACGAGGGTTTTTTTATCTCCAGATTATTTTCTCTATTTATTCAGAGAAGGTTCTAGATAGAGATTAAAAATTAAAAATGCGGAGTCATAGTGACTGCAGAAGAAAATTAGGATGAAACTCAGCAGTTCAAATTTCAAGGTCATGCATTTAGGAATTAATAAAGAGTTCTCCTATGACTGCAAATTACTTAGATGCAAGGAGGAAAAAATAGTATGCAGCATGCAATCATCTCATGATGATGCGCCCCAGTGTGATAGGACCATAAAACTGAGTTTGTAGGAAGGGAGATTTTTCAGTGGAAATAACAAAATTTTCCCAGCAATTTTGGTCCAAGTTCGAAACAGTAAAACAGGATCAGGTACAGAAAAAAGCTAATAGGGTGTACTGAGACCTGTAAGGCCTGTGACTAGAGGAGGTTGGTGTGATTAGCACAGCAAAACAAGGACAAAGAAAGCAAATGTGTGCCTTCTCTAACAGTATGAAAAGATGCAAATACCAAGGAGGAAAAAATGTATATTTATTTTGAAGAATAAATATAAAGAAGTATATAAAATGTATAAAGGAGTACAGGGAATTAAACRGTATAAATGACTATTTTAACTTACAAGGCTTCTAAACACTAAAGAAGGAGAGGGCCTCAGAAACTTTCCTCATAGGAGAAGCGGGAGAACACTGTCTACATCCTACAGCAGCCTGTAATCACATGGATAAAACAGCAGGCTCCAGTGGCCCAGTGCAGAGCAGTCTTATCATGCTGTTTAACTGAGCCCAAGAACCTGTCAGCTRCAGCACCTATTAACAAAAGGAGAAGTGAGCAAAATGTTACACTAGTCCCCAGCTGCTGCTCTGCCTGGGAGATCCAAAGTTTGATTTATTTTGACTTGGAACAAATTCTCTCCAGATTTTGAAAAYTGTTTACAAGTAATTTTTGATTTTTTTATTAATGCTTTTTATGAAGTTGTAAATTCTAAATGACGAAAAGTTTGCTGGAAGTTTTTCTACCTGCTTTCCTTCCTGCTGTTTGAGTCACCAGTGTGGTTTCCCTAGTCCTACCCTTACKGAGCTTTGCAGCTCTCCGTCTCGCCTTGAGCTGCTCAGCACCGCGGCAGTTGCTGCCGTAAGCCTAGAGGGGAACACATCCATGCTAAAACTGCTCCCAGCGGGATTGAAAGCATAAGGTGAAAGCCGTAGCTGCAGTGGGCAGAATTGTGCCGTCATTTCTTCCRTACAGTCAGGTTCTGAGCCTGATRTTATTCCACTCRGAGAATGTATGCAGAAACCTTCAAAGCCACCTGAAGAAATTACACRCTATAGTCTCATTAGCTTTAATGGTAATTAGCTGTCTAAATCCTTAGGTGGCTCTGCTATACGTAGCCATGATGGTGCAAGGAGCAGTTTTATGAGCTCAAAAGGTATAATTTAATTGTAAAATAGTTTACAAAAAATATCAAGTAGTACATCCAGCAATTTTGTATTGATCTGTACCTTTGAGGTCTCCTAGYTTGCCGTTCAGCAGTCTGCCAGGGAATATTCCCTACACAGAGATATTCCTCTTTGGTCAAGAAAGCAATAATTTCAGAAGTGTGGTAATATTCACTCTGCCAGGGGGAATTCTTCATGGGTGAAGCCATTTCAGTGTTTTACTTAGGCCACTCCATACCAGATATYTTTTCCTCTCTCCTGAGGGAAACATTTTTTTGGGAAGAGGACAGTGGAGCAAACAAAAACTCCACYTGGACAACTCTCCCTTTCCAGTGTATATCCAGCATTCAGATGTCTAACTGAAGTATATTATTGTAAGGAAAGGAAGACAGTTCCAGTTACATGTGATTTTGGAGGAACACAAGCATGGGAGACAGTTGTTCTGTAAAAATCTGGATGCAAATGTCAGCAACTTAAATCTAACATTTAGCCAGCATCAAAACTTCTGTTGCGAGACAAATATTCTGCAAGAGACAACGTAGTGTGCTTGCAGGCACTTGAGTTTCTCAGCAATGCTTTTTGTTTGAACAGGTATTTTACTGAGAAGAGATATCAGCATAATTTGCACCAATAAGATTAGGCATTTCAAATTAGTTCTGTCTTTTTTTCTGCTTCCCATTTTTCTGTGCATTTGAACCTACTCGGGATAAAATATTGTAATAATAGTTTGAGACTGCAGTGTAAAAGTTGCAGAGATATTGCTGATTGATGTATCAAAGATAAGAATTTTATTGGCCTTCTATAGAAATTCTGTTAAAAAAATGAAAGAAAAGTAATTATAGTTCTAAGTTAAGGGCATGACTCATGGAATTAAAAATAACAGTTTCTTTCACTCTGTTTTTGAAAGATTGAAGTATTGTCTAGTTCTTTGGAAAGTGAGCAGGGCAGGTAAATTATATGTCTCGTTCAGTAGCTGTCACATAGTTTGAAATGTGTATTCTTCAGCTAAAAGGTTCCCTTCTTTTGCTGTCAGGTCATGCAAAGCCTTGCTTCATAACAGGTGAAGCCCACAGAGTCTCTTCACTGTAAATAATGATTTTTGTATGAACTGCAAACATTTTAAGGGAAAGTTTGAGACCTTGTGTGTGGTGGGGSGAAGGGGACAAACTATTAATATCAGAACAAAATAGCTGTTCTACTTATTTATAGTTTAAGAGAATTTTTATTTAAACACTTCTTAAAGTAACATATGATAACTGAATTTTAGCAAGTTTTACATGGCAAAATACTGGGTTTTAGTATGCAGTGGGGAAAAGTCTTGCCATTTTATCAGAAACCAAACAGTATTATAAGCTTTCTGGCTGAGCCTATTTTCATGAACATTGCTTCATATTTTCCAGGTCTGCAGTTGGCCTGGATGTCACCAAATGGTGATTGTTACGTGCATTTGAACACAATTTAAAGTCTCCAAAAGCAAGTTGTCTCCAAACAAGAGAGCAGGGACATCTCTTGTTTGGAGTCTCTGCTGTTTCTTACTCTGCAGATGTTTGTAGACAGAAAAGTACAATAGGAAAAAAGTACTTAGAGTTTTCCACTGCACTTTGAAAAAAAGATCCTCTGTCATCTCTTTGTATACATAGGGACACAGATCACACGTGTGGTCATTTAACAGGGTAGGTCAGARAAGACTTCAGCAATGCTGTGTTATCAAGACATTCATATGTATGGAGAAAGCTCAAGATGTGAAAAAAAAATTATATGATTTGAATCAAAAGCTTTTATAAGGTCCTGGAATAGAAGTATGAAGTCCTTACATGCAAAGAAGTAGCACCAAACAGGTTAAACATCATTATTAAATTTGTTCGTAGAAATAAATTATAGCTTAATATGAMTTGTTTTCTTTCAGCAGACTTGCCTTCGTTTTTTGAGTCTCTAACCAATTTACTAGAAAAGTCAAAGCTTTGCCCACATTGAGTGGTCATACTTTGGTTTTAATAGAAACAAAGTTGTCAGGGAATACTGAGATTTAAATTTCCAAGAAAGGATAAAGTTTTCAGGTAGSCAGCCAGAAATGCTGGCCTTTCTTTTCCCACCATGAGAGGAATAGGAGCAATGACATTTGCCTTCTTTCTGAGGCACTATTAAGAAACGGATACCTCTGCCCAGTTTCATATACTGTTTTGATAATACTAGAGGAGAATACGACCCTTAAAACAAATGAAGTGCTCTTCTGTCCCTTTGCAGGGGTGTAATAAAACGTAGGATGGGTAGAAAATGAGCCAGTAGCCTGGCACTGTGCATGTATCTTGCTCTCCATGAGGATAAGAGGCGCACAGAGGCAACTCAGATCTGCTTGGCATGTAAGACATATGGACCACAGGATGTTTGATATCTTTCGAGGGTTGCTAATGAGCTCTTGCAGGGCTCATGGCAGCAAGTCTATTGGGTAAATGCACAATGTTTCAAGACTTTCAAAAGAGTTGTAGAATTTTGTTCCTTCTGTAAAATGTGGATTTACTGCCTTCTATCTGTGGCCCTTTCAGTTCTCCCATTACCATAGCCATCTGGAAGTCCTAAAGTCCTGAATATATTTATTGGCTTAGTACCCTAACAATCTTAAAAACTATGTTAACCACATATATGGGGATGTAGAGCTAAGCCACATTTCCAGTATCAGTAAGGTACTGCTCTATTCTTAAACTTTCCCATCATCTCTATGCTCTACAAGCAAGCGTGGCTCAGGTACCGTAAGGTTGACCTCTGTGGTTTTGCCAGTACCCACAGCATCTTCAAGTACACACACAGGGCCAGAGTGCAGACAGCCCTATGGGCATCACTGTGGACTTTTAGCTTGGAGAATCATGAGAACATCAAGCAAATGACTAGGCTGCTGGCTAAACCCTGGCCTGAGGTTAAGCTAAGGATGTGGGTAGCTTATGATATGAAGAGTTGCTGGATGTGATTGAGAAACTGGCAAAAAATATAGATAGCACTGTGAAGATCTGCTGAGGCTTGCAGGTGTTTAAGGGGAAGTTATGTCAGTAATTGAAGGGGAGTATTGGGGCCAACAGTACCTAAGTAACTATATCATCAATACCGTATAAGGCTGAAATTACCTAGAAATACCAAATTTGGGTATGGATATAGCAAAGCAGGGGCCAGTGAGGAAAAAGTAATTAGGATGGGGTTGTTTATTTGAGAAGGGGCAGGTGGAGACAGTGAGGTCCAAGTGGACATGCTGGATGGGCCCTGTGCGGGATCACCACAGCCTAAATCTTGTTAGGCCCCAGCCTCTTGTTTGCTCTAACATGTTGCATGCTGCGACCATGGCACACAAGTCAGAGGTGCTGCCCGTCATGTCCCAAGGAAGCGCAGAGGCAGGGCATTTCTCCACAGAACCAGAGAAATAYCGGAGCTATGGGAAGAAAGAGTGGGCAGGGGTTATGGCAGACACTGGCAGTAACCTCTGCTACCTCACTGATCATGRTGCTTTCTTAAAAGCAACTGTGTGTCGTTAGGAGAGTTACAGACAAGGTAGACAGTCATCAGATATTTCATGCAAATATGTTCTTACAATATGTATCTTAAGAAGCGAGCAGAAATAAATCATTGCACATTTTAATTCAAGGAGACTACTACARCCTCCTCCTTGGATCGAACTAGGCACCTCACAAGTCTTCTTTTATCTTAATCCCATGCAGTTAGTACCATATCTCCCTGAAGTCTGCTCTCCTACTTTGGTTGGTTCTTCTTACTTCTTAGATTTATATTTGTCTTGTTACTTTTTGTTTTATTCTCTGCCCTAAATAAAGGCCATCATTCTCTCTTCTGTTTCCTTAAGACTAGGTGGACAGTGCTYGGAGATGGGAGCTGATACCTATTGCCGTATACTTATGCTTTTTTTCCCTTTTTTTCTTGAGATGGAGCTATGCAGTGAAGCGACTAGCTCCCACTTTCAGGATTTGAGCTAGAAGGCAGTATATTCAGTTTGCAGAGAAACTGCCATAGCAATAGTATCATGGAGTAATAAATTTTGCGTCCTCAACATTTCTGTCTACATTATTCAAGTAAATAATTTTCATTCAAACTTATAGATGAGCTAGCTTTTCCTTATTCCAGTAGTAACATAAGTTTTTTGCTTTAATAAAAAAATCCAATAATAATAAATATATATATCTAATCCTATTTAAAAATACCTCTGGTGCTCTCTGCTTCATTTGGCTCAGAGGTCCAATTCCAAAAAGTGTCCAGAAGGGTTCAGGAAGCTCCCTTTCTAGAGGCCCCTATCAGGTCTCAGCAAAGAACCYAATCTTGTTTAAGTAAGTAGTTATTTGAATAGTATTGAGTCCAGGGTTGGAACTCTTAATAACAAATTAAAAGTGAGATGTTTCTTAATATTTCAACTAGTAGAAGAGTTGAGCATAGAAAAGGGAATGAGCCAAACTTTCCTCGTGCATGATGTCTGATGGTGTACTGCGTGGTGACAAGGAGGCTTTCATGTTGTGGCTTTTTTCAGATTTTTCTTTCTTTCTTTTTTTTTCTTTTCTTTCTTTCTGATTTCTCTACTTCCCAAGCCTTAAGTTGTGTGTGGCAGCCTTGGCTACTTATTCTCAAGAACAATGATGCCTCCTCTACCATTAGGAATASATGCTTGTAAGTGGGGATTTGTTTTCTCTTAGATTTTTTTCCCCAAGATATTTGATTAATAACATCTTATTCCTGAAACTAATAATATGTTATCCCTCAGACAGTGTTTAAAATGCTTGTAAAGCTCTTGTAAACAGACTTTTATTGAATTCCATGGGTGAGGAGAGAGCTGATGAAGGTTCACATTAGGCAGGAAAATAAAACAATAAGAAGGATTTTCCTCAAAGAAGTGAGGAATTTAAATAAATGAAAGTCATGCCATGTGACTTCATGTTTCATGTTTTCATGTTTCATGTTTTCAAAGTTTCATGAGAAAGAACAATTTCCATGAGAAGTTGTATATATACTGCAGAATGGTTTCATTGAATCCATCTGGTTTGTTCATAAATGAGTAACACTGTGAATAAATGAGAAAAAAAAAAAAATGGAAAGAGCCAAAAAAGTAAACCAATAGTTTTTAGTCCCCAGTGGTGGTAAATAATAGTATTCTCCCCAGATCTGTGTAGCATATTCTGTGTGTTTAAAAAGCAACTGTGCCATTCTTGATGCTCTTGTTAAAAATACAAGAGGTCAACACAGAAAAGAAAGTCATTGCATTAGTCAGCAGCCAGTCGCTCATTTTGCTCGGACACAGGGCTGTCCCTGTGAGCACTGGAGGTCTGGCTTCTCCTCTGTGCTCACTAGTCRCATCTGGTCAGTTAAATTAGTAAAGGTCATGCCTTGCTGCTTGCAAATGCTTCCAGTTGTGTTTATACAAAATTCAARCCATTCCACTAAATCATAGCCTTAAATTTGATTTGTCTAATTGCTGGTGATAAATGTCGTGGTTGATGTGAAGTCCCAGACTAATTTCTGCAAAACATACCCAGTCCTGTCTTTTGTGTAGAGTAAAAAAAGACATCAGAAAAATGTTAGGGACATTTAGGTCTAAAAAAAAAATTAGCCTTGCAAGCATAAATCAGCAGAGCGCTGATATAGGTCTGGAGGCAATTCCAGCACCTCTGCTGCRTACAGAATTCCCAGATTATAACTACATGGACGGATCTGCGGGCCCCATGGTGCTCTGTTGATCTGAAGCTTTGTCACGGGGAGCAGGGGAACAGAAAAGACTCATCCGTTTCAGCCTGTGCCTGCTGGGAAACTTAGGATGCATTCACCAGGGAGAAGAGGGAAGAGAGCCACACGAAATGGAATAGGATATTATCTCCCTCTTCGTTTAGCCTTTGCCTCCAAGATGGGGGTTTCAGTCACCCAGTTTGCCCAGTTGAACCAACCTTCCCCAAGTGTGGACCTGGTTACTTGCTCTGCAGCTATGTGTGAGTGGGGCARCCCCTCAGGGACTGGTTCTGCATGTTAGGGGTACAACTGCTGTGTACTAATCACTTCTGAGCTGGTATTTTTTATTGGTGACTATTAAATATTGGCTAGACTATTGACTCTCCTAAATTCATGGGATATTGCATAGCATTTAAAGTGTTTGGCCTTTTAGGGTTATCTACAAAAAGCTGTTAAGCTTAGGACTGTGTTCCCTGGTTGGCAGATACCAGGCATAAAGCAGAATCTGCAGGGATTATCAACCTTCTGGTTAGCCAGCAAACATGGGTGTTAGCATATAGCTTTCAGTAATTCAGTGTCTCTCTGCCTCTTACATCCACAAAAAAGTGAACTGCTTTGTCGTACTGGCTTAACCATCATTTAATAAAATAGTAACAGTGCCAGCTATGCTAAACAACTTTCTTTGCACTCTCAAGGAGCAGGCCCTGCCACAGCTCAAGGTATTTTTCAACAATGTGTTAAATGACCAATCCATCACAGCACCAGTGTTTTCCTCTCTAAGGCAGATCTTTCATCACTTGGGAGAGGACAGTGCTGCTGAGCTAATCTAGGACATCTTGGAGTGACATGTTTTAATTCAAGAGCAAGCCTATGTGATAWCAGATCCTTCTAAATTTTTGTTACAACTGTTGAACACATGCTTAACTTTACAAAAAGCTGCTCTTTATATGTTTGTTGTCCCAATATTTCCAAAAACTTTGTCTTAACATGTGCTGGGCAATCGTTATCTCTATTTTCCAATTTCCCTCTTAAAAGCAATTTAATATTCTGAAAGAAATGAGTGATGTGAACCTTTGTGTTGTATGTAAGATAAATTAAAAGGATCTATTTTCCTTGAAAAGATGAAATAGTTGTAATATTCCAACAGGCATATATCAACATTCCCATATAGGAGGTTAAATATGCCTGAGAAACATAGTAATTTCCCATACATTTTTATAGCAGCCAAATTATAACAGACATGCTTTTAGAAATCATTGTTTGTAAGCATAAACTGTTTGTCAAGGACAATGACAGTAGCCAGGCAAAATTGACTGAGATGCATGTTATTGCAGACCCATTTTTAATTTAGCTGTACGAAAATCATAAAGTCTGTAAAGCCTTAAATGCTTAAGAGTGTCAGGGTGTGGGACTCCCATGTGGGATGTGCTTAGCTGGGTGAGAACCCACTTCTGTGGAGGCCTACAAACCAGTAGAGTTTGGAAGCAAATCTCCAGTTCACCTGCTATTTTGCTGATGTTGAGAAAGTGCACAGTTATAGTAGGTATCTGACCCTGTTTACTGTTGCACTCTGTTGCTGCAAGGATCCTTAAAGTATCAATTCAATGTCTTGTGTTATTGGCAGTGATAAAGTCATCCGGATTGTTCCCGACAGTGAGAGGGAAGCACAGATCCTGAAGGCTGTACTTAACAGAATTATGGTGAGTCTGATATTTTTGATCTTCTTTTGTCCTTTGCTGAAGATCAAAGTGCGTTAACCGACATCTCTTTCATTTTTTCATTTGACTTCAAGCTATTTTATGCCCTGGAAAACAATCTTTGCCCATTAAATTCCTAATTTCCCAATAACAGTTAATGCCTGAATGGTATATAGGTGCCATACGTGCTGATTAGGTTTTTTTTGCTCTTATGTTCCTTGCTAGCCTACTTGGTTGTGTGCTGCATTATCCACCTGGTGCCTTATTTAAAGTCCTGAATTTACTCAAGATGTGACTGTAGGCAGGGAAAGGAAGAACTGAGTTCTCTCACTAGCAAAACTTTACCAATGAAGATAAAGAAAGTAGAGCACCACAGACAAAACAAGTAAAAGTCACAGGGCACAGTGAACACTTATGTCCAGCTGACTGGACAGCTGTCTGGGCAGAGACAGAGGGACACTTTGATAGCTTTGGCAGTCCTGGAATACACAGTTCTATGGCACAGCAGAATGCCAGTGTACCAAAATGTTGGGAGCATGCACAAAACTTGAGTGCTGCTCACTGCCTTCAGCTTCAGTTGAGATACTGTGTAGTCTGAGATGAATCTTCCAGTCTTGTGGTTGTGTTTTCAGGGAGGCAGAGAGAAAAAATGAACGAGTTCAGTTCAATTGTTAACATCTGGGGTGTAAGCAGATCAGATCTGAGTCCAGGTACCAGATCAAAGTAAAGATCTTATAAGAGCTCTTACACTTTTAGAGAAAGAATTCTATCTTCAGGTTATGATAAAATTTTCTTGATATTCCTTTTTTTTTTTTTTTTTTTTTTTTTTTAATGAAAGCAGACAGCACTACCTGAGGTGCCTCGTCTCAGGACTGCTTACTGCTGAGAATATGACAGCAGTCAAGACATAGATGCCTTTACTAGCTTTAAGCTTTAAGTAGCAGGGCAGAGGCTCTCTCCATGGCCTCTCCCTTTCTTAMTGATGTGGTTAGATAGCTCCCCTCTCAGCGTGCTAGCTTTTGTGAAACTCTTTCTTCAGACATCCAGGCTCTGCATCTATTGCATGAGGAATCTCAATGTTCAACAGATGCTGGGTCTGAACACTATTTATTACAGTGTTTTTCATTGCAATGCCCAAGTCTCTTAAAGAATACTGCTGTGCTTCTTTTTCTGCAGTGCTTATTAGTATCTCAGTGAGAATTTGGGACTGATTCAATTGTGAAATTAAAGTAGTACCCAAAAAAGAATGATCATTTTACTCCCAATTAGGAAAAATCTAACCATAAATCCAAGAAATGCACATGGAAGCTGTTTTTCGCTTTAGTTTCTTCCCCTTGGATGCTGGAACATAAAGAGTGAGCACATGTGTTTTTTCCTTCTCTTCTTATTGCAAACTCTGTTAAGCAAAAGGGTTACTCACCTTCCTGAAACTGGTTCTCATTACAGAGGTCCCTTAGGCTCCCAGGAGGAGATTCCTTCACCCACTTCCATCAAAGGGGGACCAGCAGCAATTTGAATTAATAACTGCATGCYTCAACTCTGAGGACAGGATAATAAAATTTGGCAAAGTGCACTCGAATCTGGCTAGTTAATTGGAAGATTGTTTTTGGTGGGGTAATGAGCTGGGGATGTGGAAGGGAAGACTGAAAGGAAAAAAAGAAAAGTATTGAAACTTCATTTACACTCATTTTCATGAAAACAGGGTGAGTTTTGCTGCTTTTCAGGTCTTGGGCCTGTTTCATCCACAGCTGCTTCATTGCCCATCCAATCATCCACCCTGGGTCAGAGGGAAAGAGACACATCCAAGTCATTGATACATTTAACTTTAATTCCTCATTGTCTTATTCAAAAAAAGAAAGGCCCCAAATTTCTCACTCAGGAAGGATCACTTTTTAGAAGTGCCTGATACTCACAATATCAGCACAAGGCAGAAGTGGCCACAAGTCATCAGTTCTTCAAAAGAACCATCCTTTTAGTAAAGTGCAGTTTTGTATGTCCCTRTGTTGCTCTCCCTTGGCCACTGCCTCCCTTACACAGGCAGCTTTCTCCAGGGCTGAATTCACTTCGTGTGGACTTAAGTTCCATTTTTTAAACAGGAGTCTTGACGCTCTGTGCAGGTAATGTTCAGGAGGAGATACAATACAGTTTGCAAACAAAAATTATAATGCAAAGCAGATATGAACAAGGTATTGATATAATCCTGTCACTGTCTTAACACAGGTTGTCTGACAGAAAACAGCAATATGAGCAGGAGTTATGGCAGTAACACGCAAAGAGCTATGAGTATTGGCTTTGGGGTTTTTGCATTTCAGAGGCAGAGAACCAGAAGAAGCATCTCCTTTGAATGCATTTGGGTTTAGATGGTAAATTAATAGCAACTTATCATGTTACATATTCTGTTCCTCAAGAGAAAAATGARGCTGGAACCAGAAACCTTTCAGCAGATCTCTATCTAAATAACCATCAAATAGCAACAAAATTACTTTTTTTTAGAGAGAGTATTTTGGGATTAACTGCAAGAATCTTAATGCTTTCTTTAAAGCCGTTTAAAGATGGCAGCTGAACCTGGACTATGATACGGTCTGGTGCAGTTGCYACCATTGTCAGGAACAGAAGCATGAGAAAAGTCAGTGAACACAGGAGGTAAGTCGCMGGGTCGCTGCGGCTAGCTGCTGCACAGACAGGTCGTGTGTTTGTTCACAAACACAATTGTACACACAATTCCCGTGTGTAGAACAGGTGATCTGTCACTGCGATGTGACCTGCAGAAAGGCACRGCAGGTCGTGAGGAACCACAGTGATGTTTGGTGGAGCCAGGATGCGTGGGGTCCATCCCACCCTAGTGCTGGAATAACAGTGCAACTATCAGATCATTCCCCCCAAATCTGTACCCTTCCTTCTGCAGATCTTCACAGAGAAACATTAAAAAGCAGAAAAAAACAAGCTCTGAATGCAGAGTGCTCTGCAAGTCTGGTCTGGTCTGGCAACTGGACCTCTTTAACTACCTGTGGGTTGCTCCTCCTCTGCTTTCTGGRCTGACAAGAGGAAGAGAACAAATAAATCCCCTTTGTGTCAGGCTTCCTCCTTACTGTGTTGGTGGAGCTCTACTGTCCTTCAGCTTCTCACTAAAGGGAGGTGTTCTGGGCTTTTTCCAGCCCTTTCTTGCTGCCTTTAAATTCTTTACTTGCAAGGCAATGTCACTTAGCATTTGYCTCTAGCCCAGCTTTCATAATCCGGAGAATTAAAAGGAGAATTTATCTCTGTCCAGCCAAATGAATGAATTCTACCTACCAATGACTTTTAGCATGAAGGAATAAAAGAAAATCTGATTATCCCTTTGCAGAGCACTATCTTCCAGTTTCAGGCAAAATTAAAAAAACAAATGCAAGACGACCCCTTCATATAGACTACTGCTTTTGACAAAGGGGAAAAAAACAGGAGGAAAATTAACATTCATTAAAAAGAGTGAGAATATGTCTTTTTATTTATTTTGTTTTATATGCCTGTTTCTTACCAACAGTTCTTATCACTGGTTTTTCCTATGTATATATCATAATTTTTTTTCTTCCTTTTTTTTGGGGGGTGGCCTTATAGTGAACTCTTCTACTTCTAGGGGAGCTTTTATAATAGGCAATAATATTGTGAGCTCATTGCTAGCGGATTAGCTTAAGGAAAACACATGCCAGGTAAAGTTTTAAAGATAATCTACATAGCCAAATAAAGGAAAGTACCAATCTACCCACATACCTATAGGATTAAACCAGCTGTTTGCCTCACTTGGTTTGGGGAAACCAAATAAAGCCCAGGGAAGCRGGAAAGGCAGGGAGAGTTTGCCTGTTGCTGTTCTGAAGCTGTTGCTGAACATGTCACCAAGGTMGTGCAAATTCTGTCCTTTTTGTGGAGAGGATGAGGCACAGAAGGAGYTTTCATGAATGTGTATTTACAGAAACCTGCACTAAGAATGACTGGAAAGATGGTCTTGGAATTTGTTACATGCCCTAATGCGTTTGGAGTAACTCCGGAAATACCCTTGCTAATTAGCCTGGACAGGAATGACAGTSTAGACGCAGCGTGTCTGCAAAGCGCGCTCAGGAAGCTGGCTGTGTTAACACCCGAGCGCTTTAGTCCGCATGGGAACCTTGTGAGCTCGGTCAGAACAGCTCTGCTATCAGATCCTGAGCTGTAAGGCTAACTCACACATATTTACAGAWGACAGAATCACTTCAGACATTTAAAACTTAGTAGCTGAAGCTTCCTGGGACAGATAGCTGCTTTTTTTCTTAAAAAAAAAAAAAAAATGTCCATTTGATTACTAAAACTAAACCCTGAAACCTGCCTGAAGCATAGAGACTGCTACAATACGAATGCCACTGTCTCCACTGAGTGAATAATGTGTAATGAATCTTTCATTCCACACATTTAGCTTTGCTTCATGAATCGCTCAAAGGCAATTCCCATTAGTCATAATCACTTGCTGAGTAATTTCCACAAATTGGTTTTGCCCTATAGCTTCATTGCCAACAGTCCTTTGTTATTAATCATTATTATAAATCGATGCCTTCATTGGGCGGTTCGATTAACTTGCAGGCGACACTGTGGTGCTTTTTTCCCTGATGGGATGAACATAACTCATAGAACTGGACTGCCAGGAAAAATAGCCGGTCTTGGAAATGGGTTTGTTTTGGTGGTTTGGTTTTTTTTTTTCCTTCTGGGAGTTCTGTAAGGCTGCTTGAACTTGCGTATATCCGACCGGTAAGTTCATTCACGGTAACCGAGCCACAGGAAGGTGCAGACGAGGTGGGTAGGACCAGGGTAAATGTGGTGGAGCTCCTCCTCCAGCTTTCCTGGAGGTTGCGTTGCAGTGTCAAGGCTCGTTTGCAATAGGCTGTGCTAGACTCAAATGCAGCCAAGTCTTTCACAACTCAGGTGGTACAAACTCATGGAGTTACGTACCTTTAATTTCCCATTAGAGATCACTGTTGTGATTTTTATAGTGACTGCTGYTCTGATGCAATCGTAGGCACCAAATATAAAGTCTTTCTATGGAAATTATATAAATATTTGTTTCCAGCAGAGTGGGTAAAACTACAGATACCACCTTCAGCTTCACTGTTTCCATACTGGTTGTTTTTTGACAACAATTAATAAAAGAAAAGAATATTTATGGGAGTGACAGAGTGATCTGAATACTCCAGAACTAYGTACTGCCTGTCCCCCAAGAGCTCCTCCTGTCCATCCGTTTTCCCTCTGTCTTGTATCCCACTGAAATTATTGTCATACCCCTTCCTGCTTAGGAGACCCTTTGAGTGAGCCTGTTACTGATTTATGAGCCCTTTCACGATTTTAGTTCTTTTGACTTGACTGGCAGAAACAAATGTCACATTCCAAAATACTTTGCAAGGAAACTGAGATTCATTTGGATTCCTTAGACCCACTTCAATCACCTGTTTATCTGCTTTGGAATTTATTTTTCTAAGCATCATTTGTGAAGTGCTACTTCATTTTAGCCGTTAATGATCATTTCTATTCCATCAATGCTGTATGAGCATTTTTATCACGTATGTCAGACTTGAGTCAAGGCTGTTTGCATAGGTAGCAGAGAAGCTCCTGCTCTGTGAACATTCYTGGCATAATAGGGTTAGGCCACTCAGCCTGGAGTAGCTTTTACTAAAGAAATTCCTGGGCAGAGCCAGGCACTTTTGTAGCTTTGAGAGAGCCCGGCCTAGCAGACCTTGAAGGCACCCCTCCTTTGCCTTTGCTTTGTTTTCGTGCTGCTACAGCAGCTGCTTATCCACTGACATCCCCAAATCGCTCCTGTCATTGCAGTTCAGGAGTCAGAAAGTAACTTTTAGGGAAGAAGGCTCAGTTGGCTCCAAAGATAAGTGCCGAGAAGGCTTCAGAGATTAAAGACCATCTGAAAATGCAGTAGGAAAACCTATGAGCCAAAGTGGAGCTATTCGCACCTGCAGACAGAACAAGTTAGCCCAGTAGCCAGGCAGTGTGTGTTTTGCTTAGCACATGCAGTAAACATGTCTATATGGCCAGATGCTTCATTCATTACTCCAGATTTTACTCTCACTTACACAATAGGTCAAGGTAGATGTGGGCAGAAGGTTTCAGGTGCGGAAGGAACGTCGGGTGTTACACATGAGAGGTTACACATCAATATAACAAAGTGCMTGTCTATAAATCCACTTGAGCTCAGAAAGAAAGAGGTGTTCCAGGAAAACTTGAGTAGGGAAATGCCAGGTGAAACAAGAGAGCCCCTGCAGGGTGGGTGTATCCTTCTCCCAAGGTGCAGAAAGACTGGGCTTTGGCAACAGGCGCAGTTTGCTCCCTCTTTAAATGGGAAGAGAGCCCAAGGCTGAGCTTAATGAAGTGCTCAACACATCTCACATTTTTTTCCGTGGAAGCAGGATCAGGTCTCTGGGTTACTATTCCAGTGCAGCAACAACTCCAAAATGAACCAAGTCATAAATAGCTTAATAAGAAAGCAACAAAAATAAATTTTATGAGTCTGTTAAGAATTTCACATCTTTCAACTACACTTAGCTCAGCGGCATCTGTACTTGCAAGAATGGATATTCAACTACCATATAATTTTTGTCTTGAGTTTTTAGTCGGTGGCTCTCCTGAGCAATAGCCTAAGAGTCCTTTCCTGCAGTGCAGAGCTCAGTATAGGATTACGCACTGCAGGAGAGGGGCAAGACCATTAGTTGGTTATAGTCTCTCAAAGAGCGGCAGAATGTGAAACCTCAGCTGCGCTCTGGTCACATTCCCTTCCTGCCCGTATTGCCGCGGCTGAAGCACAACGAATCAGCCCCTTTTATTGGCACAATTACTCTTGCCAGTCTCACTGAAAAGCAAATTAATGCTAAAAGGGTAGAGCCAATTAAATGTCTAGAGTGCTAAATTGGGAACTTAAATTACTTTATACTAGCAGCTAGGACTGCCTTGCAAGTCCTTCTGGAAAGGCCAGGAAAACCCACCCGTACTGGTGCCTGGACCTTTCTTCTGCATATAAGAGTAAGATTTGCCATTAGGAGTGTCCATTAAGTTCCATAATTGTCAGGGGCAGGTGCTGAGGAAATAAATATAAAGCCCCAATCTTGCAGTGAACCCATTCCAAGGCAGCACTGCTATGGCTTTGAGGTGAACAACAGTAGAGCAATAATTAATTATCCACCAGTGTCAGAGTCAACAGTGCTAATGCTGCCCTTTTTTCTGCCCTCTTTTCCATGTCTTTCACATTCAGGCTTTTTAGGTTATCTTCTCCGCCCAAAACCTCGCTGAAAGGGAGTGAGGAGGAGGGGGCTGGCCTCTTCTCAGTGGTGGCCAGTGATAGAACTAGAGGAAACGGCCACAAATTGAGGCGCCAAAAAGTTCCACAGGAACTTGAGAAAGAACTTAACAGTGAGGGTGACAGAGCCCTGGCACAGGCTGCCCAGAGAGGTGGTGGAGTCTCCTTCTCTGGAGATCTTCAAAACCCGCCTGGACATCACCCTGTGCCACATGCTCTAGGAGACCCTGCGTGTGCAGGGGGGTTGGACTAGATGACCTCTACAGGTCCCTTCCAACCCTAGCCATTCTATGATTGTATGATTCTATGAAAACAGAAAGTAGTTGCATCTGTAAACTTAAAGCAGCATGATGTTGTCCGCATGCTTGAGACGAGTGCACAGATGGACTAAAGAAATTGCTGTTACCAGCCACCAAACATGTATAATATTTTCAGAGAAATTGCTATGTTTTATTTCTCTAAGAGGTAACAATAACTCTTTATCCATTCACTTTGATAGCTGCTGCTATATGCATTCAAGTTAAAATCTGAAGAAAGACTGAGCTTTTTTTTTCTGCATAAATAAGCAGAAAAGTAATTATGTGTTGAAGTTACTGCCTCCGAACTAAACATATGTATTGCCCCACTATTCATTCTTTAAGAATGTGCCAAGAGAAGCCTAAAATGTCATCCCATGCAACACTATGGCTGTTCATGTGAGGGATGTTTATATACATACATGTATATGTTTGTATTTTTTTTATATATGAGGAAGCCTCTGATAATTAGGCCTTTGGCAATATTAGTGACAGCAGAATAATTTCTGTGTCTTCTATCCTCAGTCTTGTATCCAGTTTCTGACCGAAAACACTCCTGATGAGTTTGAACACAGAGGGTGGTGATGTGTCTATATGTGCCTGAGTGCAAAACCTATACATCCTGACAGCACCTGACATCCTGATAGAGCCCACAAACAGGAACATTACTGCTTGCCTTACTGGCTAAATGCCCATGCTTTTCAACTGATGGCACCATAGCTGTAACTATGCTGTGAACTTCACAGTGGACGACTTTTCCCCAAGGAATATGAAACTAGTTGCCATGTTCACCGTGGTGTTGAGACAGGACTAACTTCCATGCATATGCTGCTGGGTGAATCTCAATAAGTGTAAAAACTGAAATTGCAAGGTTATATAAGCATTAAGAATAGCTATCTGTGTGAAGTGTAGCATGGATAAATCATGTAAACAACTTTGGATGCCTACAGGGTATGATATGGCAGAGTTACGATAGTTAATTTCAGTGAGAAGCATCAATCAGCTCTTTGATCTGGACTGATCTCATACCTGATGAGTGCTCGGCATCTTCCTTTTGGTCTAAATGGAAGGAGCAATTAAACACCTCATCATGAAAGGGTAGTGAGGAACAACTGGGGCTACTGCCAAAGCATATGGCTTTAATTACAAAGCGTGAGCCGGACTAAGCCCTGTGGTTTGAAGAAGCCGGAGGTTTCTTTCAGTGAAAAGGAGAGTAGAGTGTGTGTGGCAGTGAGCGTGTCCTGAGGAAGCATGGGGAGACCCCTTCCTTCTTGGGCTCTGTTTCCACAAAGACAGGGCTAGCTGTAGGAAAACAGGCAGCTAATGAAGAAAAAACCTGCATGCTCTCATTTCTGTTTTGGCAGGACAGAAGAACTTTGTGTACATGATATATGTGATATGTTGGATTGTACCATTGAAATGTTTGTCTCACTGAAAAATTATCTGCAGTATCTTAAATTTTGGAAGAAATTCTGCATTCTCGTAACTCAGCACTGATATCCTTTTTAATGTTTATCCCTTTGCCTGGTTTTGACTCTTCACCGTGCTGACTCAAAAGCTAGAAACAGAACTATTTAGCACAGATTTGCTGCTATTTGGAAGCCATCCCAGTGTGAGCTGACATATTTATACTTCTGAGAATAGGGGAACAATTAATGTCACTCCCCCTTGCTAGCCACTGGAGCACAGTGTGGAAATCCTAGGGATGCTTGCCAGACAAATGCAGAAAGAGAAGTGCTGGCTGAATTGGAGCCCTTACAATCTAGGGGAGATGCAATGCTGAGTCCTCCTAAAACCGACAGTGAGTAAAGGGTGGTCTATTTTGCCCAGTCCAAACATGCCKACTCTGAAATCTATCTTGTCCTTGGCTGATGTCATGCACTGTCTCTGTTTCATACCAAGAACAAGCTGAAAGCTGTGATGTAAATAGGACATCTGTTCGAGAAATGTGTTTCCTGTATGTTTTAGAAAGCAGAATAGAGTCAGCAATTCAAGAGGTACTTTGAACAGCACAGGTAATGTCTGTTGGATGAGCATTGAATCCTTTGCTTACATTACAAAGAAAAGAAGCAGGAGTCAGCTGAGACYGAACTTCCCAAATAGGAAACTGAATTGGAGTGATATGAAAATGGAATTTTTATTTTTTTTGTCTCACTACCAGGGCAATACCAGTCATGATATTTTGTGTTTTCACAGGATACCAGTATGCAATAGATTGTTGAATTCAAAATAAAGGAAGATTGGTTTGAAAATCCTTTGCAGCCAGTGGTACGAGGGACAGTTAGAATAGCTTAAAAAGGAAAAAAGAGTTTTGTGATATAGTAACCAGGAGTGTTCATATTGGTTAGCTTAGAGGCTCCACAATGATGAATAAATCCCTGAAAGTAATAAGGAGTGTCTGTCGAGAACAAGTTTCAAGTATATCACAATAATAGATTTTTTTTTCATTTTTGTAGTTAGTATTTCTGGTCTTATATAACTAAATATTGCAATTGGCCAGGCTCTTCTCTACTTACTTTTAGCTTGTGTATAATAATCTATTGTTGTTGTTACAAAGATGGTTCAAGATGAGTTGGTTGGCATGTTGTTACTGCAAGAGCAATGAACCTAGTCTGTGTGGAGTGTATTTTTAGATACAAATCTTGTAAATCAAATGCACATTTCCAATTACCCATATGTGAGATCAATCATGTTGAGTAAGGGTGAGGTTTCTCTGGAAGACTTTATTTTAAGAATTAGGAAGGTAAACTAACAGACATAAGGTGTTAGCATAGTGAGATAATCTTTATTTATAAGCTGCATTTAGCACCATTTCATTCATGAGCTCGGTGTCTGCTGACCATCTGCCACAGCTGCTGTCAGCTTCACAAGTCTCCTGAACTTTGCCAGTCCTGTGTTAGACTTCACAAGACGCTGCGCCCGCCCGCCACAGCCACACTGATCCGTGGGCCATACTGTAGCCRCAGGAAGCAGAGTGGCTTTGGCAGGAAGGGAAGAGACTACCCCTGTGTTTCACTTTTCTCGTTCCAAGGTAGCAGACATTTAGYTGTATTAACTGGACTGAAGTCACTGCTTGAAGAAGCAGCAGCAGGTTCAGTATCAGAGACCTTTTAGTGATCATAATTTTGTTACTCAAATCCTTATGGATAAGTAAGTAAGTAACATAAGTAACATAAGATCCATAAGGATTTGAGTAACATATATGAATAACAGTTGGAACAAAACTCTTTGACACAGAATTGCAACCTCTCTTCTTGATAAAGGTTCATAATAAGATTAGATTAAAATGCTTTAGATATTTCAGGACAGTTTGTATGGCACAAGAAAAGAGGATTTTAAAGGAGCTTCTAAAATCAAGATGATAGAAACCTTCAATGAAACCTGGAAAGGAAGTAAAACATGGGATGCTTAGCTGTACCTATGACTTCTGTCAGTGTGGTGCAGGACAGCTCATTACAGCAATTGCTGAGGGATATTTATCAAGGAAATGYTAGGACATACTAGTCCCTATTGAATTTCTCCTTTTACATTCTGCCCAGAGACTTTATCATTTCTAATGCTTGTGGATCTTGGTGCACACATTTTTCGTATTAACACAGAGATTTTTACCGTYATCGTTTTCATAGACGCCCCTACGTACCCAGTAGGTCTGGAAGGAGGTTTCTTAGCACGTGCTGCCTCCGCAGGACTCACAGTGGCTGAGTAGGAGCTATTCACACTTCTTTCTATTTAAGAGTCTGTGCATCTATTTTTGGCACATCRGAACAGGAACAGGCCATTATGCTACAGGTGCAGAATACCCTGAGTTTCAAATCCCAGTTTGCAGACTGCCTCACCTTTTTAGAAATTCAGGCTCTGGTCTAAAATTTCCAAGTGTATTTCCAATCTGGCAACCAAAGAAAGTTAAAAAGCATCCCTCAAGTATGCTCAGGTATAGATAACACTTAATAGTTGCACTRTTATTCATTAAATAACATGTTGTTTACAAGATTGTAATTATTTGCTTATGTTAACCTTGTTGTWCTGTCATTTCATACAAAATTATTGGTTAGATTGTTGCTTCCTTTAAAGTATTAGTCACCATCTGTTACAGTTCTAACTATATGCATTTCTAAAGTGCAAAACATTGGGGATGCTTTGCAAGCAACATAGATTTATAATGCACCTTCTACCTCTTTTCAGTTTTCTTTTCCTGCTGTACTGAAAATAGAAGGTACCTTGTCAAATAAAAGATTTGACTTCCACRGCAGTCAAAGTATAGGGAATGTGTAGTATCCTGAGGAGACGCATGAAGCTGGCGTGGAGTCGGCATGAAGGCTGTTTTGGAGGTCTCTGAGGAGAGGTGTTCCTGGGACCGTTACTTTTTCCCACTGGCCGAGCTGCCACGTGAGCTCTGAGAACCTGGCTGATTCGTTCCTCAAAGCCAGCTCCATTCCTAGAGATGGTCAGTCGGACCAGCCTGGCTTCTCTTGTCTATACCATACCTCGTGTGTTTGGCCACATAACTTCAGGCATGCCAGTCTCCTGCGTTTCCCCACCTACACTGAATGCATGTGAATTACAGGTTGGTTCCTGCACTACAGGTGGACCTGTGGCAGCCCAGCAGCACCTCGGACATTGCCGAAGGTACAGYCACCGACCTGCGCGTCCCGCACAACGCGTCCCAGCGTCTGCTGCCCTCCCTCCAGCAGGCCAACATCCCCTACACGTAAGCTCGTGTTGCATTTTCTGAGCGTCACGGGTCTGCGTCTGCCACACTGAGCGACAGAAAGTGTGTGCCCCTTAGCAATTAGAGTGGCCGAGAGCTAGACTTCCTCAAGAAAACGACAGACGGACCGTTTTAATGGAAGAACGGAAACTCTCCCCCAGGCAGGCAGTTTTAATTAAATGTCCTCCTTTGGAGTCATTTAGTGTTTTCAATGGATGCAAAATCACCTCTGTTAAGAGCAGGATGGTAATTGCTGTTGCTGGTTCCACAGGRTGCTTTGCCTGTCTCTATATTTAACAGGAACTGGGTTTGTTTACAAGCAGGCTGTAAATGGGGACACAAGTGTTAGTCATGAGTTATAAAGGAAAGTGCTGGGCTGGTTTTATAACTTTCTGTTTCCAGTGGAACAAGTTCACAACTACACATGAAGGATCACACCTTGCTTGCAGTGTCCTTTAAAAGCATTCAGGATGGTTTTGAAGTGTAGAGTTGTCATAAGGTATTTATCAGTATGCTGTCTTTATAATAGACAAGAGGAGTCRTCTACTCGTTAAAGGCATATCAGTGAGCTGCTTAAGTGTATAGATGATTTATTTGATTTCTTAAATGTTTCCTGGATAAAGGCCTGTGTGAGCCTATTTATATTAATTCTCAGGAGAAGAGAGTTGTATATTATATGCACCGTTATCAGTATTTCATTTTTGCGCTGACAATGAACTCTTTTCTAAATCTGTCTTTCTAAAAATATGCTAACAATTATAAGCAAATTAATTTTGGATGCCACGTAGCCTAAGCCATGTGGGTTCAACACTGTTTCAGCTTTATTTACATTTTGAAATGAGCTGATGATTCCTGTAATTGTTTTCCTGTGCTGGTATAAAAATGTCCCCTAATTACTAGGCCCTATCAGTTGTATTCATGTGTCTGCAGCTGTTCCTGCTCATAGTAATCACCTCTAATGGCAGGACAGAAGGCCATTTTATATGTATTATAAATATGACAATTGCAGAACTTAGGTGCAAAGCAGCACATGCAAAAGTAAGAAGTGCTAGAGCAACTGTTCTCTGCAAAAACCTGAAAATGTGTTATTAGATTAGAGTACATGGGTTTTCCATGGGCTTCTGTGGTACTGTTGCCCAGTGGGAATCGTGTGAGTTAGAAGGAAGCTGAGCAGTGKTTTGGTAATTCTAAAGTGTTTCTTCCCTCTCCCTGTCCACCTCCCAGCCTGGTGGTATCTGCAGGGTGTTGATGACCTGGTAAAAAGGTCTCTGGCTGCCAGATGCATGAAAACCTAGAGCTTGTCCATCAAAATTAATGCTGGATTTCTTTTACTTATATTTATGGCGTGTTATTGGCAGAGAAGCTAAATTTTTTAATCTATTATGGAACTAGAAAAAATGAGGGAAACACCTCAGTGTAAAATCCTAGGGGGAACTGGGTGAAGTTTGGGCAAGTTACAAGAAATATCTGAAGAGAGGAAGCATTAAGTAAGCATAAGGTGAGTAGCCCCTTTCAGCAAGAAAGGCTTTTCTGTGCAATGTTTAACCCTGCAAAGGGAAGATGGTCATTAAAACAGGCCAGATATCAGATCAGCTCTTACTGCACCAAATTGSTTTAGGTTGTATTCAGATCTGAGGAACTTAAGAGTCTTGGGATAAGCATTTGTAGTACACAGTCATTCAAAAGTAAATAAAGACTATTAAATCTCATTTGGAGCACAGACATATAAACAGAAGTTGTGAAATTAAGTTATGTGTGTAAAGTTGAACAAACAGAGCTTGATCGTGGTGGGTACTTAACATACTGCTCAGAATTCATCAAAGCAGATAAGGACTATAAATCCTTAATTTGCTTARTAAAAGTTACTGATGTAGAATAATATAATTCCTAATTACAYAATTACTTCCATAATATATTTGAAGGATATGATAACCTTTACTTTGATATGTATGTAGATAGATCTATTATCTCTTAAAGTAAATGCTGAAGAAGCTATCTTTTTTATCTAGGATTCTCATATCAGATTTACAGAAAGCAATAGAAAAACAATCTGGATGGAGGCCACAAAGAAATCGAAGGTCCCTCCTTGAGTACAACTATGAAGTATATCACTCACTGGACGAAGTATGTTAAAATTCATATTTCATCCCTTATCTATTACCCCACTGTCTTTCATAAGGCCTAGATTTTGTTTTGTATTCAGGTTACAGTTGCTTGTTGGTCTTCAGAAGTGGCCTACATGTTTCGTTTGTAAACGTAGGCTCCTTTAATGACATTTTAAAAAAACATTATTTTTAATAATTATATACCCAAGGTTTATCTTATATGTGGAACTACCTTTGAAAGCTCCCGTGTTTTGGTTTTAAAATAAGTCTTCTAGAGTTAAATTTTGTTGGATTAAGAGATCACAGAAGCTGAAAAGTCTCGCTGAATCATCTAATAAGTAAAAGGAGCACAAGTAAAGAGCCTGTAGATAAAGGTCCTTTGATGTAGCGTATTCTGAAAGCTAGCTGAGTAAATAATTTCCGTTGATTTCAGTGTACCAGCACATAGAGATAACAGGCCCCGCTTACACCCTGACTTTGGCACACCCTGACTTTGGTGAGGCCCCAGGGGTGCTTGCCGAACACCACTGGAATGGTGTTCATCAGGAGTTTTAGATTTCTGTTACATTTTTCTTTAGCATGGCCTTTCCTTTACTAACTTTATATTTATCCCTGATGCTGTTGCTTCCCTTGATTAGAGCAAGTCCCTGGTCAGGAGTTCCTTTCGYAGGGCAGCAGATCAGTCCCTTTCAAAAGGACTGAACGCTGCATGTGAACTTTAGTATTCGGAACTGGAGTTCTTGGAAATCCGAGTGTTTGAATTTGCTGCAAAATAAAATCACTGGACTGAGCTTATGGCATGTGGCACCTGCTCAAGATCTGTAAAACAAATAATAAAAGCAGGATTGACTTGTGCAGGTGCTCTTCTCCCACTGAATSTGTTCACCATACTGTGTTCTGGTAGGAAGGCTCATGGAGCTGCTATCTTATTCTAGTCTTAAGGTTTAATGAAAGTGTCTGATTAGCCCCATTTCCAGATTTTCAGTGAACAGCAAATGCATTCCAGTAATATCCAATAATAAAATGGAAAGAAAAAACATGCAACTGAAGGCTGCATCCAGCTTCTGACAATAAAGCCAGGAGAGCCCATTGATAGTTCAAGTTTGTGAACAAAAATGATCAAATAAGACAAATATTAAATTTACAGTGAAAAAATACACCAAGTAAGAACTAAGATTAATAATATAAGTATTACAGCTGTTTCCCAAGAAATGCGAAACCTGAAGCAGCAAATTTGTTTCTGTTTTTTTGCAGATCCAGAATTGGATGTATCAKCTGAATGAAACTCATTCAGATCTTATCTATATGTTCTCGGTTGGAAAATCCTATGAAGGCAGACCGCTGTTTGTGCTCAAGGTAAAGCTTAGTCGTTAGTCAAACCGAAGGCTGGAATCAATGGCAGGCGCTCAGTGGGGTATGTTATAGGATGCACCCCGGAAATGCAGGTGCTCGAGCCTTCTGAAGGAGAAGTTGTCGTGATCTAAGCCTCTCTGCATGTGGTCTCCAGCAAACCCAAAAATAGGACTTTGGAAAGCAAAGAGACAAATTCTATTCATTTGGATTGGATGTATGTGGCAATTATAGGAGAAGTAAAATTAGCAGTGTCTGGATTTAAGGAAATTGGATTTTTTTGTGTTTATAGTCAGCTTGCAAAACCATTATCTTAGAGGTGGATCCCAGAAGGCWCTGGATCCCTTCTCAGAATGTGCTATATATGTTTCCTGTTTAGTTATTGATAAAACCTCTGGACTGAGCACTCTCAACTCACATTATTAGGATGAAAAATTAAAGGGCATCATAACAGAGTAAAAAAAAAAAGCTTTACACTCAAGGTACTTACTTTTCACCTACTGTTGCAGARTTCTTAAATTGTATTTTGCATCACACTATTCCTGTAGCATTGTTTTTCCTCACCCTGTTCCATGTGATAGCGAAGAACTACATTTTGTATAGGAAAAAGACGAACTGACAAATCTGAACTTCTCTGTGATTTTCTTTTTCCCAGAGATCCACTTCAGTAGATTAGCTGTACCTGCCTATCATTTCTCTTTGAAAAGAAAAAAGAAAAGTTGTATTCTTTTCTACAAGGAAATTCAAAATGTTCTAGTATTTCTAATATTCTTTTTTTTTAATTTTCCCTTCTCATTATTGTCAAGATATCTATTGATATTTCTATGACTATTTACACTTTAAGTTAGGTAAAAGATCACAGCCTTACAAGAAAGCTGTCTGGATAGACTGTGGGATTCATGCAAGAGAGTGGATTGGGCCTGCATTTTGCCAGTGGTTCGTGAAAGAAGTAAGTATTTAATGATTTACCATCAGGCAGCTCCTTCAGTTTGAAAAAACATTGCATATTTGTTATAACCAATATAATTTGTTATTAGTAAGTACAATAACTTGCAGTTATACTTTTTTTATTATTATATGTAGAATACTAAGTGCTTGATAAGCAAAGCTGATAGTGACAGGCAGACACAGCTAAGCATAGGACAAAAATATGCCAGACACATACTGGCAGAAACCTGAAATAGGAATTTATTCCAAGATTTAGAACTGTGGAAAATGTAATTCTGGTAACCGTCCAGGTAGATTCATGCCAGTGTGTGCTGTTTTAGATCAGGTTGGTAAGATCTTTACTGGAAGAACTTAGATTAAAAAAGACTTTTCTGTTTTGTCTAATTCCATAGGAACGGGAAGCTGAAATCATAGGCAAATTTGAACCAAAATAATGATTTTTGTATTCTCTCAATATCAAGTAGTTCTCTAGTGTTTATTTGATGCTATCTTACTGAATCTATTCTCCTTTAATCCATGATACCTGGGGTCTAACCTCCATATCCCCACATGCATTTTTCAAACAATCAGGAAAACGAGAGCAACTGGAATTTTATTCCATCTGCCCAGTACCTCCTTCTATATATGTTGGCACTTGATCTCCACTAATCGGGGATTCATCTCAGATATATGGTGACTTTGCAAGATTCTGATACTTCCCCGTAACCAACAGACTTGTGTTCAGGACGGGGGTTATGTTCRGCAGAGTGCAATGCGATTGACAGAAGTCAATCTTCTAAACACCAACAGATGTGCTTAGAGTATTTTTGCACAGCAGGGTTTTTTTGCACTAAATAAATGATACAGAATCTTTATGTGAAATGTTCTTCCTATTAACAGCTTTCTCACTTCTCTTCACCAAGTCACTGTGTGATTCCACAATATGTTATTAACTCCTCTAGTTTAGGATAGATCCTTTGGATTTTCTGAGAACCCATAAGTCCCTTCATATGGGTAAACTTCTGCATTGTGCAACACCACAATGATATACTGTTCTTAGCTGAGATGATCATATATAGCTAAATGTGAAGGTAAAAGGTAAGAGTCACAAGGCTTCTCTGCAGAATTAGGCAGGGTGTGTGTATAAAAAACCTTCTGTGCAGTATAAAAACCTTCTGATTGTTATCTGAGATCCTCTGAGAGTAACTTGCTCATAGGATTGTTCTGCTAAAGGTATAAAAGCATTTTCCTAACTTAAAGAAAGTCTCTGCAGCTCAGAGTTCCTTGAGACAAAAACAAAGCGCTCCTTGGCCTGACCACCTCAGCTGTGCATTGCATTAGCCCAGAGATGGTGTTTTCTCATCTTTCTTTAGCAATCAGTCTCTCAGTCCAGCTTTTAAGCAAAATGCAACAGGATCGGAATACATTATGCTCACAATCTCCATCTTTATATTAAAAAATGGTTCAGAAGAGAGAGACATGAAGATTAGATTGCACTGGGTTATTACTTTTCTCATTACATGAAATAGACATTGCTAGCAAGAACTCTGTGGAAATTATAAGTCTCTGTGTGCTTCTAACTCTGTGCAGTTCTCTTTTGCTGGCAAATTCCTTCCCTAAGGAATTCCCTAAGCACACTTTCCAGCCTTTTGGATGCTTATGGAGAGTTCTGCGAAAGGGCAGTCCAATTGGAAATAGATTTTTCCAGGCACGCCTACAGACTCTAAGGTATAGCACCATAAACCTATTGATTCAAGACATGCAAAAGCAGAAGGGGGATTTCAGGGAGGGGGATGTTAGCTTCCYTTCTAGCAGCAACCATGTCTGCATGTGCCTTTACAGTGCAGTGAGGCCAAAATATTTTATGCAGCTTTCACTGCACCCTAAGACCTTCGGTCTGGGATGAGAGTCAGGAGGCCACAGCTGGGCARGGACAGGGCCATGGCATGGCTGGAGCTGGCAGTGTCATGGGGCTGAGATGGGGCCATGGTTGGGCAGTGAGCAGGGAGAGGAGTGTCTGGGAGCACTCCCAGGCCCCTGCTACCTATATCCAAAATAAACCATGCTTTGCTTATATCCAAACATTGGAGATTGAATTCCAGAGCCATGCGGTGTATAGGAAGACTGTTGACCTGAGAGGTGTGTGCAGGGACTGAGGTGTGAGTAGATGGCAGTTTGGGAGCTCTCAACATCTTGCTTCCCTCTCCGGAAGCGGCAGCCTCCCGCTGCCGGCGCTTGTGCCCGCGTGGGGAGCATTGCCACCAGCACATGGGCTCGCCTGGACGAGGTGCGGCTTGCACCAGTGYGGGCAGCAGCAGCCCTGCCTGACCGAAACGGCGCTTGCTGAGCTGAGCAGGACCCAGCTCCCATCTGCTTCAAAATGCAAAGCCGGCAAAGGCAGGAAGCCTTGGGAATTGAGGGTGCGAGGCTGAAACGTGCAGAGGCAGGAGGTGGAATGGGCCTGCTCTGTATTCAGGTATACGCAGTACAGGAAAGAGCAGATGAACTGAGGGATAGGGGAGAAAGCTATAGAAACAGAGTTCTAAGGTTAGAGAGAGAGACAGAAAATGGGCAGGCAAGCGTTTTATTTATTTGTTAATGTCATTGCAAAGTCCAAACCCAAACTCCTTGAGTTCTGAAACAAATAAAAGCGAAGAGCATTGATTGGGGTTTGGATTTTTTTTTTTAATTATAATCTACTCCAGAGAGAGCTGTAGCCTTGGCTCTGTATGCTGTGAGTCCGGTATTAATAGGAACTGCGTTTCAGTAGAAGGCAGCCCTGAAGCCTTTAGGCCCTTAGCTGAAGGTAGTTGGGCTGACTGCAGTGATGGACACACCGGTGACCTCTGGCAAACCCTGCCACACTGTTGCTGAATGTCAGGTCTAAAAGCTTCCCATGCTCGCAGGAGCAGAGCTCAAGCTCCCAAATAATGAGTCACGGAGAAGTATCTGGTCTGCACTGTGACAGGAAAGCCAGATATTCGCTGTGGGTGACAGGTTCCAGTCAAGTCCCACTAACTTCCAGCCATACTCAGCTGAAAAGGACCAGGAAAAAAAAAACACCAAAAACAACCACAAAAAAATCTGACCACGAAAATATTAGAGAAATGTGGAGGAGTAGGGAAGGATTTGGAGCTGTGAAAATAGGTAGAGCTGATTAGGGGGAACTACTTTGAATGCAGCCTGTAAAGGCGAGTGAATCTAATGCAACCCAGAATTTGTGTCTGCAACAAAAGATTAAACAAAAGAATATGTTAGCCTAGATTTTAAAAAGACTACATAAGATGTGATTACACATTAAAATGTGCCACTAAATTAAAAGCTGGAAAGAAGTGGTTATGTGTAGTTGCTTTGTAGAAAGCAGTAGATTTTAGCCAGATGATAGGCTGTAAATAATCTAATCTAATTTGGGAGCCTCATATCAAGGTGCAAACAAGTCATGCCTTTGAAAGTACAGCAACCCCACCACTGCCTTCATCCTTGCATCTTCAAAAGCCTAGTGGTTCTTCTTAGAAAGAAAAATGGCATTTGTTGACCTGATTGAACAAACTTTCGCCTCAAATGTAATATGTGGCATTCTCTTCAGGCTCTCCAGGTTGTTATATTTTAGAAATATTTGAGATTTCCATAGTTTCTTCAAAGTAGTTCTGTTCTGTTTCGAGCATGGACCAGCTTACATTGCATTGCATATATATAATCACATTAATGTGAGATTGTTGCTGAACTAATGCTGTAACATAGTGTGCCTCCTCTGAGACACAGTCTATTCAGGATCTAGGGTCTTTGCTGGAGAAGTGTTCAGAACTGTTTCTGAGCTCTCTGGGCTTGATCAAGGTGACTTGATAGGTTTGGCCCAAGCATTGGCCGGGTGAGACCGCCCAGTACAGTTCCATCACCCCTAAGTACAGGCCTACTGGAAAGCAATTGTATAGCAGAGAAATCTGAAACTGCGGATCTAAAGCTCTGCTTATCCTGCAGCGCTGCAGCGTCCCTTAGAGATGGGCAGTAACGGATGTCTCATCTCAGGAGAATACCAAACCTGGAAAGGATTCTTAGTATGCTCCTCATACTTGAAATCTGTGAGAAGCACATCTGAAAGACCAAGTTCTGAATTGCATGTGTCCTGTGATTGCAATTATGTGAGTTCCCAAATTACCCACGGGTATGTGTTTACACTTCATCTTGCTCCCACAGAGCAGACAGACAACCCCAGACAGAGAGGCTAAGGGACTGAGGGCAGATTTGTTTTTTAAAGCTGACATTAATATTGATTGCTGCCAAAACTGGGACTGAATCCTGTCTTTTCACTCCATAATAACGAGCTAAGAGAGCCTGTCCCAGGAGCAAAATGGCAACACTTGCTCTACCATTCTGCACTCGAGACTGATTTATGAATCACCTTGTGGGATGCATACTGCCAATTAGCTAGCCATCAGGCTTGCAAACATGCCCCAGAGACCAATTTTTTACCAGGAATTTTGCAGAGTTCGAGACCTCACATTCTTCTTCAGGAATGTTTATGAAGTGTTTGACTGTAAAGACAGGATACCTAAAGTAACAGAGCAGACGCATATACAGAAGTGTATAAGGATGATTGTGTGATCAGAGCCAAGGGCCAAGCGGGAGACCAAGGCAGTGTTAACATTAAAAGGGTTGGCTCTGGTCCTCGGCTGTGCAGGCTACGTGGCTACAAGGCCATAAAGCCATGAGCGTTCTGAATTTAAGAACTGTTGAAAGCCAGTGTAGCATTTGTACTCATTCTGCAAAATTCCACAGTGTATGTCCTGATGGAGAAAACATCTGGGATATGCTGCCTCATCGATCCGAGAATCGTTCACTCAGTCATTCCTTCCAATGCTGAAGTCCACACTTTCAGGGAAAGAAAAAACACCTTGAAGGTCTGGGTGACTTCAGAGTATTGCTGAGTCATCTCAAAACTGTTGAGCTTTCAGTGTTCAGAAAAATATATTCGCCTTTGCTGTCCAGAATGGCTGAACCTCAAAAATCAGGCTGCTCTCCCCTTTTGATTTCAAGACTCAGATATCAGTTTTTCATCCACTTCACAAATACTCTAATACCAGGATTTTGTAAGATAGTTATGTGGAGCAACACACTAGCATTTGTTAAATGTTATGTGTTTGACCTGTCACTTCTTCATAGACTTAAGTCTTTCGGACAGAAACAGCTGAAACACTACATTCCTACAATCCAGTCTTTCACACTACTATTAATTTAAAGCGTGCTCATTACCCCTACATTTAGAGGTTCTCCAAGACAACAGAATTAGTTCATTTCCCATTATATATTTTCTATCTCCATTTCCGAGAGTTCTCCAAAACACAGATTTAGAACTAGAAAAAGAAAGAAAGCAAGAATTTGACTGTCCCTTCCTATACAGAATGCCCTTCCTATTCCTTGGGAAGGAAATGCCTCTACTCTTAATATGTCTTTGTTGTCTCTCAGACACCTCAAGAGCTCTAGAAATTACTTGAAACATTCAAAAATGAATCTCTTGTGTCAGAGGGATGCAAAAACAAGACTGCTCTCATAGCTTTTTCCCATTACCTATTAGGGATACATTCCTCCTTCTAGAAGACTAGTGTCTTCTTGCTGTATGAAGTTTTCATTTCTGGATGTTCCTTCTGTTTATCCATGTTTGTAGTTTTTTACAAAGGCTTCTTGATCCCCCGCAGTCTCCTTCAGAGCTACCAGTGGTTATGGCACTCTGAAGACTGGGCTCTTTTCACCTCGGAGCACCAGTCACCTGGAGACAGATCTCAAAATGCTTTGCATCTCTTTCAGTAACCATAGTGCAAATATTAGAGCTTAATTCTTGTTGTTTGTCAACCCCCCAGTCCCTGTAGCTGTCTTTTTAGCTGCCTAACATAGGGGAAAAAAAAAAGTGATTTATCTGAGTGCTCTCTATATATCCATTATCTGTAGGCAAAATCCATCTGTCTCATCTTCTAGCATCTGTGTCTGAAACAGCCTTACTTATCGTTAGCTAACTCATTCTTTTCTATCAGGACCTTCTGCCTCAAGCACTAATTGGTATTTCTGTGTTAGAGAGCTCCCATCTTTCAGTCCCTTCACTCAGTACTTCATTCATCAGCCTTTCAACAGYAAGAAGTGCAGCTCCAAATTCAGAATCTGTTCCAGCATCATGATTTTTCTTCTCTTCCACATACCATTCCTGGCGTGCCAAGCATTATAAGTGTTCGTGACGTAATTACGCTGGTCTCTGTCTGGTTTCTGCTCAACGTCCTCTTTCCACCCCACAGCTGCTTCAATCCTGACTCAGGTCTCCTATTTAGTTCTGCTATTTCAGCAGGATCTTAGACCCCCCTGCTCTGCATTTCTGAGTCTCCTCAGCACATCCTTGCTACCAAAGGCAGAGCAACGAAGACTAAGTAACAGTGAACGCTACCAGTAAGCTCTTCCAGGGGTGGGCTCTCAGATGTTCTCTCTCTCTCTCTTTTTCTTTTTAATGGATAAATCCTAAACCAAGGCCAAAAAAGTGGAATGCAGTACCGTGGCACCACCACAATGAGGCATGTGCTGCATTGTTTTACCAAGAGCGGAGGCAGACCCTCTCTCTGCCATGCAGCATTTCTTTCTCTTTTGGTCCCTCATGGATTTTTCCAGGTTCTGTTCCAAAGTAAAGATGTTCAGAAGAGAAGGTTCTTTCCTTTGACGTGATAGCTCCATTACTGCAAAAAAAAGGTTAAAATGATTTAAATTTTTCCTTTTGCAAAAGGAAATAAATGTTACATTATTTCTGTTGTGCACTTTCAGCTGCATTCTCCTGAAAACTTACGCCCTTAAGAAGGTAAAAATTACTTCCATTTGGTTTTCAGCTATTCATGTTTTTCACACTGTGAATACATTTCCATGAAACAAAGGTATCCCTAGAGCTGTGTTTTGCCTGTAGGAGGAGTTCTTCAATGACACTTGCTAGTGCAAACTCCTGTGAAAGTATTAATCACTAGGAAATTCAAGCACAGCCCTGTGATGACTTTTAAGCTGCTGGGTATATCTCTCTTTGATGTATGAAGAGAATTCACATCATTACTCAAAGATGTTACTGGCCCCAGAGAAATTCTGCTTTGTGTTTTGATAGTGCAGTGCGATGGTGCTGAGTGAGTAGGACCTCAGTAAAAATTACTGATAGGCAGAAGCTCTACCTAGCGTGAAGAAAGACTGTGAAAAAATCCGTGTGTTGGATAATGTAGCTGTTTCAGAAACTGTATCAGAGGCATTTTTTTTGCATCTTAATTATTTAACTAAGTCTCAGTAATTTAATTAAATGATGCATTCTCAAGTACAGTGTATTTGTTTGCCTTCAATAAATAATAGCTGGACTAACATATGTAGGAGGTAGGGAGGTGAGAAGCAGGAGGTGATGGCCACCAGCTTCTTGGCCTCAGGACAATTCACTGGTCTGGGTGGTCCCAGCCACGGAGAAGCCTCTTGGACCTGGTTGTTGTCTCTCTAGCACATCACTTATTCAGAGTGGATGTTTAACCCCAAACCAGAAGCAGCAGAAGCTGATAGTTACCGTAAATTTAGTAATAACGAATTGTGGGACAACACAACATTGTTAATCTCAACTACAGTTTTAGAGTTTCTCTCAACCTCATCTCTTTGCTCTGTCACAACTGCATCCTAAAGCCCCTTTAAACTCTTGTGCTTTATTGCTTTGGCTCTTTACAGCAGAGCTGTTTTGCTTACTTTGTTCCTCCCTGCTAAATTAAATTTCCAGTGGAGGACATCCTCAGCCAGCCTAGCTCGACCAGTGACCATGGGCCTTTGCTTATCCAGTCCCCTCTTATTAATCACAGGTTATTCCCCATCCCTCAGGCAGATTGTTTGCATGTTGTTGGCAGGGTTCCTGTGTCATCTGTTCATTCACTAATAAAGCTATTCAGCATTTCTTGTGCCAGTCTGGCTGCGTGCATTCAGCAGCAAAGCAGCTATTGATTGCCTGATGGGGAAGCAGAATYCAGCTGTAGAAAAGAAGTAGCATTACTTTGTATTCTGAAAGCTCCGTGCAAATGACAACGCAGTTAACTCACTAATGGTTTATTACTCACAGGCATGTTGCTTGTGTCCTAGAGAAGAGAAAAGGTATTGATGTTGTGGGGGTTTTTTTATTGTTCGGAGGGTTTAAGAGCCACATCAGGATGGGCAGTTGTGTGTAATACTGCAGCAGTGTCACACCTGAATAACGGTACGGCTCAGTGCCAAAGACTGCTCTCTTAAGGGTGATAAGATCATACAGTTGCTGTTACCTTATTGCATATATCAAATAAAATTGTCAGATAAAGACACAGTGTAAAGGGTGAAGTATTTCTAGCAGAAAGGAGCTGTTTGGTCTTGCTTACACTGGCTGACATCACCAACACTCTTGCTTCCCATGAATGAGAGTATTGCAACAGAGCCATTAGACTTCAAATGAAATTTCCCTCTAAAAGAGTAACAAAATTATAAAGATAAACCGTATATGCTTGAAAGAACAGAAGAGAGTCATTGATATAACTTGGTTTGAATCAATGTGAAGACTTAACATCTCCAAGAGTGTTGCTGTGGAACAGTATTGCTTTCCAAAGTCCCACACAGTATTTCTTCAAAGATAGCAGGCATTAAAATAACACAAAATGGCTTTAAAAAAATGAAAGGACACTTGACMTTTTGCAATGTGTATTTTATTTTGTTTTTTAAATGGTGATGCTTTTAAAATTTTGCTTAACAATGACAGAGAGGTTTTTATTATAGCATGCCAGTTTGTAGTGCAGAACATAACTTTCAATGTAACAAAATGCACAAGTACAGATGTAATTTGCAAACAAAAAATAACCTACATAAAAACAGATACAAGTAAATATGTCTACCTCATTATCTAGGCTACATAAATACCTACTACAGAGGTACAACCTGAATTGTATTTTTTCATACCATATAAAAAGAGAAAAGCATTAAAAGTCAAGGAAGGTGTGCAGGGACTGACTTGTTCCCCAATCATATTATTTCTCCCTGAAATATGCATGATAAAAATGCTCATTTCCCTTGGCTCGTATTTTGGACTATGTCTGTTTTCACTGCAGTAACAAAGTCTTACAGATTTAACATCTACACTTACCATATAGACCCCGAATCCTGTGAAGATTTAAGTGCCTGGCTAACTTAATGCATAGAGTAGCCCCAGTTACTTCAATTCTGCATGTGGAGCAGTAATGAAATAGAGCTCTTGTTTCCATGGCCATTATTTTTGAGTAACCATTGCTTTCAGTTCTGAACAAAAAAATACTTTTTACTCTAGCAGCAATTCTCTGAATACCAATAACTTGTATCCAGATTTATTTATAGCTATGATACAGTTTCTCAATAAAAGTAAATAGAATAAAGGTGCAATAGTGTTCCAGCTAGAAAACTTTGGGACTTTCTAGCATATGAGCCAGGAGACTTGTGATGTGTGTAATTGGCTGGAGACTTTTTTCCCTCAAAAGCCTGGGCTCTTCCTCCTCTCCCCCTCAGTGCCCCCTTCCCTGCTCCAGCAGCCTGTCCCCTCTGCGCTGCTCCAGGCCCCKCTGGCCCCACTGTGTGTCTCGCATTTCCTTCTGTACTCCATTTCTCACCCTCGCCTCCCTTGCGTGGCCGAGGGGAAGGTGTGTTGAGTGTGGACTATCACTGGGTGCCCCCAAGGTTTTGCGTGGGGCTGAAGTGCAGCGTTGGCTCTGCAAAAGCATAAGAGGCAGCGGCACACGCAGAGCCGTGCGTTGTGAGCGGAGTCAGGGGCTGGAAACACTGCGGGGCAGAATAGCTGCAGTTACGGCATGTGAAGCAGAGGAGCCAGCCCCGGGGAGGCCTTCGCGCCCAGTGTCCCTGTGTTACACTTGCCAGCAGAAGCACTTCACTGCCCACTTAGTAGAATCACAGAATCACAGAATACTTAAGGTTGGAAGGGACCTCTCGAGGTCATCTAGTCCAACCCCCCTGACTTAAACTTCAAAGGCTGCAAGATTAATGTCCAGCTTTGACAAGAAACAGCTTTTGTGCAGGGAATCCAAACTTTCTACACATGGTAAAGGAGCATCTGTAGTACTAGCAAGCAGAAATGGTGAGGAACGTCTAGCTTTGCTGCATTTCTGCAGATGTAGCCTAGCAAAAGATGACTTTGCCGTCTAGACTTCTTTTGTTAGCCTTTATACCTGAACTTCTGCACATTGCAGGATTCTCTGAGTTATAAAGGAATTAGCCACCTGTACTGATGAATTTAAATATTACAAATGACTTTGGATACAACAAGAGCTTGCTTCGTGTGAGCCTTTAATCCCTATAGACCTTCATTGAGGGAAACAAGCGCGCTGCTTTGACTATAGGAGATAAACACATCTTTCCAGCCAAAAAACTGTTACAGTGACTTCCAGCTCCCGTGAAGCTACACTGTGTATACACTTGTTTTTGTATAAAATTGTAATTTAAGGCATATTGAAAGTTAACTGGGAATTGGAGAGCATAAGGTCCTCTGAAACGCCTTTTACATGTTCTCTTGCTACCTTTAATCACATTCAGAAGTCCTTCAATTACAAGTCTGTGAATGTCAGTGATGCAGTAAGATCAGGCGTCTGTGCTGCCAAAGGCTCTCCTAGCTGGTCAGGATACTTCTTTTGGAAATTGTTTTTATTATGGAAACTACTTTCATTGCCCTTTCCACTCTAGGCTCTTCAGACATACCAGACTGATCCTGCCATGAGAAAGATGCTAACTCAGCTGTATTTCTATATCATGCCTGTATTTAATGTGGATGGATATCATTTTAGTTGGACATATGTAAGTAGTATCAGTAGTATTCCTCAAAAATTGTTTTGTTCACAAAGAAAAGGCTGAATGTTACTGTATAATTCAAAAGTAACTTTCCATATGTTCTGGTTCATCACATTATGTCATTCATACCAGACATAAATGAATACAGTTAAAATATTGTACAAGTATGTTAATTGGAATAATTACTATTGTACTATTTACATTTACTATTGTTACTATTTTTAATTATGATTAGGATCGATTTTGGAGAAAAACAAGATCAAAGAGCTCAAGGTTTCCGTGCCATGGTGTTGACGCTAATCGCAACTGGAGAGTGAAATGGTGCGGTAAGTCTGGAAACACTTTGGTCCCTCACGTCCGATTACCCCGTCCTTAATTATCCAACACACTAAATAGGGTAGCATGAAGTGTTCCTTTTTCCATAGGTAAAATCGAAGCTACCTTCCCCATAATGTTACAAGACAGGTTTTGAATTATTCTCTTAACTTCCAAAAAAAAAACCACCCAAATGCCCTGAATTTAGGAGCAGCACCTCTCATCACATGTTAAAGCTTTTCTGGGCAGTGTGGCAAAAGTGAAGACTAAGCAAGCAGAGATGGCACATGAGCCACTCTGTATGTCTGGAATCATGCATGTCATTGAAGGACATTTCCGAATTTATCGGAGCACAACCTTAAGAAACATTTTAAACTTTTTTTTTAATTCATTGCTTTTCTGAAATGGCTATAGCTCAGAAGCTTCAGATTTGTTTTCAAACATTGTAGAAAATTGTTAGTCAATATTGTAATATTATTAGAGATCTTTTCTATTTTTTCATTATTTATTATTAGAGATTTAATACAGAAAAAAAAAAATGCTTGTAAGTGTGTGGAGAGGAGCTTTTAAACTCCCAGAACTTCTGTAAATCCTTATCATAGAATTTGACCTCAACTTGGGGTTTAGACCTCAGCAGTGGTGAAATACTTACAGAAGATAGAAGTGGATCTGTTAAATAAAAAATGGTGTTTTATAAACACTTACAGCAATATAGTACAACTCTCAGACAGGAGTAGTATCTGGTATAGCAGCAAGTAGTAGCACTTCCATGTGTAATTATTCCCTTATATTCCTGGTTATTTCTGCCCAATATTCCTGGTTCTGCTGACCTGCTCTCCAATCTTGAACAAGTTCCTGCAAGTTCCTCCTTTGCAGCTATTTCCTCCTTCCTTGTCTCTCTCTGCCTTGTCTGTTTACCTTGTAAACTAACAAAGGCAGAAATTGTGTTCACAAGAGGCTAGCACAACAGCCMTCCCTTTTGCCCATCCCTTTCCCATTTGAAGTCTATGATTTTATTTTTAAGTAGTTTTCTGAAAATGTTAAGGATAAGAGTAAGTGTGAACAGTCCGCCTGTAGTGATTACAAATGAGATGGGAGAAAACAGAAACACACACCAAAACTAAAGCAATGCAATAAGTACCCATAAACTGTGCTTTCAGTTTTATCAACTCACAGTAAACAGATACAGAAGCAGCCAGAGAAAGCCTAGGATTAGGCAAGAATTAGACAAGGATTTCTCCCATATTTTAACAGCCAGCTCCCAGGACTGCTATCATGGGCTTTGAGAAAACTTTGTTCTGGAAAAAATAATCTAAAGCTGGACCAAAGTCCTGCATCACAGTTACCATCTTTTACTTATGGTTATAAATTAGAATTGCTGCTATTTTGAGCCTATAGATTTATTATGCAGAAGACATCCACTCGCTACCCAGGCACTATATTAAAAAACAAATACTTTTACTTAGTCCTGAACACTGTTTGCGTATTTATGAGCAAAAAAGGGTATTTTCTAGGCTGAGTGAAACTACAGCAATGCCCACATGCACACACACACATCCTGTTCTGTCATCCACTATTTGTTGCTGAGCTAAATAGGAAAAACAGGTCCAACGCCAAGTGCAAAAAATGGAAATTTATTAAAGGTTGCTCATCATCTCTCCAAGCACACACGCTACCTCTCAAAGTGGACCTCAGACTCTATCTCATCATCTGTTAAAACAGAGTTTCACAGAAATTTAATATTTTGGCAGAGAATAAAGAGCTCTTTCATGGGTGCCTGGTGCTCAGAAGCGCCTCGCCCTGGGCCCCATGTTCTCATTACTGTGACACTAAATGAGGCAGAGGAGAATCCAGATTATATCACACTTTGAGGCTTGTATAATCATGATGCATGTAAAATTTTCAACTGCACATGCTGGTAGAAGCCCTTTAACTCAGTTCGGCCACACTTAGCAAGACGAGCCTTGAACGTCACTAYGGGGCTTGCGGGCAGGTGAGCGGAGGCACAGAGCAGCCCCAGCAAAGCAGCGCAGGGCGTGTGGCCGCTGGCTGCTTGGCAGGGATAACGCTGCACCCCTTCTTGTAGACTAGGTTTTATGACACTGCTTCCGTGTTCTCTAGGGACTTGGCAAAGGGAGTTATCACTGGTTATGGTAGCTTTCACTCTGCAGCTTTCTGTGCTCAAAGCAGCGTACAGTAACTGCATGCCAGCCGGGCTGAATACTGACTGCAAGACCTGCAGGATAGAGATGCCCCTTATAATATCCATATGTGCAGCAAGTAGAGCAGTGGTTTAAAGTTCAGTAAATAAATAGCAATTTTAAGACAATAATGAGACACTTAAAACTAAGTCATTCTGTGGGGCAAATCCAGATAAGGGGCAGTTCCCGAGGAAGTAAAATTTCTGGCATAGCCCCATCATGCACCAAGGACAGTACTGCGCACTGGCAGGAGCAGAGCTTGCAAGGAGGTTGAGGCTCGGGCTCCTGCTCATCTGTACTCCCACCCTCTTGCCAAGCAACTTGGTTTTATCAGTCTCTTGACACACTTTCTTTGTACATTTGATCTCATGAGGGATATTGGAAGATACTTGTGCCCCTGCAATGTGCTGCCAAGGACAAAAATAAGGCAGCAGGTTGACTTCTTCTGTAATTTCATTTTCTCCTCATGACTGTAGCTTTGACATTTCACAGGAGTTTGTATTGACTATATTTTTTTCCTCCTTTTTGTGCTACTTTAAAGATCTTCCAGTATGAAAACTGAGGATCTTCTGGCATTCTCTATGGGTGCCATGGAAACTCTTGCTCTTCTTTCCCAGCCAGCTTTGCTTAAGGAACAGCATTAACTGCAGCTGGGATTGCCATAGGCTTGCCAGTTTATTGTAGCTTTTCCTCATCAAAAATCACTAAACTGAGATGTTTTTTAGCACTTTACATTTAGCTTGGGTCATTTTACATCAGCTTGTAGCTTGTTCATCAATAGTGGTGTTTATGTTTGAGACTCATGATGATACAGCATTGTAACAGGAGATGAAGTATCCCCTCAAAAAGCAAGAGCTCTTGGAGGTTCTGTTAAATGGTTTTCCTTTAGCTTTATTATCTGACAAGAAATTGTGTTCTCTTGGGATTTGGATGACTTGATGGCCATCTGTTCTGCAGGGAGCAGACCATCTGCCCCCAATATAACCATTCCATATGCATTGCTATCTAAGCCCTGATACCTTTTGAAATCCCCACTGGTGGCCATTGAATGATAGCCTCCTGTTTTCATGTTATAAATGACGCTGCAGCATGACGATTTTCTACTGTTTTTTTTTTCCTCCTGGCATGAGGCTGATTGCCTAACCTTGTTATAGTTCATATTATTATGCACTACCACAGCACACTGCTCATTTCTTATTTGGAGATGGGACTCCTTACTGTACAGAGGAAAGCTAATAAAGGACTGCTCCCCTAGGTCCCTGATGGCACCAGAGAGCATCACAAACAAACTATTATTACTCCGTAGGTCAGTGTAAAGCAGGTGGCATTTTGCAATAAATGGATAAAAGATCACAATTGATTTGCATAAATATTGTTCCTATAAACCCAGCCCTTAAGCCGTAAATGAGAAGATGGCTTCGATCCAGGGTTGCTAACTGATAAAGGAGCCACTGCCCCATCTCCTTTTCTGGGTTTCAGCTTTCACTTCCTCGTGAGCCATTACATGTAGGTCTCACTTCTGTAGCTTCCTGCCACCTGAGCAGGTGGACATGTTGAAAGAAATCCTCACAGTTAAACTCCTGACCCAGCAGAAGATTAAGCCATGTGCAACCCGAGATGATCTCTATTTTGACTACCTGAGCAATCATCCCATGTGGCTTGTCTTTTTTTTCCCATAAGGTTTTCAAGAGTAAAAATAGGCAGTAGTTATGGACTATTTTCATGTTTTAAAGCAGTCTCTAAGCTAATGCATGATGAGGTTATCTGCCTGCCCTTGTAACCATCATTGCAGTAGCTACAACATTATCATGTGCTTAAGAGCTAGACTTGTCTTGGCTGTGACTAGTGAAAGAGGTAGAGCTCTCTGATTTCAAATAGACCACTGAGACCCCTCAGCAGTTTTAATAAAACCCCCATGCAGGAATTCTATCGAAAAATACGTCCCTCATGTGGAAAGCTAGGGAAGGAAATACAAAGAAGTCAGGCTATCCTTTATTTATTGGGTTCAAAGTACATTCCCTGAGGAGCAGTGCTGGCCAACTGGCAACTTGGTGTGTGTATTAGATGACTGAGCAGATTGCTGTACTCAGGTCCCTCTGGTTCATACTCCTCAATCAGAGGAAAACAAAGCAATTTGATTATTGCTTTGCACACTTGTGCATGCACCCAGGTAGAGCCAGAGTTTGACCCTCACAAGCTGCGATAACTTACGTCAGCTTTCTCTTTCAATCTGCAGATGAAGGTGCTTCGGTTCACCCATGTGATGACACCTACTGTGGTCCCTTCCCCGAGTCCGAGCCTGAGGTTAAGGCTGTTGCTCATTTTCTCCGCAGACATCGCAAGCAAATAAAAGCCTACCTGTCCTTCCATGCCTACGCCCAGATGCTGCTATACCCCTACTCTTACAAGTATGCAACAATTCCCAACTTCAGCTGTGTGGTGAGTGTATTAGCACCTGCGAGAATGTGCGTTTTGGTTTTGATAAACGCTGTGAGAGAAGACTTCTTTCTCTGATGCTTTGCATATACTTAATAGAGAGCAGTATTTATTCTGGCCCTCCCCGCAGTTTCATTTCTGATTACATAACTGTAATTGTTAATAGTCTATTTTTTGATGTAAGCCTATCTAATTACAAAGAATATACCCATTTCTTATATTCCCTGCCCATTCAAAAGCAGAACTATTTCCCCTGCTCACACTTGGAGCTCTGTTTTCAGTCAACACCATAAAAACCTCCCCTTAGCCTGTTCTCTAAGAGAAATTTTCTCGAGCTCACTCTCTCCCTGCTTCTGCTTATAGACACACGTTGCACCAAGCTGTAGCAAGGCACTTTCTTTGGCTCTCAGTCCTTGCCCAAAATTCCTATTTCCTATTTTGGCCTTGAATATTAGAGTGACTCTTAGCTTCCTAGTGTCATCTAGTTTACTCCAAACGACACTTAGCTGCAACTTAAGTTTATCCCAGGCAGAATACATGATGTTTTTAGTCCCTGGAGCTTCATTGCTATTTCACTCTGCTGTCATCTCAGGAGGACAAACAGCCAGCACTGCACAGACTGCTCTCGTTTTTTGCTTATATCTGTTAAGACACTTAATTTCACCTTTCTAAAAATGTCCTGCCTGATCTCATTCTCGGAAATAGAGCAAACTAGAAGTCAACAAAGCAACCAGAGCAGGTAAAAATTTGTGGAGGTTGGCAATGCAGGACTGCCCTGTACATAACATGACATTCAGCGCATCCTCATGGCAAGTAAAGCCATGAACCCACTCCTTACCCTCTCTGCCTTAAGAGATAAGGCAAAGGGATAAAAGAGCTCCCCAAGTGAGCTACTGACGGCTACTCATGAGAAAGAAAATAAGAAGAAAATCAGGGTTGGGAATTTGAAAATACAGGATCTCACTTCTTTGAAGACGAGCGGGTTCAAGCGTATTTTGAAAAAACTAACAAGACGGCAAAAGAAAAAGTCATGATGTTGGGAGGAATCATCAGTTCTTCTGCAGGAAGATGATTGCTGGACACCTTTATGAAAATACCCAGAATAATATAAGACAACACTGCGTCAGGAAATTCATCCTAAGGAGAATCTCCAGTTGAGGATTTTCACATATACCAGTAAATTTTTGATACATGTTATTCTTGTAGCTTGCGAATTATTTCCATTTTGAGATGGAGAGGAACACACTCTACTTTTCCATCCAGAACTTTTAGACAAAAGGAATTCATGTGTGTTAGGTGTTCCCTGCTTTTGTAAGATCTTGGATCTCTCATTTGGTGTCAGGGAGAGAGGAGCAGAGACCTAAAGCAACAAAGCAAGGCAACAGCCTTGGACAGATGAAAGTCAAATCCCTGTTCTAAATGTTCTGCTGATATTGTTTATCTTKTATACCTTTTTATTGCAGTGGGGCAAAAACAATAAGGAGGCCAGAATAAGTAAATGAAGTAATTTCCTRTTGTTAGAAAAGTTCAGTTCAGGGCTTAGAGGGAGAATGAGTGGAATATGTTGCTTATTTATTCATGCATTTTAGTATTTGCCCATAGCCAAAGGCTCCATCACCTGGTGGGTCCTAAATGCATGAGCTTCAATATTTTATGTGTCTATCATGGTCACGTACACTGAGGTTCCAGTTCTCATGGAGAATTTTAACAAGTTGCAAAGAAACGGCCTCTATTTCCTGCTGATGATGGATAAGCTTTGCTTGTCCACATGGATTGTGCTGAGTGGACAACTGTAGGACTCCACATGCATAGCGGATGATTAATGTTTACTTTTAATAAGGGGTCACAATTAATCCTAAGCAGAAGGAAGGATGTGTGTGTGTCCAGGTCACAATGTACGAGTGAGCTGTCAGTTACCATTTCAATTAAAGTGTTCAATTATTCAGAGTTGCTTTGAAAACGGAGAGCTGTGTGCTGAACACAACATGCATATTCTGTTCTAATTTAGGCACAGGTCTCTTATTAGCAATGTCCTGAAATCTGTTCTTTTAAGATACTTCAATGAAATTATACTTTTAGATTTGAAGTAGGCAGCAGAAATATTCACCCACCCAGAGGGTTTTAAATTTCACTCCCTGTTCATTCCTTTCCTCCTGCACAGCCATTTGCCTAAGTCTTTACAGTGACCTCATATGGCACAACCAATTTTGTATATCTCTCTATGAAAATCTGATAACATCACATCAAGCTTTCTCCTTGAGGGTGTTCAAGGCTGGTTGCCTGGCTTTATTCAGATCAGATCTGCACTGTGACTGATGCAGGTCAGAACCGTCCCCCTTTTGGAGTACGTAWCTCCAACAGCTCAAGCGAGGAGCATCCCTCAGGACTAGGACTCATGCGTTCGCAGTGCCCTGAGACACCTTCCTATCCGCCAGGCACGTTCTGCAGTCCCTCCTCGCTGACCTTYGCATGGTTGCTGCCCATGCACAGAGCCCAGTACTAATGTGCYATATCCAAGTACTCATTGCCAAATTATTTTTTCAAGATGTTCTCATCAGGTTTTGGAGGTTCTTTTGTCTCATTGCTGYGTGATGCATAACTCATGTATGTGGAATCTTTCCTTCCTCATTATGCTCTCCTTCTCACGATACGTCTCTGGGGACACTGCTGCCTGTGGCTCTCAGCTGAGCCCTGCTTGGATTCAGTACCCTACTCCAGTGGGTACTACCTGGGGTCAGGCCTTCCTGGCTCCACACCTTGGCTCGGGGATCCTTCGTGCTCAGCGGCTGCCAAATTGCTGTTGACCAAACCTGGCCCTTGGGGCTTCAGTGCCCCAAGGATGGACAACAGCCCTGGGCCATGGCTAGAGCTCCTCGCTCCTCAGGGCCCTTGAGGCAGTTTTCCTACCACCGTGGCTCACACTGCCAACCCGGTAGGCTCTGACACATCTCACCCCACCGTGGATCTTGTGTGTCATGACTTGCACAAGTTGAGACATCTGCATGTGTAAGAGGAGGAAKAGACCCAAGTGACAGCATTTCCCTGACCTCAGACCTCCCCTGCCTCCTCATGTTTGGTGCTAGGGTGAGTGAGAAGTTACTTTTCTGTGTAAACTTAATCCCACATCCCAGCAGCAAYACCAGTTTCCATCATCATACAATCATTTCTATCATCATATATCATTTCTATCAGTTTCTATCATCAAACASTCTCCTGTTGAGAAGAGACAAGCTGAAAATGTCAAGCTGAACTCTCTGGAAATATCTTCTCCGCACTGACAAAAAACAAAGGCTGAGGAGACAAAGAAAAAGAAAAAATCTAATGGTGTCTAATGAACTCTTGTAGTGGAGTAAAATATTTTTCTTCCATTGGGAAGTGATTTCTCTGTGTAAAGAAAATCAACCAAAGGCATACTATATGGCCAATAAGTGAAAAAGACTTTTTTTTTTTCTTTTTCTGGAATGACATTTTTCTTTAGCTTCTTTACTAGACCTTAAATGGGTCCACAGTGAAGACACCTGCCCTGATCAAGCCAGAGCTGTTAGGCAGAACCCTCCTTCTTGGCAGCAGCAGCAGAGTGGGAGCTGAGTGCGCGAGGATAACGGGAAGGGCAGGTACAGCATAATCCTGCCCCAGCGCGCTCGGCCAGTGTCTGCTCAACAGTGCAAGGACCAAGTCACAAAAACTTGCCAGACCTGAATCCCACAGCTCTTCAGCTGACAAAAATAAAATAAACAGTGCGGTGTCAGAGGAAAGTCCAAAGTCCTTCGCTTCCAGTTTCCGATTGTGTTCATTTCCTGGGTCTCTGTAAGGACATGTCTCTGCATAACTCAAGATATTCTCTGCTTTCCCTGTATGTTCTCCTGAATCTTTCCTTTCAGATTGTAACCTTCGTTATTCTTCTGACATGTGCATCTTTTCTCTGTTTGCAAGAGGTAACCATATGTGACTCTCTGAACGTGTGGTAGGCCCAGCTCCCCACACGCCCTTTCACGGAGTGTCACGGACCTCCTAAACAGACTGCCTCGCGATGGACCCTGGTGCAGCGCGTGCCCTGCCAGACGGCAGCTCTGCAGAGCAGGAACGGCTTCTCAGTGTCCCATCGTCTGGTGCAGGGAAAGGGAGAGTAGCGACGAACACTGACCTGCCCATCCAAGGTTCAGGAGTGGCACGAGCTCCTTCCTGCTTCCCATTGTGTCATTGATCACTGTAGGATGTCCCCAGTAGACAATTTCTGTTTCACAGCAAGCCCAGCCAAGATAAGGTGTAGTGGACTGGGATGCACATCCACAGGCATTGGAGGGAAACACTTTGTGTTGCTTTTGAACTGCTTAAAAAGATGGTTTTGTCCTATATTTGGTGTTGCAATAGATGCAACGTATACCAGCAATTCCAGCTATTTAATGGATGATCATTCACAGTGCAGTACATTTCTTTACACCACAAAAATACTGAGTCAAATCTGTAGTGCTAGAGAATTACTGTTGGTAAAAATAAATAATGTATTTATCCCTTACAGTCATTTTAAATTAGCTTCCACAGACTTGYGGAACACAGCATTGCATCAGAAGCAAATGATCTGTAGCTCAGGTTCCMATTCTGTTACAGCATTTAATGCAAAATCTAATTTATGGATTTGTTTTTCTCCCCCTCACAGGAATCTGCAGCCTACAATGCTGTTAACGCTCTCCAGTCAGCTTATGGGATAAGATACAGATACGGTCCCGCATCCAGCACTCTCTGTGAGTTTCCCTCGGATTCCAAAATGTGACTTTGATCCACCCACAGTTAAGAAGGAGATTGCCTTTATTGTGACAAAGGAAGCAAATACAGTTTAGAGTGAACTTTGTTCGGCTGTGGATAGTGAGGAAGGCAGAAGAGGAAGTTTTGTAACCGATTCAGTCAGTTGATTGCAGTAAGATTCAGTCAACTGATGCAATAAGAGAAATTAAAATGCAATACATCTCAAGGGGGAAACTAGCAAATAATATGTCCAGAGCATACAAAAAGAGATAGAACAGAGGACCTTAAAAGGCATATTTTTCGCAGTTGCTTCAAATGCATTACTTTATTACAAAATGTATGGGAGAAAGTAGTTCAAAGAAGGTTCCATCTTTCACCATTACTTYGTCTCTCCTGTGCATTTGTGGTAGCTACGGCTAGATATTGCTCATTCTAAAACTGAAGAGGGTCACTTTAAAACCTAGATTTCAAATGTCTCAGTGCCTAGACAATGATAAATGACAGCTACAGTATYTTTATTCAGACGTCTTCTATTTTTCAAAGAGTGATTTCAAGTGCATTTTCCCCTATAGCAAAATATCTTTAAAATATGGCTCTTAAATATTTAACAGCATTTGTCAGCTGAGATTTCCATGTTGACAGGCCAGGAATAAAGTTCAATAGGTTTCAACAAGACCCATTTTTTTACTGAGGTTATTTGGGTGGACATAAGTCTATATGAGGCTTCAATTCTCATGATAAGGAAAATGGAATATGAAGTGGTGAGAGGCTTGATAAATCGCAAGGTCTCTCACATGTAGCCTCCTGCTTCCCGTTTGCTGCTGCTGAAGACAGCTGCGTTTTGGATGSAGAGCTCCACGAGCCACACGCTTCCGGGCCTCCATCCCACAGTCCTCATCTYGTGCCTATTATAGTATAGGCAGTCACTCTTTCAAAAGAACAGCAGTGTGGATTCATGTGCAGAAGGACTTGTACAGAAGAACACAGGCCACGTGAGAGAAGGATCTTTCTCTAAATATAAGTRTCTTGGATAACCAACATATGGGCAATAAGGAACAGCATAAGAAACACTCTTCTGGAAGGTTTGTTAATATTAGACACCACCTGTGCAAAAGTTAGCATGCTGTAAGGAGTCAGAAACAAATGAGAGAGAAATGAAAAGAACTTTAAAGACACACTAAAAGGCCAACATAGGCTTGCTTTATCATCATTCTGCCTTCCCTGTGCAGATGAATTGTCTAAGAACTTTTCTCATAACAAAGTCACATAACRTCTGTGGCCATGCAGAGCCCAGGTGTAGTTGGAGACCTTGGTGGAAATAAAGCTTTAGACTAAACTCACTAGGAGAACCAGATATGAGGCCTTTGTTCTCAGCCATTCTCCTTTATTGAAGTTTGTATTTACACAAAAAAAAGACAGTTGTTATATTTCTCACATGAAAATCAAGAGTGTAATCTCACATTATGCTGAGAACCTTGTACAAGTGCTGAGTGCCCTTCCCTTCAGGGCATTTGGGATCAGAAAGAGCCCCAGCTTAGTCCCAGATATTCAGTGAGTGCTGTAGAGAGAACGCCAAAGTAACTGGTGCTTTCAACAGAATAAGCATTTAACCTTTCTTTAACGTTCTCCAAATTCCTTTCCTCAGATGTGAGCTCTGGTAGCTCGATGGACTGGGCCTACAAAAATGGCATTCCCTATGCATTTGCATTTGAGCTGCGCGATACTGGACACTTTGGATTTTTACTCCCCGAGACGCTCATCAAACCAACGTGCACAGAGACCATGCTTGCAGTTAAAAATATAACTCTGCATCTGCTCAAGAAATGTCACTGAAGCAGTGCCTCGGATCTGGAATTCCATGTTCATTTCCGAAGTTAATGCCTTACGGTGTGTTCAGTTGCCATTCAAAGACAAATCACTTCCGAACTGTATGACTGATGTTGATCATGGCATTGATGATGGTGGTGTGAYGGTGTTGATCCTACCTGACATACCTAGTGGAAGAAAAAGAAAATCCTTCAATTTTTGCTCTACAGAATTTTTCAAAATTGATATATGTGTTTAGTTTTCAGTTCAGTGCAAAATGCTCTTATTTTTATGATACAGATTTGCGTTTGTGCCAGTGACTTCAGCAGGGTAGATCTAGGTCTGCATAGAGATGCCTGAAAAAAAAAACTAATTCCAGATTGTGCCTGTTCTTGCTCCTTTGCCAATTAGGAAGACTTCCCATCACAGAGCCTGTGGAATAAAGTTTACATTCATAAACATATATACGCCCTATATATATACATATATATATACACACACACWYWTTWTWTATATATATATGCGTATATATAACACAGGCCTACAGCAGTAAATGGCAGTGTGGCAWATAGCTGCACTAGTCACACTGTAAGTAGCAACGTGGCTTCTGCCTACACATATATCCATATATATATACATACACATGCRTGCRTGCACTTTGGTGATATCTTTTTTTTCTTATAATGCAAGAATTTGACCCAAAGTTTCCTTCAATTATGCAGAGATACCTATTTTCAAAAGTATATATTCAGGTGGACTCAAATCAAGATACAACCATTGAAAATGTAGCCTTCTGAGAGACTTGTACAAACTATAACAAAATACTGCTAAGCTGCACGAGGCTCTGCCGCCCAGAGACACCACGTCCGACAAAGCGCCGTGCCGTGACCCGGAACGTGGAACCAGGGGCCGGCTGGCGCGCCGGGGGCTGCCCGCGTCCAGCAGCCGAGGCACCAGCCTTAAACTGCAGCTGCCCGGGGTCGTATGGGTCGGTGCGGTGAGTTTCATAGGCCTATGGCTACGAGGCTGGTTTTTTGCAGGCTTTAAAGGACTTAAAAATAGATTCTTAATTGAGATGGAAGTGAAATCAAGAGCTTTGCAGCTGAGACACTGAATAAGCATCATGTTTTGAGGAATAATAATGAAAGCACACAGAATGCAGCAAAAAGCTTGCTTTTTTTTTTAAATAATATTTCTGACACTGTTATATCCAGAAAAGCATATAAAGCATACTTTATTAATTCTGAGTTTAATCTTATGCCATACCATGCTAAATAAACCATATTTGTTAATAAAATCTTCAAAGGCTTCTGAAGTAGTATTCTTATTTCCTTTCATTGTTAAAAGCCTTAGCTTAAGGATTTATCAGTTTTACTTAGCTGTAAAATATTATTGGCAACCAGGATATAATACTAAAATAAAAAGATCTATATGCTTGCAAAGTAAGTRCTATCATATACCAACTGGGAAATCTTTATAGGATGGGGGATCACTATACTTCATTGAGAAAGCCACTTTTTTCACAGATACAGAAGGCAATAAGTGAGCAAAGAAGTAATTCTTATTCTGCACACATAGGCTTATGATTTTGTTAATAATTTTTTTTAAAAAATCATCTGAAAGCTTATAGATTATTTCATACTTGTTTATTGTTTGAATCATGCAAGTTTCTGTGCTTGTTTAATTAAAATCTAGAGGACAGAAGGTTTCAAAATATCTACCCACGGCTCATCTCCGTTTGCTCTTGACCATAATTATTAAATATTTTGAAGGCAGCAATAAGAGCTTTTTGCCATGCCTGGATTCTTGACARCTGGTTTTGACAGTGGTGTAAATTAAGTCTTAGCAGCAATTGCCAAGAGCTATTTTGGATTTAGGTGACAAGATTGAACTGTTAGGAGGACATATYATTGTGAAATGAGGGACAGGAATGAAAGATGCCCAATCAGCACAAGACAAATATAACCCTGGCTTCCTAAAGCGTAACCTGTGCTCAGTATGGGCCGGGAAAAAACAGATTCTGGTGGTGTCATCTGATTCCTGCTTTGAGGCCAACAGTGGGTCTCCTGAAGCCCTTCAGTTTTGTCTTTACACCATCACACCTGCGCTGCTACAGAAAAGTGATTGAATTTTTGAGGAGTTAAAGGAGAAAAAGAAAAAAAAACACCTTTTATTTAATAAAAGGYCCTAACATTGTAAATGCAGTTGACTTCTAATAATTGAAAGTATTTTAGCACTTATGTAAGAAGCTTTCACATTTTACAAGCACTTGATCTGAGAAATACTCAGAGCATAAAGCTCCATTCTGGACTGTGGATGGTCAGAGCCGGAATCCTCCCTTCCTGCATCCGGAACTCCCAGGGGCGGCTGAACGCTGAGCGGAGCTGCAGGGTGGCCCTGCGTCCCCACGGCGTGYGTGGGCGGTGCAGCCACGCTCGGCCTCCTTTAAATCCCCCATCACTGACGTTGGCCAACGAGAAGGTCAGTGGGAAAGGACAAACCCTATTCCCTGAATTAAGATTTTGTAAGAGAAYACTTCAGAAGCGATAAACAAGACCGATTCTAAAGAGAATAATTYTACTCTCATGATTAAACCCTGTCTCAGGTACTTGGGTACGAAYGAGGGCCTTTTTAACCTAGAGATGTGCATTCCCTGAACAGCTATTTTACCTCCATTTTACCTGCTCTGCATCTCTCCCATTTGTACTTGTCTCCAGCAGGCTTTATTGCCTACAAAGCAACATGATCAATAGCCATTTTTGAGCCGGCRGATTTTATTTTACAATGCTAGGAGTAGTTTACAGCTCAACTCAGTAACAAATCTAAGAGCAGCAAAACACTATGATTATTAATCTAGCAGTCAAAACTGCAAATACAAGGATTTTGTGAAACCCAAGAGGGGCATTTTCCGTGATCATTGACTGCCTCTGTAACCTGGAAAAAAGCCTCCGACGAGGCTGTGTGAACATCTGGTCTGTGCTGTGGTGGCGTCAGTTCAACACGCTCACAGATGAATTCCCGTGGCAGCCCGAGGCCTGTGCCTGCGCGCGTCGCCCCTCGCAGCAGCGGGAAGCACCGTCCCGAGGCGGCCTCTTGCTCACCCGGCGGCGAGACTGCCGTATCATTCCCCGAGCTCCTTGTTAGGTAGCAGTCACATTCACTAATAAGAAACGTTAACCTTGCACATAACAACTTAATGCTTTTTGCTTTTGTGTCTAAAAGCCAGATGTTGTCATATCCACACAGTTCTTAAGTGCCAGTAAACAGCAGAAAAATATCTCAGGTTGTGTAGGGATGCAGCTACAGCCCTGCTGTTGAATACAGAGCAAAGGAAGAGAAAACAAGGTAAAATACATCAAGAGTTCTTAAATATGAATCCCGRGACCCAATTAATTCTGTTTCTTAAACCCACTTTTGGAGGCACACATCACACAAAATGCCTGTTCTGGGCTGCAAATTTAAAAATCTCCCATCCACTGAAAATACAGACCACCGCCTGGCTTGCCTGATGCATGTTCTGATCTAATTCTCATTCAGGATAAAAATGCCAGGTCCAAAGAAATGCTGTGCTGCCCTTGGCGGCCCTGGCTCCGCTGCCCTTGGCCGCCCTGGCTCCGCTGCCCTTGGCGGCCCTGGCTCCGCTGCCCTTGGCCATCCTGGCCCAGCTGCCCTTGGCCACCCTGGCTCCACTACCCCTGGCGGCCCTGGCTCCACTGCCCTTGGCCATCCTGGCCCAGCTGGCCTTGGCCATCCTGGTTCCGCTGCCCTTGGCCGTCCTGGCTCCACAGCCCTTGGCAGTCCTGACTCCACTGCCCTTGGCGGCCCTGGCTCCACTGCCCTTGGCCATCCTGGCCCAGCTGGCCTTGGCCATCCTGGTTCCGCTGCCCTTGGCCGTCCTGGCTCTGCTGCCCTTGGCCATCCTGGTTCCACAGCCCTTGGCAGTCCTGACTCCACTGCCCTTGGCGGCCCTGGCTCCACTGCCCTTGGCCGTCCTGGCCCAGCTGGCCTTGGCCATCCTGGTTCTGCTGCCCTTGGCCGTCCTGGCTCTGCTGCCCTTGGCGGCCCTGGCTCCACTGCCCTTGGCCGCCCTGGCTCCGCTGCCCTTGGCCGCCCTGGCTCCGCTGCCTCATGGCCCGTGCGCCAGCCGAGCCGCTTGTCAGAAACCACAGCTGCCGCGGGCGCTGCTGCACATGGTGTCGGGAGAGCCTTGACCACAAGGTGTTTGGTTAGTATCCGCACATCTGGGATAACGCCACCCTAAGCGTTGAGCAAATGGACACCAAAACCATCTAAGGGCAGGAACGTTTAGAACAGGTGAATCTTTAACCTGGAAGCCCCTCAGTGTTTCTCCCCGCCTGGCAGGCAGCAGTGATGAGGCAGAGACTCAACTCRCCGCTGCCCTGCACACTTGCCTTCTCCTCCTGTATTCAGACACCAGGGAACGCCTTCWTAAATAATAGAGTCAAACAGAGTCAACTAAAAGATTCTGCCCCTCTCCCCAGCCACGCAGGAGGTGCCGGTCACAAAGGAAGTCTGGCCATTGCAGCAGAGCCGCTGGATAGCCACGTGCCCCCTCGGCCAGGCCCTCTCGAAGGGCTGACCCCTTTAATGCTGCCCGAACGGCCACAACCATGAAATATTTTACTCTGCGCCCAGGTCATTAGGACTGTATAATTAATCTCAAATAATCTATAAGTTCTGAAATAAACACTGCGATACGTCTGTGAGCAGGGATGGTAGGGCTTTATGCTGCGTGTTGTGCATCAGTCTGTACCCATGCACACCAGTCCCTGTGGAGGTTTCATTTTCTAACGGGATTTTGACTCCAGTTACAACCCGAACCAGCATTTTTAGGCGGCTTTTTGTTTTCCACGTAGTAACTGAAAAAGCGGCAGAGCAGCCTGAAGAGCTGCATGGTCGGCTCAGCTGCAATGACGGGGCCACTTACCATGCTGGGTAGCGTTTCATCCTATCTCCAGATCGAGAGAATCCGGGTTGGCTGGGCTGAGTTAAGGAGTTCCCTTCTACAACAAGCTGAGGAGCATAGGCTCTTGTGGGCTGAGCTAGCTAGGAACAGGAGAGGTTTTTTTTTTTAAAAAAAAAAAAAAAAAAAGTCCTGGTGCATTTGAAGTTCTGTATGCCGACTACTTGCTTTACTAAGTTGGAGTTAGGTCGTTGCAGTCACAGAGCTAAACACAGTTGGAATGAGGTACTGGTGCTCGCCTGGGTGAGAGCCCCGGCTCGTAGCTCCTGTGGCAGCAGAGCCCGAGCTGCCGCTTGGCCTCCTCAGCCCAGGGGCTGTCAAAATGGCCACACGCACCCCGGTCAGAGCGGCCACCGGCTGCATCCCACCGCTGCATCCCGCCGCCGCCTCTCCCTCCCTCCTGCTCCGTTTCAGACAGGACACGCGCTGTCGGCGGCAGCTCCTGTCTCTTGCACATCCCGACCCTTGACGCTCAGTTTAAACCGGGAACCTGCTGAAACCCAGGAGCCGCCCTGCGCCTCCGCAGCCCCTCCGTGCACAACGTGGTGTCGGTGCGCGCAGCCTGCTTCCCTACGCTTGGGCTCGTCCCCAAAAGCCCCAGGCRCTGTTCCCCTTCCATAAAATCCGAGAGCCCCCCTCCTCCTCCGCCGGCCGCAGAGCAGCCGGGAGCATCACGTGCAAGAGAAGCTGCTTCTGCCCCTGGCTCGTCTCCACCTCGYGGACCGAGGCCGGAGCACATTGCACCGCGCCAGGAGGGGTTCTCCCTGGGTGAGCGGCTGCTCCGCCGTGGGGCAGCCCCACACGGCTCCCCGGGCTGAGCGGGCCCCGGAAAACCACTGCGGTCTGTTGGGYTGGAAGGATCTTCTGCACCGTTTCACCGAGTGACCAAAGGGGAAGGAGGGTCTGGCAATGCTGAGAATGCAGGAGGGCTGCAGGTCTACCCGGGCACAAGGTTCAGCGAGCTCTCATCTTGGTGCAAACTAACTGCTTATATGCATGGAGGATAAAATAAGAACACAAATGAGATTGATATGTGATGAGTTTTATCCAGAGACTGGCCATGGATAGCGTGTATCATCTTTACTTCTGAACACAGCTTAGCATGTTTGCAGTGTTCCCCATTCTCATCGAGTATCAGGTGGACTAAAAGTAAGGAAAATGCACAAAAAGTCTACTATGGAATGAGAGGAAAATCTAGATTTAGTAGTAACATTCTAGGTCTCCAAAACAAYKGAGATTATTTGACTATTTTAAAAAKATATTTTTGTTTTTAGCAAGACATAAAAATAACAGACTATCAATGACTATAAAGCAAGATGAAAGGCAATCAATAGTGTAGAATAAGCAATGATCTGCAGGGACAGACGGCTCGGTGGGAGAGCAAGCACCTATCTGTGATGGAAAGAATACAATTTAGAAAATGGGTTTTGGCAAACAACAACGACTAATCCTTTTAGATTTAAAAGCAATCTGTGAGAAGTATAAAAAAATGCCTTTATCTTGAAGAAATGCTAGTAAACAGAAACTGMTGAGATTATTTATATAGTTACGAGCACGGAAAGAACAGTAACAACTGGGAAATCACGTCTCCGTTCATCTGATGAAAGCCTACAATAAACGTTTTCTTACCCCAAAATTAACTTGCATTTGGAGTATCCCATGTGACAGCCTGAATTGATCTGGAGGAATCTTGTGATATAATTCAGTTTTAATGTATGTGGATATTATCAGAGGCGCTAAGGGATACGGAGCTTATCTTAGCCCCTTCCCTGTCAGGAACGGTGCTTCGCACCCCACACAACGTGGCACTTCTACATGCCTTCCCTCGGCACCTCCAGCTGTACGTGCAGATAAAGCCTAACGCTGCAAACCGAATGTGCTGCTGTGTGAACACACACGGCAGAAGACACTGCACAGACGTAGCAGAATAATCTCTGCTGTATTTGCAGCAGTTTCTGCAAGGGAACACGAGTTAAGTGTAAAAAACGCTGTGTATCTGCTGCAAGAGACTGGGAACCACGAAGTACAGACAGCTGAAGTCGGCTCCTTCTACAGCAAGCCTCGCTCATTACATTCCCCCCAAATCCTGACCCCGCAGCCCCGATGCGTGGCAGGTTTCACCGCTTTTCAAGGAGAGCCTCATATTCTTTCWGACAATGACACAGTTGCAGCAGCACCAATATCCAGTTATGAGGTATGAAATTAAAGACTTGCAAGAAATTCAAAGTGAGAGGTATCACTGGAAGCCACGAGATGAGACTAACATGGAATATTTCCAAGGAACGCTCTTTCAGGCTTCACAAAATCTTGGCAATGTGTATCTATTTAAACCGTGCTTTATGCTCAAATTCACTAGAGTATAGAAGTTAAGGCTGGAACAAAAGGGAAAATTATTGGATGTGCATCATCCTGAGATTTAGTGTGGGAAATTATTTTATCACAGGAAGAGTCAGTTTATTTCCCTAATATAAATCTTTTAAAAGGAGAACAATAAATAAATAATAATCCTAAAATTCTAAAAATCTCTTTGTCATACAAAGGCAGATTATTTACTAAGCCTGACACACGCATTTACAAAAATCTCTGCTTTGCTGTAGGTTCCCTGACAATTCATGGCCACTGCTGTGAAAAATATCAAAACCTTTAGGAAGCCATTCACTATTATTCAGCATCTTCACAACAACCAAAAATAATCCTACAGCCAAAGTGTACCTGAGATTTTGAGCTATCCAAGTCGAGGTCGCTTTCTTTCATGGTTTGGAAGAAACCAGACGGTCCCTGTGCCCCATCCTGGGGAACCACGTCACAGTCGTACCAAGGCCACTGTTCACGTCCTGTTTTCTTCTGAATTTGTCCCCTTGGATGAGCTCAGCTTTCACGTGTCCAGGAGGCGAATTTCACCATTCTCCATCTCTAGAAGGGAGATTTTGCTCCTCTAACTTTAACGATACAAAAGTTGCTCACCTAAACTAAACCAATTAGTTTCCCTCTCGATCAGTACAAAACCCATAGAGCGCAGAGGACGCTGGGTCACATCTGTCTTAGACTCGTTACTCCTGGTAAAACGTGAGGTACTCATTAGACGTTTCTCTTTGTGCACAGCAGGAGCCCAGATGACAGGCTTAGACCAGATGCCTGATTTTCATAACAATTAAAACGAGAAACGAGAAAAATCACAGGATTCAGATTGGATGGGGTCTGGCCCTTAATTTCCAGGACATCAGTGATGCTTCCAGGTCTGACTAAATTCAGAGACCTTCAGTACTGCCTTTCAGGTTTGCCCATGTGTGTTACATAGGGCACATAACAACCTTCTTACAAATAAAGGAGTTACTTATTTCAGCTGTAACTGATTTTTGAATAATAAAATAAGCATATAATCAGGAAACCATCGACATCTATTTCTGCCATGTAACTTCTGCAGAAATCAGGCAGATTTCTTCAGCCATTGCAAGTGGAGCACAGTGTCTTTCTGGTGCTGTGGACCGGGATTGCTTCTCCCTTTTTCTCCCTCTCATGTTTCTTTCAGTTCCATCAGTTATTTTTCCTGCTACATTCACATTTTCCTGTCCTCGTAGTTTGCTGGAGAAGGAGCCAAAATCACAGGAGCTAGTGGTTTTTGTACTCCGTATTAATAATCATTAACCATCTGCTAAGAGTTGGCCAGGTCATGCGTTTCCTTCCTAGACAGATTTTTGACACCTTAAACAAATGCTCCTGTGTAACATACAGAAAATACCAAATACACACGACATACCAAGACATGGATACTCCTGCAGTGCAGAGCCTTCAAAATGTATCCCTCGGCAGTTCTAAATCCGTCACCAAAAGGAGTAAATTCCAGGCTTGGCTGAGCCATGCACGTGTTACCCCAGCAGCTGCCTGTTGAATCTGTGCTTCTAGCAGCCACCATATATTTAAAGGCTGCTAAGTTTAAAATCTTCATCTTATTTTTATAGGAATGTTCAAGAACTTCACATTTGATGCAAACAATCAGTAATTGAGATTAGTAAACATACAGTCAAAGTAACGTGTTATCTGTTCAACCTGTCACTGTAGAATCCAGTCTTGTTCTTGTAAGTGTCGATGACTTTGTTAAAAAGAAAATGTGTTCTGAGTTTTTATGCAAAGGAATAAAACAAAATACTGTCAGAGCTTCATAGTAAACCTATTCTTCATTTACATTCTGTTAGTGAACCTAATGCTTTCTAGTAAATGACATTGCAGAAATAAGTTCAAAATTTGAGATTTATGCAAACAGTGAATTCACATTCCTGTCTTCTGACATTTTTTGAAACAAATTACTGTTTGCAATACTATTACAATAATATTTATGTTTGCAAATAAAAGAAACACCAGAATGTCTTGATACTGCCTTTTCGCGCAGCAGCCACATGCACTAAGTGTACACGAACACGCAAAGCCGGGCCATCAGATACTGCAGTTACCTCTGTGGTGTTTAAAACAGGGTACGGTCACCTTCACAGAGGGCTCACATCTGTTTCAAAGGACACAGCCTCATTCTTACAGAGGGTGCTGTGAATCTGAAGTCAGTTTGGATCTTAATATTTCATCTTTGATCCAACTCTAAGATGAAATTACACGGAATCACAAATTTAAACCTCCCTCAGATTTTTCTTATAGAGACCCAAATTATTCTAAAATAATGCACAATTCCCCATGGACACAACACAGCCTCACTAGTAAGAAAGCTGCCTTGCAGGTTGCTTACTGCTGCTCAAAGAGGGCAACAATCCACGTTGCCAGTGCCAAGTGTCCTGGCGTCTGAGCACAGGCAAGCGTGCACGTTTGGGGTAGCCTCATCCACGCGAGACAGTTCACTGCCAGCACACTTATGTTCTGGAAAAGCACACCACATTGTTCCCTTCTTGCATCTGTGCTCACGCCATTTGTCTGCAAGAATATCCCATCTATTTCTGAGCGGGAGSCTTTCTGAGATCCTCTCCTCATCGGCTATGGGAGGAGGTGACTATTCTTGAAAGGATGAATCACAGGAAAAACACTGAAGGATCGCTGCCGTTTCAGCTGTTTAGGCTGCACGCTCTTTGGAAGAATGAATTTCAGTCTATGTGAAAGTCAAGTTATGGATCTGAATTGCATTTTCAAAAAGTTAGTCTAAGCTATATATAAATTACCTCCCAGCTCACATCAGTTGGTTTCACATAAGCCAAAGTGCTTTAATTGAGGGGAAAAAGGATGCAAGCAATACAAACGTGCCCTTAATGTTTGCTCACCACAAAGACAAAAACGCATGTAATGTGAAGGACAGTGCAGAGCAGTCTGCAACATCTAAGCATTTTTCTGTTAACTAAACTTATGTTCCTAATTAAACAAGGTCACGAGCACACAGTGAAGTTACTGGTCACTTCCAAAAACTTCCAGGGAAGTATTTTTAGCCTACCAACCAGGGAACTAATGCTCTTCCAGCTGTAACCATTCATCATCCTTGTTAGCAGCCTCCAGTCCTGCTGTCACAAGAGCACTGACCAGTTTTAGAGGGTAACTCGGTGCCAACTCTTGGCACTCATTTGTTAATGAGATACCCGCTCATCAGGTTGGAGGTGAATGGGGTCATAACCCGACCTGGAGAAGCTGTTGGCTCTTTCCAGCAATCCCTTCCCCCAACTGGTGAGGGGTTTTCAGGCTACCAAGCACATTAGTTGCTGTTCTCATGTAACCCACTGCATCTTCACCTCAACACATGATCTGCCAACACATTTCCTCACCTCCACCACTTGGTTCCCCTCAAACGCCATCAGTCCCTTTGGCTCAGCATCAAAAGTAAGCATGTTTCCTGTCAAAAACCCACTCAATTCATGGAAATGCCAAACCTCCTAGCATGGGAAAGGGCAACAAGTTTTCAGGTGCACCGTTTCCCTTTCTGTTCTTTTATGGCCTAGGCCTCAAGCTCTATTACAGGCAAAACAGTCCTAAACTTGTAGAATTTCATTCTTCTCTCTTTCTCCACGCTGACCTGTTGCTCCTTTCCTCCACTGCTCCTTGCCTCTTCCTGCTCCTTTGCTCCAGCATGGGTGGCCATGGGGCACAGTCCGTCCTCCCAGCACTGTTCCTCCCGTGCCGTGGGGTGCCTCCTTCCAAGAGTGTCTCCTGGAGAGCTGCATCCCCAGCAATGTTCACTCCCATGTGTCCTCCACCTCCTCCAAATGCTCTCCACGCATCTCGTTTTGTGCATCTTCTGTGTCGCCTTCTGCATCTCCATTTCGGTCACGCGTCCTCATGTGTTTCCTCACATGTCTCCTTCTGTGGGTCCTCACCTATCACCTCAACAACAAACAATATTTTGACTAGCCCAGCGATGTCTCTTCTATTCAGTCTTCTCAGCTACAAATAACTATAAATTCCACCCCAACAGTCCCACCAGCGGCACAGCAATGTTTTTTTAAATAGCCACCATCTCTACCTCTGTAGGAGTCCTAAAATTACAGAATTTTGAGCAAGAACCCACGGCCAAAACAGCATTTGAGATATTAAACCTAATATGATTGGAGGTGAACCCAGACAGCAGTAGCTATAAATGTCATGAGAAACTGTTCATCTGACACATTGCGAGCCAGTCAGTCCATTTTTAATGATCCAGATTGCACATCAGCTCCAACACTTGAATTGAACCCAGAAACATCTTGGAAATCTAGTCAAAACTGCCRCAGGTATTTATAAATGTCTTGGAAGGGAATTTGAGGGAATATAGTCTTAGTAAATATTTATCTGGTTATTTAGGATAGTAGCATGAATCACTGCAATGCTTCTTTAGTATCTTTTTTTCTAGGCAAGAATAATCATGATCCCCATTTATGTTGATCTTTTTGGTTATTCATATGCAGAACCTTTCATTGCTGCGGTGAGACAGACCCACAGTTTGTAACGTGMGTGCTGAACCAGCAGCTATTGCGTTCTCCACAGGAACTAACCCGCTGCACTTGCTGCAGGAAACAATCAGGCAGACTCAAAGGGCATTTCACAGCAGCTAAAAGCRGTTACTGCTCTAGTCTCTTTGCCTCTTACCTTAATTCACAGGACTTTTATGACTTCTCTGTCTAAGCCTTTCAACAAGATATTAAAATACTGGGAAACCATCCTTGTCATTCGTTCAACTTAGTGTTTCCACAGAATAAAGGCCGATTTTTCTCCTGCAGAAACCCATTTAACTTTCCTCTATTCTTTTATATTTCCAACTCTYCTTTTGTTATTATCAACGGAGGGTTGTTATTATTAAATCCTTGTTATGAAAGGAGAAGTGCATAATCTTTTGAAAATGCACAAGCTTCTAAGTGATATGCTGAATTCACCTCAGATCGAGGGGAAAATTGTTGTTCAGCACATCAAAATTAGGTTAAGACTAATGCTTCGTGGCCCCAATATCTAGGCTATTTAATACTTACCTGTAGACAGCTCAGCATGCATTATGTTGGCCATATCACTTCAGTTACACAGATTCTGAACCTAGCACTTAAAGGTAGGAAAGTCCTTTTCAATAACTCTGGAACTGATCTAATTTGCTACACATCAGAATATTCCCAGTTTCCAATTTGACATTAGAGATAAAAAAAAAAATGGCATGCACAGTTACCGACTCGTACGTGTGTTCTAGGAATTAACTAAATTAAGAAATTCACACCCACAGAATAATCTAGGGTGTCCCTCATCTGTCTGCCAAGGAGGGCAATCATACTGCCCCCTCCTTCAACAGCTTCTCCCTGAAGTCCCACTTCTGCAGTGGTTTTATCAGCTGGAGTTGTTCAGGAGAAGTCATAAATCAGTAGTTCTGACTGCTACCCTTGCTATACATCCTCTGTATATACTTTCTTGCAGTGCAAGGCTCTCAGGAAACTGCTAAAGCTTTGTATTCTTTGTATGGATGTACAGAAATATTTGCCATTATGAAGAGGTTACAGATACTGGCTTCAATTTAGCTTGCATCTGCACGTCCTTACATACCACAATACACTATACACTATACCTACAGAAGAAGGCTCCTGGTTCCCAGTGAAGATTTGCCATTCATTCCTGCCTTCCCTAAAAGAAACAGTCTATCTTAGCTTACCTTGAGCAGAGTATCTCAGAAAATCACTTCCTGAGACACTTAAGGCTGATACATCCATAAGCAAGTCCACAATAACAAAGAAACTTTATAGAAAGAAAACTTACAGAATCATTTAAAAGTTCATTTTATTTACGTTTTTAAGGCAGCTATTCATATTCCTTCCTCAGTCACAATGAGGTTTGTTGATGCTGGGAACTGAGTGATTTGATCACTATCTCTGTTAGCAGGAGAAAAATGCTGAATAAAAAGTTAAAGGCTCTTTTAGATGGGCCAGAGGAAGATGCATTCCCATAGAAGTGCAAGCAAAAAGGGCTCACACTGAAGCAAATGCAGCACGATAATCTTTCCAGCACACAAATCCAAACCACAGACTGGAATATGGTATCTTTTGGTTACCAGCCACAATCGAAACTTTTTAATTCCAGTCAGACAAGAATGTTTTTTTCTCCTGCTTCACTGTTATCTGCTGCTTTCCTGCAGCTGTTACAAACTGATAAATATCATGCTTAACTAGGAGTCTGTATCTTCACTTAACTGCAGCATTGAGAATATATTTCAAGATAATATAAAAGTCTGAGTTTCTTAGCCTTAATTTTGAGGGAAAAAATGCTACCTTGTGAGAACTTCCTCAAAGTGGCAGGTGTTTATTTCATTCCCGATGTCACTCTGGGGTGCCATACTCCTTTCTGTAATTGTTTGAGAGCCAACTAGGAATTACCCAATGATTAACAGCCCTCGACCTCATAAATATTTGCCATGCTACCTCAGTGCTGTGGTGGATATGCTTGTACCACTGCAGCCTGCTTTAACCTCTTTCAGTGTTCACTCTATTGCTATGAGCTGTTAACTTCAGCTCCTGGACTTACCTACAAAAAATCTGCTAGAAATACTAAAGTATATTCACAGCGACTGTATCTCTTACAGTCTGCTTGGCAGATTGGGGTTCTTTTGGATGGTGGATTCGGTGACTATTTCGAGCCATGCTTTCCTTACTTTTGAAAGAGTCGCAGTCCTAGGATTCTCCAGAGGAAAATGCCTTCTCCATACCTGGCTACTGTATGACCCAGCACCACAAGCAGASCTATTAAATTTTACACATTCAGTAGGGGACTTGGAAACTTCTCACCAAGGTGTCTGCTCTCACCATGCAGAGCTGCAGCTTCTTCCCTGTTCCAGGTTCCCAGGTGCCAGATCCATCTGGTTCCTGATCCTTCATCAATTATCTAAATCTGGTTCATGAAAACCTSGACTGGGAGCAAACACAAAGTTCTTGCAGCTAAGAAAGGTCCCAAATATACTGGTCCATCTATTGACCTGTCCATCACACAGGGTCTTACACAAGGAGACAGGGCTAAGCTGAGTAGAGTGGTCTGTTGCACAGTAGAAATACTGAGGAAATATTATACAAAAAGCAGTAGCTGAAACACTTCAAAATGGCATAAACTGGTACTAGTGCCAGAAAAGGCAAGCCTGCCTACTTGCCTGTTTTCTTGTTCCTGTCAACTCAGCATTTGACAATGCAAATGCTTGTGCTGGCCAAGAAAAACAAGCAGAGAGGCGTCAGCAGGAAGATGACCACTGCTTCTTTTGATGGCAGTTCTGCCTCATTCAGCTTAAAACATTTGTAATATCACAGTCTATTAGTGTAACGTTTTACACCTCATCAGAATGATTTAAGAACACCGAAGAGGCAGCAGTCCTGCTCTCCTCACCATCCATGGCCATGTTTTCCCATTCTCTTTCTTGTGTAGGAGTTAATGAATGCACAGGTAAGTGTGATTAATTCACTATTCCCATTGAAAATGGGCTTCACAGATCAGCCTTGTCCCAAACATGAGACTTTACTATCACCTTTTTTTTTCCCCTGCCTCCCTGAAGCAGAGGCTTAAGCCCAGATTTTCAGCCTTTTCAAACCAGTTCATACAACTATCTTTGGAGTTATTGTACACAAACCCACCAGAAGCTGGTGGTAATACAAAGCTCTCTATAGCTTTTGCTATTCATGTATCTAATATTTCTTGAAAACAGCTTAAATATATGAAACTGTAAACAGCATTTGGAACACTCTGAATAACCTGTAAATAAAACAGTTAAAGGCAATTTTTTTGGTGTCCCTCAAACACATTTGTTCCCATTTGTTGCTACGTATGTGTTTAAACAGAAGATTACAACAAAGCCATGAAGCTTTTGTCTTCAGCATTCACATTTATAGGCATGTTTCTTTTAGGTTCATCAGAAAGCATTTCTCATGTTTGAAAGCACAACTGTAGTATTTTGGATATTCTGTCTCAGGAGGAGYTTGAACAGAAATAACAAGCATCAGTTCTTTTCAAAGCCTTCAGGAATGCATCTGAAGCAAATAGGGTCTCCACAGCCACAAACTCATAACTGGTAAAACAAAAATCTCTATGCTGTATCCAGAAAAATACATCCATCATCTTTACTTGGAAATACATCAAAACCAGAASTATTCTATATTTTCATCTCTCTCTCCTTATTCTCCCTTTAACTGAGGAAAAATAATCCTAGTTTTTAAAGCAAACAGCAAAGAGTTAATCATATGTTCTTTATCTTCTGTAGTCCCCGACAGTAACAAAATCTGTTCCTTTAATGCTTCCATAACATTCCTCATAATTGACAAACAGTATTTTAATAAATAGTATTACTAGTATTAAAATACTAGTATTAAAATACTAGTAAATAAAGCTGGTTCTAGCCAAAGCGTTGGGACTCAGCATACACGCTGAGACAACCATTCACATCCCATCCCTAAATCCCTTTTTACCTCCAGTGTTTGTATGATAGTTCCCCTGTGACTTCCTTCCTTATTGGCTGGGCTCTGTGAATGAAACTAGACCTTAGCCTGCTGGGTAGATGATCCACAACAAGATATTCCCGTATAATTTTGGCAGCAGCCATCAGTAACGTGCAGACTTTACACTGTTGCAGGGTCTAGGCTGGGGGTGCTGTGTGATTCGCATGGCAATGTAGAGGGCCAGCTGTGCCAAGCTATAAAACAAGTGAACTGAGCAGCAGTTGTTTTAAACTGAGAACAGAAAATGAAAATTCAAAAATTCAAACCACACCAAAAAAAAAAAAAAAAAGAAAAGAGAGAGAGAGAGAGAAAAAAAGTTGAATCTATTTATGTTAAAGCCAGAATAGAAGACAGGGAACCAAGTGTAATTTTACCAGGCCTTTTCCTCCAGGCACTCATTGTTGAGCAACAAGTCTATATGCCCAATTAAAACCCTGACCCAAATTAAAACATACATATAAAATCATCTGGTGTACAGTATATGAATACAGACATTAATATGAGCAAAGTGGATAACTGCAGCGCTCAGTCCTCTTTACACAGCCATGCCCGTTGCCTTCATGGTATTGTAATTGCCAGTCTGTTTCTGCCAAATGGACTGCAAAAATCAATAGCAAACTCCATTTGCTAAATACCACATGCAAGCTGCAGCCTGGCCTAGGAAATTCAGATTCAGGTGAAAAACTACCAGCAAAGTGTTCCTATGAAGGTTCCTCCTCTTGCCCTGTGGTGACTCTTTGTGAGCTCTGACAGACCAAAGCTATTTATCAGAATAATTTGTAGATCTGTATAAAGAAAAGAAGTCAAGATTTGCTCAACTGTAAAAAAAACCTTTTCCCCTAAACAATGGGTTAGAAATAATTCAGTTATGCCTAACAATTGTGCTGCTGCAGATGCAGTCTTCTGAGTAAGATGCAAACCAATGGGTCTAACCAGAATGTAGCCACTAAAGATCCCTGGACTCTCTTTCACGAATCACTGTATTTGGCAACATGACTTTCAATTGCCAAAGCTGTTACAAGGCTGAAAACAGGTTTATCCCAATAGTGTCCGTGTCGTTCATCAGTGGGGTATGAGATAGCCTGTGGTTTCTGACAGTGGCACTAGGAAAAGCCCCAAAAGTCCTTGGTGCAGATGGGGTCACTCTGACAACAGTAGGTACGTTTTAGCAGTTGGGCCTGGATTTCACCTACAGCTTTGCTGGAATTCCCCTCGCTCGTATACCCCGGCTCCTCCTTGGTCCTCCCAGCTGGAGATGCCTCCTGGTTGCTTTCCAGGAGGGCTGGTTGGTGCCAAAGCTGTGCGCTGCTCACCCCGAAAGGCAGATCTAGAAATTCAACCCTGTGGCTCCCACACTAGTTTTCATTGGGTGTTTTTCTTCAAGGTAGGAACTTTCTGAACCAGACCTCGTGGCTGTGGCGAGTGCGGCGCTCTGCCCTCCTGCTGCTGCTCCCGGACGCTGCGCGGGCGCCTTCGCTTGGGCCCCAAGCAAATGAAGGCCACAACTGAATTACCCTCTGCCAAGGCCAGGAGAGTGGGGGGAGGCCATACAGCACTGGGAAGGAAATGACAATTTTACACAAACCCCTTGCRATTTAACAGCCACACACGGAAGTCACCATGGTATAAATGTATATGTAATATGCTCATGTACGTGTAATATATAAAGTGTTATATATAAAGATAGCAGGGGGGTCGCAGCACCGAGCCCGCTCGGGGACCCCCCTCCCATCATGGCGCCGGTGCCCACGACGCCCCCTCGCCGACATGGCGGCGGGGCGGCCCCCGGGCGCGGTGAACGCCCCGCAAGACCCCCATGCGCCGCGTGCTCCTCCTCCTCCTCCTCCCTGGCGGCGGCCGCCATCCCCAGCCGCCATCCCCGGCACCTGCAGCGCGCAGGAGGGAGGGCGGGCGGCGCCGCGTCCCCCGCCCCGCCGCTTCCTCCGCGCCCCGCCGCTGGGCCCTGACGTCGCTTCCTCCCAACATGGCGCGGGCGGGTTGTTGCCGCAGCCGCTGCCGCCGCGGCCGNTTTTTTTTTTTTTTTTAATGAACGCTTGGGAGTTCTTTTTCCTTTCCATTTCGTGTTTCTCTTCAGGGGCAGGGGACAGTTCGAGAGCCTTTTGGCGTGTTTAGTGCGGCCGCCGTGGAGGGGCTCCAGCGGGGAACGTGCTGCGTGCGCGGGTGAACCTCCGTGCGCCGGCTGCGGCCGGAAAAAATAGATTCCGGGAGGAGGAGAGGAGCATTTTACAGGCAGCACCGGAGCCCTCCGTGCCGTGGAGGGGCAGGGACGCGGGCAGTTGCAGAACTTCTTTTATTCGCGGAGAGCCCGAGCGCCGGCGCCGATGGCCGCAGAGCGCGGCGCGCTGTTTGGGACTTGTTTTATGAATGATGCGGGGCCCGAGCGCCGAGGCGGCCCGCAGCTACGGGGAGGGAGTGCGGGGCCCTTTGTCCCCTATCCCARTGGGGAGCAGCGCTTTGGGGAGGGCGCCTTGGCGCAGTAAGAACGGCCTGGAGAGGAAGAACGGGTTTACATATATATTTATATGTAGTGTGTGGGGTTTTTTCTTTTTCCGAGGGGAACGCCGTGTTTCCCGTTTGGGCGCGCTGCCGCCCCCGGCGCCCCCCGCGCCCGGCAGGAGCGTCGCGCGCAGGAGCGGCGGAGCCGCGCGCAGCCTGCGCGCCCCGGCACGGCCGAGCGCCGCGGAGCCGCCGCCGCTGCCGAGCGGGGCTGCGGGGCCGAGCGGAGGCGCCGCCCGCGCCGCGGAGCCGCATTAGGGCGCTGCCGCCGGATGATTATTTTATGAGTTCTCGATTTCTGTTTATTTATTTATTCGTGGTACCCACTTTAATACATTCATCGGGAGAGACGGTATTAAGCTGAAACTTTTTTTTAAATTAAGTATAATTTCAAACTCCCTGTTATTTTTGTCGTTCTGCTTGCTTTCGCTTTAGAATATTTGTAATTTAAAAGCAAAAGGCAACCACCCCCTTCCTTTACGTCTTTGTCTGTGGAAGACCTTGACAAATGGTGGGGGAGAAATGGCAGTAGCTCCGCTGTTTATTTCTTCATAATTCAAAGGGATTGAAGAGAATTTCTGGCTTCTCTTGTTTGTCACTAGAATTGTTAGCAACAATAATCCTGTGATTTAGGCAGGGGGGATTAAACTGACATCCCTATAGTTTTTTTGTTGACAATACATTGTGCGTTTAAGTTAAAAATAAAATAGAAAAAAATACTTCCTTCTTATTAAGCCCAATTTGCACCCGACCTGTATGTCATCCCTAGAATTAGACATACTATTCTTGAGTTTTTCCTCTGCTTGGCCTCAGTAGCTGAATAAATCAGTAGCTCAGTAGATCTGCCTTACGTATCCTCCACATCGCTCCCAGGAAGCTCTGGTTTGTGGCACTTACCGTCGAGGCTGTGCCCTCCACGTCTCTCATCCTGAAAGCCGAGGAGTCCGAGGAGACTTCCTTGATACAGCATCAGAGCCTCCTTCTGTGGGTCTGATTGTGGGACCTGGGCTCGTGTGGTGGAGTATGTGGATGTAAAAGACAACAAAGCATGAGAGGGAAGCACAAGGTTGTGTGTATTAGCTAACATACACAGATGAATGGCTTCAGGAGATTAAAAATGACAGAAACGATGTTAACTGCCAATAGAGACTTACTGGAAATGAGTGTTCAGGCTATGGTGCAGTGAAACACAGTTTGGTGACCGGTTATGAAGACAGCACATTTTTTTTGTGTGTGTTGCAGCTTCCTAATTCAAAAATGGCAGCGTTTATCTCTGTAATAGTAGTGCTTTTGTCTGACTAGAGAAACCTTTTCTGGGGAAAGTAAATACTACCTCCATTTCGCAGGTGGGGCAGCTGGGTGTTAAGGCTGAGCCGTGTCTTTTTTAATAGCAGAAGCAGAAATGGAATGCACGTGTTCTGCTCTCTCCATCTGCCTCTTCATCTGCTACATGAGGCTATTGCTGTGCTGGAGCATACTCTTCAACCGAGCTCTTTGTCACCTGAAGCAAGGAATAGACATTTCAGGCAGCAATAAATTTAAAGATAAAACACAAGTGAAGCAGTAATTTACAATTATGGTGAATTTAGAGTTAATTCTGCGAAAGACTAACATGATCTTTTTTTTAATTTTGCAAAATAAAGCTTAACATTTGAAAATAAATTATATATCCTCAAATCAACATCATGCTTTTTTAGGCCAAATACTTAATCCTTCACTGAAATCATGTGATGTAATACAATACCCTGCCATTATTTTAATATTTTTTTCTATCATGACTGTAGTAAAATATGGMTTACTTTTAGTAGATTAGCTGTTCCAGTTAGTGACAGTTGTGTCATTTATTCAGGCTCATATATGGCCTAGACCTTGTTTGGCAGGATATTTTCACATAGTAATTAATCTGTGAAATAAAACTTGTTGGAGAGTTGTTCAGCATTTCAGAGACTTTTTTTTTTCAGTTGAAAAGTTGGCTAATAAAAATAAWCATAGAATGCTTATGGTTGGAAGGCACCTCTGGAGATCATCTAGTCCAACCACCCTGCTCCAGCAGGGATACCCAGAGCACGGGGCACAGGGTGGCAGCCAGGCGGGTTTGGAAGATCTCCRGAGAAGGAGACTCCACARCCTCTCTGGGCAGCCTSTTCCAGGGCTCTGTTGTCACCCTCACTGTTAAAAAGCTTTTCCTTAAGTTCATGTGAAACTTTTGGTTGTACTGTATTGGAAATGAGAGAAAGAATAGTCATTTTGGTCTTACAGCTGTTAAACCAAGGTATATCAATAGAATCTGAAGGCCTGTGTTATTTTTTTTTTGGTATAGAGTGGGTGCTCAAGGCATTAGAATTTAAATGACCTTAAAATAACTTTAGAAGTGGTTGAAGTGCACAAAACATTTCACCATGTTTTTTTTCTCATACTGTTATCATTATTTTCAATAATAGTTCTATTCAAAATGTTAGTTAAAATTAAGTAACTTAGCCATACAGTTTCCTTTTTTTTCTAAACCTAATATTTATGGGTTTTTTTACTTTTTTATACAAGTTATTTATAGAAGAGTAGCTGCTATTGAAATATTTCAAAAAGAAATAAGCATGATCAGAAAAATACCACTGTATAATAGGTAAAGTAATTAAAACTCTGCTTTTTTTATTTTGATTGACAAGCAATATATATGAATCCTGAAGAGTACTCCTTTGTCACTTTTGATTACTCTGCATTTCTTTAGGAATCTCTGTTATTGTATTTCCATTAGTATTGCGTTTCATGTATTGACTTATGAATTCTGAAAAAAAAATCCCTATATACATTGCTCTACCCATCTGATAGCAAGCATTAAGATGACGTCCTGCTAATGACCATCATTTTAAGAAGGCAAAATAGGAATTAAACATTACAAGGGCAGTTTGAATTACAAATATCTGTCAGGTTTTAATAGTGAGGAAATTAAGCCTGGTATTTACATRCTATATGTAATGATTTACCAGATTAAGTCTGGATTAAGACATAAAATTGTAAGTTTTAAACTTTTTCTTTGTMTAACTTTGACTTCTCTAACCATTTTCCCTATGTTTAAAAGAAAAATCTGTMGTATCTAGTGAAAAGCAGGTAATTAAGAACTTCATGCTGTTTTCCTTACATAGCAGCTGCTATTAACATATGTAAAGATTGAGTTCGTCTTTAAAATTGTCCATTTGTATTGCATCAGGCAGCAAATGTACAGCAGGATTAGACTTCCCTGTCCCCTTCATATTCAGTTCTCTGGACTATTATTTCTACTTTGTTTTTGAGCCATGTTGCAATCTAGGAAACTTTACAGTAAACACATTACATTAAATCGCAGGCAAGGAGGGGGGAAATAAAATAAAATGTCTTGTGGGGGAACAACTCAGCTGGATATTAAATTTCTAATGGAATGAACAAAAAGAAACTAATGCTTTGTGTCAGAATCCAGGGTGTGGGTYTGTTCTGTCTTAGCCAAATAGAGTTCCCTGCTTATATGAAGAATACTTATTCAACTCTTGTTATTTCTAAGTCTCCAAACCACGGAAAAACCAAGTAGATACATAAGGGGTACACACTGTAAAGTGGAGGTTGACTGTGCTCTTTTGAATCCCAAGTACTGACTGAAGAGTGCAGAAATTGTTTTAAAAGCCTCTTTAATTCCCCTGAGGTTATTCAGTGTGTCATGCAAAGATGGAGCTGGACGAGGGAGACCTCATGCAGGCTGAAATCCCAGCTCTGTTCAGACTGTGCCCCCACTGCCTGACTGCAGAGCGTGATTAAGAAGCTGTTTAGTACTAGGCACTGAGTGAAAATTTTGTTGGTAAAGTTTGAGATGGAATTCCTTGGAAGTGGGAAGATTCATTTTTGCCTTCTATTGTGGATTTGTACCTGGCCTGGGAAAATTGTGGCTGTGTCTTTTCATCTTTTTTGCAGTCCCTCTTTACCTATCATCTTCCTCTTCTCTTTTTTTTTTTTTTTTTTTTTTTTTTTTTAATCCCTTGCATATATAGATAATTGGGTACTAGAATCCGAGTTAGTTAGGTTCATAGTCAATACAGCAATGTAGATACACCTGGCAAATGCTGTGTATATTCAATAATGCCTAAATAGATAAAAATGCCTCTTGAAGGCTGTTACCATGTTACTACTGTGGATTTAGTTTTACCTGAGAAGTGTTGGAGGACTTAAATTTCTGTTCATATTTTTCTCAATACATTTTTTAGGCCAACTACCTTGCTTTTYTTATCACAGTTATCCATTTTTTAGAAGCAAAACTCAATTGTTTTGAGCCTTTCCTATGCTGCATACAAGGAGATCAGCGTGGTCCTGTACCATTGTCTGTTGTTTGCTTATGCTATAGGCATTGATTTTCAAAATATACAAGTCACTATTGTCCATGCAAGGTTTATTTTCCTGTTTTAACTCTCTTTCTGAAACACTTATTTTAGAGTAAGTGTGGTGGATAAATAAGTTTTTTTATTGCTGTTAGAAGAAATTAAGCTTTAAAAATACTCTTCAGGTTGCAGCTGCTTTCCTGTCTGTTTGCTTGTTAGGGCCTTCAGCAGAAGCTCTGTGTGGTTGGATCTCATTCGCTCTCAAAGCTCAGTTTGGTAACAGGAGGGTTCTCTTGGCCCAATACGCTGCTTCCCAAGTTGCTATCTGCACTTGTTGTATAAAATACTGTTCATGCCAAGCGTACAGGACTAATTGAAGAGGGGTTGCAAACCATGGGAATTCTTAACTCTTCTGTTCCTGTTCTTGACTGGGTAGAATGGCAGCACTAACCACCTTTAAGTTCCTTTGAGAATAGGGGCTGGGTGGAAGTGTACCTAAAAACATCGTGGTGGAAAACAAGGTAGATTTGGGTTGAAAAATGTTAATGAAAAAAAGTATCTTTTTTAATTCTAAGATAAAAAACGGGTGCCTGCTTTTCTTTGAGGTGGAACTGGCTTTCTCTTGAAACACACCATCAGTAAAAGACTTTAAGTATTTTGAAAGTTTTAACACTGATTATTGCAGTGTCTTTTGAAATTCACAGGCTAACACATCTTTGTAAGAGGCTAGCAGAAATGTATGTGTTCTACTCCTTAGAGCACTAATTGGAATGCTGAAGCTTAAATGATAAGTTATTGCCTTGTGACCACACTGCATCTGTTTCGTAAGATGATTCATCTTTGCTGTTTTTTGCTTCTTTTTTATCTAGTTCATCTTTTTCTATACTCTATTCGATACCTTGTTTGTCATCTTATTGTACGTGTTGTTTTATTCTCTCTTTTTTTGGGGGGGGAGGGGGGGAAGGGTAGTTTTTCATTGCAGTTAGTGGTTTTAGGTCTGTTAGTTTGTGCCCTAAAGTAAATGTTGCCCTCTGGCAGGGAAGCAGGACTGACAAACTTGTGTGGGGCTCTCGCATGGTGTAATAGCCAGTGGGCAATTGGCGGCTACGACCAGCACGGAGGGAAAGGGTGTTTTGTGCATCGGACCAGAGAGTTTTCCTGTGTGTGATGTGCAAAACCGGTGGTTTGGCTTGAAGGAGAGAAGTACCGAGGAAGGGGTAGAAGTAAGATGCTGGCTTGTTCCGATCTGCCAGAGGCATGGCAAGGCTGCATGGAAAAGATCTGGAATATGTGGTCCCGCTGTGCTAGACAGATCAAAAAATATTCTGTGCACATAGTGCAGTTTTTATAAAGTCCTTTGCATGAGTAAATAGTAGAAGAATCTGTAGGTTATTATTAGGCAACCCAAACTTCTAAGAAAAATCATCCCCCTGCCTGCACCCAGATCTTGTTTCTTTTAGCTATTTTAATGGAGTGCATGGGATGGCCTTAATGTAAAATATCTCTATGTTTTGGGAGATAAGGGAGATGATGGATGTGTGTCATGTGATACTTCCCATTTTGAGTGTAAACACAAAAGAGCTGCTAAAAATAAGTCTGTCAAGTCCCAAGAGTTTGAAATACCTGGCAGAACTTCCTTATTGATTTCCAGTAAATCTAAGGACACTGGGAAAATTCCAAAGGCCTGGGAGGAAACTGTTACTGTGCCAATCTTTTTAAAAGTGATTAATACGGTGATTGAGGCAATTACTAGCCTATCAGTCTAATTTTGATCCCAGTAGCTGATGCATGATGTGACTTAGAATAAAAATGACAATCAACAAGGATTACTAGAAAAGATATAATATACACCAAAAAGGTCTCTACCTGCTTAAGTTACTGGGACAGATTTAAGACATTTCCCCACATTTTAGATTTCTGCAAGTTGTATGCTGTTCTGTTYCTAATTTTACATAATCAGAAGTAAAAATTGTACAAACTGACCAGGTCAGAAACTGCGCAACTGACAGGGCAGGATGTGATTTGAATTGGTGACTAGCAACAGATTTTGTTAGCTCTGGCTCTGCTTGTCATGTTGCTTCCTTCTGCAGTATCCATGACTTCAGGTACTATTTCAAATGCTTGTGTGTTTGCATTTTTTGTGTGTGCGATTTTTCTCAGTGTGAAATTTCATATTTGCTTTCAGTGCAGGCATATGAGTAGATGAGGGGATTTTAGCTGGGGTGCAGGAGCTCTTAAGCCAACATGAGATCTTGAGCAATATGAGCTCTTAGTTTGTTGCTGTCTGTGGTTGAGAGCTGCTGTAAAGGTTGGGTGTGCGATGTGGGGCTTAAAGTGCCTCTGCCTGGTAGTGCCTTTGGAATAATGTTTCCTCTGGTTTCAGCAACCTGGGGATTTTATTGTCAGTGAGACATACTTCAGGAGTTATAAGAATTGGAGGATGAGAAAAAAATAAAGATTCTTAAAACAGTTCCTTCTGTTTACACATATGTAGTAAAACAGCAGGGTAGTTGTATTCTTTCTTGCTGAAAATTTTAAGATCATTTCCCACCCCACCGCCCCCCCCCAAAAAAAAAAAAAAAAAGCACAATTTGCTTCAGAGAATTCCGAGTTGGCTTTTCAGGAGTTTTTAATAACCAGTCACATTGGATACTTACTGGATCTGCAAAAAGATGATTTTGCTTTGAAAATTTCTTGCTCTGTAACACTTGATTTTTGTGGGATCTTATGAGAAATATTGAACAAAGAAGCTGTGCACTCTAATACGTGTGTTGGAAGTGCTGTTTTATGTGAAACAAAAATAGAATTTTTTATTTCACTTCCTGCATTTTTGTCACCTTTYCACTGATCTTTGCTGCTTCAGGAATTAAAAACCCCACAAGTTTCCTGAGTTGATTCATCATTGCTGCATTTTAATAGAGTTTACTGCTCTAAAACAGGTTGCTTGGTAGCATGTGTCTGAGCTGTTGTCAGATACATTAAGTGAAGTTTCCCAAAACAGCCATGTATCTCATTGCCACATTTCACTATATTTGCAAAGTGTCTTCTGCTCTTCTGCTAACCTTTTACTTTTTTATTCTTTTTTTGCATATGTTTTTTTCTTGTGCTTGAACAAAGCAGAACTTTTGCAATAGTGTCTCAAGAGATGAAAAAAAAAAGCTGTGAAACATATTTTTGCATTGCCAAAGTAATGCACAGTAGCTCCTGATTAGTATAAGATCACATAGCCACTTGTTTTACTCGCTCAAAATACTTTTTTGCATATGTATTGTTCTTGCTTTTATATAATATAATCTGTTGCCTTTTAATATGTATATATTCTGTATATTTTAGAAATATATAGACACTGCCAACAACATCACTAAATTTTACCAAAACCAAGACTAATATATCCAAAGAACAATATCTAAAACATGATTATCAAGGGCATGATTATTGTAGTTCTATTTTATGATTGTCTATTTCAATTCAKGTTTTTTTTGACTTTTCTATTATTCTAGGTGTCACGTACACTAATCTAAAAGGAGGTTATGTGGTTGTTGATGGTATGCAATGTAATACTTGGTTTTGCTCAAATGCTTCGTGCCTGCTGCTACTCTTCTTTTTTTTTTAACATGTATCTTCCTTGGATTAGAAAATATGTTTAGATATGTTTGAAAGAATTGGGAAAAAAAATCACCAGTCCTCCTTTTGTGTCTAGGTTTAAATGCAGATAGCAATTGATTTTAAGAATAAGATCAATTAATAATACAGATTCTCCATTCAGTCTTCTGCACCTGCTCTTCTCATAATCTTACAGTTTTTGCAGTACTATTCTTTGTTTTCACTTATAAATAAAAAATGCATGATTAGGTTTGTAAATATTTCATGTAGAGAGATTTTAATCAGTGCTAGATACAGAGGCGTCTTAGTTCTGCATGTTCGTTCTTGATTTAAATGTGTGCGTCCTTCTTGTTGGCTTGGATTGCAGATGGTGGTTGAATGACCAGCAGATGCTTCATCCCTGCAAGGGGCAGCTTTGCAGGCAATCAGAGAGACCGGGGAGAACAGCAATTTAGACTCGTCAAACTGAGATTATTACGTTATTGAAATTACAGGGTTCACTAGAATGCTATTAAGTAATATTTATTGCTACAAGAGTCAGCTCTCCAAATAATAGTTTAGTGAAATGAAGTATGTTTACAAGGTTTTAAGTCTTGTTTGTTCTGAAAACTGGATGAATACAAAGAAATTATTTCTTGATTGGTGTGCCACTGCCTCGATTTTCCTTTTGAAAGCCCCCAGTCACATTTTAAAATTAAAACTGTGCTAGAAATTACCATGATTGTACTTGGGCAAAATACTGTACTTCTGGTGCAAGTGATAAAAGCAATTGAAATGCACTTCTAAACAAAGATGTTCTTCAGCTGAGAGTAAAATCAGCACAGCCACGTGTGCTGATATGCTGCCTTTAAGGTATGAGGGGTGAGTCTAACAGTCTCTGTGGTGCTGCTGCATGGAGCAGTTGGTTTAAAATCATAATGTCACTTTGTTCTGAATGATTATGTGTTCATGATAATACAAAGAGGTGAATGCTTATTAAATCTTTAGTCAAGATAGATTTTTTTTTTTTTCTTTGAAATAATTTCTAAGACTTAGTAGGGAAAATAGACGATGATAGTCAATGAGATGTGGAGGAGCATTGGGTTTGTGTCTTGGATGCAGAGAAGAATAGGAGAGGTGAGATGTTCTTAAACTGTTCTTAAACTCTAAACAACATTCTGCACTCAGATTTCTGACCCTTTCCTTTGTACTGCAGGAAGATCAGTGCTTGGGGCCGTCTTAACTTGATCCTCCCCATTTTCACCTAAGAGCAGAGGTTGCTCTTCTGTCCTTTCAGTGATCATGATCGGGTGGGTGAGGTGGCACTAAGATGTTCTTTACCTGCCTTTTGGGGTGGGTCGATCAGAATAACCTCCCCATGAAAGGAAGAACCATTGTTTTTAAAGCACAATAGTGTATAAGTTTGAAGAACTAGTAAAGTTAAGGTCTCTTCTAATTTATTACCAGTATGGATAAAACTTAAGGAGAATATATAACTTCATAAATTTTTCTCAAATAGAGCTGGTGCCTGTGGCAGTGCACAAAATGATCATTTCTAACTCTGACTTGTATAAAAGACTTCTCTCTGACCTCTGTAGAGATAGAAATGAAAATGATCACAGTAGTTTTAAGTGTCCATGACTTTTAAAAAAAAAAAAAAAAAAAAAAAAAGAGRGGAAAGGAGGGGACACACATAAATTTCCCATGTAATTTCATAGATGCTTCTATAATAATTAGCATAGAGTAGGGGAACACTTAAATTTGTTCACARGTAGATTGCCTAGGAATATGGAGCGTTTTCCACTGTCTTCTAAAACGTGAAGAAAATTTTATTATTTTAACATGCACAACAGCTAGAAAGACTGAGAATCTTTGTATAAAGAGAAGGTGATTTTGAGGAAAGAAAACAACAACATTTAACACGTTTAATGTAACAGCATTTATTTAATCAGATCTGTAAGATGGAGCTCTTAAAAAGCAAATAGGACAGGATTTCAGTGCAGTAGAAAATGTAAGTAAATACAACTAATTATAGCTGTATTTACTTACTCTGTGCTAGTCAGTGCAGATATACTTTTTCCTAATAGTTTATTCTAAACTTGTGGATCTGGTTAATATTGAACCAAATCCTTAATTATCTTGCTCTTTGCTGCTCTGGTGAAAGCAGCACTTCTTTGTAGCAGAGCATACAGCAAAGGTGAACATACCTGAATTCTGGAGTGTTGACCTTTTAAAAAGTAGTTTCAATCATAGAATCATAGAATACTTAAGGTTGGAAGGGACCTCCAGAGGTCATCTAGTCCAACCCCAAAGTTTACACCTGGTTTTCTGTTTTCAGCCTGAGAAAAGAAGAAAAACTTCTCATATGGCTGGTTGTTTTGATTAAGAAATCTGCTTTAAAAAATACTTCCTTCAAATTCAAGTAAAAGATAGGAGATGGAAAGGTTAATGCTTCATAGTATTAGTCTTTTAAAGCATATGGGCTATAACAAAAGAGGCTACGTTTTGTCTTTCATGGTGCTCTAACACTCTTGCTATAATTACTTTTGTTTATTCAAAAATCTTAGTTCAAGCTGCTTCCTGTATCAGAGTCTAGTGAAGAAATGGGAATGTCTGTAGTAATAGTGCGGTCACTTGGACAGCCTCATTTGCAAGATATGCCATCATAGCCACCTATTTGAAGTTTGCAAATAGGAATTCTTTTTCCAGGGAAAATTGTAAAGCGAATAGATTTACTTTTACATCTGTGTTATACTTTCAAAAAGGTTACAACCATAACATGAGCTTTTTTTGTTAGTCATTTTTTTTTCCCGTTCTTAAATATGGCTTGACAAAACCTATGCGTAGCTAGATTTAAATGTAATGACTGTCTTCACATGTCTCAAGAAGAGAGTGTTAGGCTTTCCCTGCGACTCAGAGCTATGGCAAGAGGGAATGGCATAATACTTCTTAATTAGAAGTTTACCAGTAGCATAATGCAGGTCTACATTTACATGTGACCTTTGAAGTTTGTGTTTTAAACGGCTCTGTCATGCTGGGTTGTGTGTTTTGCTTTTCTTTTTTCCATCACTACTTGCAGACTAGTTTGGAAGTTACTGAAGTGAGCAGGTCAGTTAATGAGATATATTTAGCTTGTTTCTTGAGAAATCTTTTTAACCTTTTAAATTGCCTGTTTCCAAATGGACAAGAAAATAATTGTACTTAGAAATCTAGCGCAAAGCTGGAGGCAAAAATAAGATGTAGATTTCCTGTTTCTTATTTCAAAGCAGTGAATGCCAGTAAAAGGTGAGATCAGATCTTGCTCCTGTATTTCACAGAGATCTTTAACTTTGATTCTAAATGTTCATAGAGCTTCACACTGCACAAGAACTTACTGTCCTAGGTTGTATCAGAGATTCACAGTATTGGTTGTTTCACAATTTTCAGAGAKATTGAAAACTTCCATAGCAAATGATTGTGGCTATCACTGGAAGCTGATCTAAAAGGAAAAAGGTTGCATCCTCCAGAATGAGAGAAATGCTTATATGCCCCATTTTAGAATAGTCACCAATATGAACTAGGATTTGTTTAATTTCACGGGTCTATTCTGTACATGGGCAGTCTTTCAAACTGAGATTGTTCACACGCTGCTCTGTCGGGTTGCAGAGGTGTCGATGTCTGAGCACTTGCATATGTGCTCAGTGTTTGTGTTAGTCCAAATGGCATGCATATTTTGAGTGCTAAGTTGACAATGAAAAAAAMCTTCCAATCTCATTAAAATTAAAGTGAAAGCTATCCAGCAGATAGACCGTCATTTTTACTTTTGTCTTTAAAATCTAACCCAACCTATCAAGAGAAGCTGTTTGCTTCCTTGGCAAAGGGAGCCTTTTATTGCTGTGAAGCAACCATCAGTGCAGGATTGCAGAAGAACTGCAGGAGATCCCTTTGCAATTGCTCTGTATCACACCTACTTAATAAATTGCATACTTCATGGAGGATGGCAGAGGTATCGCTTTGCTTTTCTTGCTTTAAGTGTGATACTTGAGTGTCCACAGTGGCTGAARTAGTAGTTTGCAGTGAGCCCTAAAACGCCTGGAAATGGATGGATGTCATCGCCTTCCATGTGTGCTTACTCCTTAAAGGTGTTTGAGAAAAAATGAGAATGAAGGATCTTGYTGTATGACAGAGTCTTAGGGACGTGGTTGCCTCTGTGAAAAGCAGAAAGTTCCTGTTGCCAACTGATCCTGAAACAAGACCGAGAAGCGCAGAGATGGCCTGGTTCTTCAGCAACAAGTCTATCTTTACCAGAATAAATAAAAAATTAGTAAAACACTTTCTTTAGTCTTCAGTTGTGAGCAACAGRGCAAGTAGAATGCACAGCAGAAAACAGCTAAGATGTCTCAATAAGTAGACAACTGTTCYAAAAATAGAAATATACATGCTTACGTATAAGTGTCAGAAATAAAAAAAAGGACATTTGAAACATGATTGCTTTTAAAATGAAGGTACTGTCCTAAGGCTAGAAATGAGGAAAGATAATTTGTGCAGGAGTCGTAATTTCACACTGTTAATTATTAAGGAATGTCTGTTTAATCTGTTCAACTTTAGGTAAAGCTTAATCATTTTAGGTACATGAACCAATTGACGAATAACATGGACTTGAGATACACTGAGCGATTCTTGATTCCTTATCGAGCACTAACCAGGAATTGGTCGAGATGTAACTACTAGTCTGTGTTAATGAGCCTTTTTACTATTGCTTGCCCGAACATATGCTGAAGCATGCTTGTATTCAGCTTCAGAGTAGTCATGAAAAGGATGTATGGAAACAGTAGGGGCTTTTATTTTGAAAGGAGAGTAATGTAAAGCTTAARAAGTTTTGAGGGGAACAAAACGCTTCAAGCTAAAATGGTGATTTTTGTCATGCATTTCGTTAATCTTTAGAGCAAGTCTACACCTATCAATAAAAGTTTATAAAAAGACTGCGATTAAGTCGGTATGAATAAATAGCATAGAGGAAGAGGATACCGAAGTAGGGAGAGCCTTGAAAATGTGAACCTTTTTCCCAAGTGGGAAGGAAAAAAAGAGCATAAGCTGTAGAGAATGAACTGTAGATTCATAATAAGGTAGGCCAGAAGGAAGTATGAGTAAAGCTGTGGAAGRCGCATGAAATGGGTGTTGTACATTGAAGCTGGGGAATTTTTGTGTAGTCAAACATTTCTTTACATGAAATGAGCCTATGGAACTTGCCCAGTTTGAGATTTAGTGGAAATTAATATTAACCCTAGATATAGGAGGGTCCCTGATAGGAAAGTTTCAAACTGCTTAGTRCACTGTGTAATCTTAAAATTTTATTGGCAACAAAGGAGGGGGATGAAGTAACTTTGCAAGTAGCTTTTCTTAAAAGTGCCAAGAGAGGGGCAAGCCTGAACTGTGGAGAAGCCAGAGGTCCCCAGGGAGTAGAAGAGTTGTGGGTGCTGTAGTGAGCAGGGATGGGCACGGGCTTTGCGAGGGACAAGCCCCTCTGCCTCCAGCCTGTATGGCCGCATTGGAGAGCGTGTGGATAAGCCTGTGCTAATGTGATTGTACAGAACACTGGATTCCAGTAACCTTCACCAGTGTGCTTGCCAGAGCTTCTTAAGGATACTGAGCTACCAAAGAGTGGACGTTGAGTTTTCACAGCAGAATGGCTCTGGAGGCCTGGGAGATGTCTGCAGTTTGGAGATGAATGGCAAGGTGGTCAAGCTTGGCAGAAGAATGTATTTAGATGAATGAAAACCCATTAAAGCCAGCGTTTGTGCTGTGCTGACCTATCAGATAATGAAATGGCCAACATTCAGGTTTGACAAACACCAGCTAATGCATGTGGGCAGGAGAGGGAAAGAGGAAAATAGTCCAAATTGTGCATGGACAACCAGATATTCTAYGTGACATTTTTATCCATCAGGAGAAAAAAACCCGAATTACTATGAGTGAGTCCATGAAAATATTGATTCCTCTCTGAAAAATAAAAATAGGAAAACAATAGAGAAGAAAACAAGCTGTCCCAGCACCACTGCATACAGATACGATGTGTTCATGTCAGAACTACCACWTGGAGCTCTGCTCTTTCCTGTCTCCCAAAGAGACAGCAGAATTGAAATGATGCACAGTGAGACAGCAAGGGTGCTTGGAGGTAGTAATGTCTTCCTGGAGAGGTTAGGTAAATTATGCTTCTTGATGTCTGGAGGAGAAAAAAAAAAAAAGATGGATGTGGTGGAAGTCTTACTGCTTGTGATTTCTCATAATACAGATCGGAATAGCTTCTAAAGAGCTCAGCTAGTTTAAAGCAAAAAAAATAGAATGTTCTTTCACACACTTTTAAATTAGATTGATCTGAAAAGTTTAAATGGGTTGAAGGGCAATTAAGTGAAAACTTGGCAAAAGTTGTCAAACCTGAAACTATGGCACAGGAAGTTCATAACCGCAGATGCTGGTAGGAGGGGACTATTGTAGATTATAAAAGCAGGGCAAGACTATAATATTTCTTAAGTGTATGCTGTTGGCCAGTCTTGGAAGCAAACTACAAGCTAGATACACAAGCATTAAGAAAAATGTGCTGTTTTATGTTTGTGCCCAAGCCAATTTGGTGTTTCTGTATTCAGTTTTTTGGYGGGCTTGCTCTCCTAGATTAAAGGTTTACATTTGTGTTACTTGTTTGAAAATGTGTTTTGAATCTGTAGTGTTTGGTGTGATAGTTTTTAAGAGGGTGTCCCAGAAGTTTTAAAATATTGGTATTACCTTTAAATTCTTTTGTATTCTGTGTATTAAAATGCACATTTTGGGCTTTTTCTATTTTTCTTTTTTTTTTTTACCTGAAAAAATTTGAGCTTTTGTACACAAATCCCTGTGCATGCACATGTAGTTGCAATGAAAATACTGCTTTTCTCTGAATGGCATCAGGAATCAAAGACATACTAACTATGGAATTAAGCTTGGAAAGTAGGTGTAAAAAGCTGTGTCGTCCATGAAATAGAGGAAGCAGGTTGCTTATGTAACATAATGAAAGCTGAATTGATGTAAAATGTGCCACAGCTTAATTTTCTAAATTACATTTTGTTGGACCTTAAAATATTAAGCCAAGTGCGTAGCTAAAGAGATCATTATTTCTGCTTTATATAYAAGTTTTTCTCTTGAAGCACTACTATACTTATGTTTATACTTGTTGCTAATACTCTTGCTAAAATATAAGAGCAGAGGTGCTGAGGAAAAGTTGCTTGAGAAAGTGATGTTGTGAACTTAAGTTAGTGCTGTCTGTCTCTTTTACTGGGCTGTTGATTCTAGGAGTGTAGGCTCGTGAAATAGGACTAAGTTGAARTTATTAATAAGGTGTGTAATAGTTGTCTCCATATCCCTTGGRTCTCTGTCATTACCTCTAACTACACTGACCCTCTCTCTACAGGCTTGGTAGGGTGGTTTAGCCCCCACTGGCTGCTCCTCAGCCTGCTTTGTTTGTTAGATTGACAGCCTTCCCTTGCCGGACTAGAGACACATGACGTACACAGTTACACCCACACACTGAAGCATCTTAATCAAAACCGAGTCCTGTCCTGAATGCAGTATTTCATGTTTCCAGACACAGACTGTACTGATGTTCAGGATGCTATTCCAGATGTCAACGTGTGTAAAAAGTTAAAACATTAGTATCCACTAACTCTTTAGAGGTACACAAGTAGCTAAACTGACCCTTTGTTAAGGGTTTTATTTAGCTCACTGTTTGATTGAAAGTCACTGTTGAAGAGATGTCCTTGGTCATGGACACCGTTCAGAAGAATATATTTCCATCCAGTRAAAGATGGAGAAGTCTGGATGGAAGGGACCTCTGGAGATCACCTGTTGAAAGTAGAGCCTTAGGTCACTCCGAGGCRCCAAGCTCAAGCTGAGAATGCTGCCATCAGGGGAGGATCTGCAGCTCCCCTGGGCAGCCTAGTCAGCATTGAGGTGCCAGGAGAAGCCAGTAAACAGGCAKCAGCGTATCCAAATTTGCAGCAGTTTCTCTTTTGCAGGGCTGAGTGTGGCAGACGAGCCCAGGCTTTCTGTTGTGGAGCATAAGGTAATTTCTTACTGTCAGGTTTTGTTCTGCCTGTGTTTGCATGTGTTGAGCTTAAAGGTCAGCCTGAAAGATGATCTTCAGAGAGAAGCTTGTTGTGTCCTTTCGGATGAGTTACAAATCTGCAGGATTTTGTTCTGTCTGTATTTAATTCCAGATAAGGTTTTTCAGACAGATGGAAATGATTTGATTGGAAACACTTTCCACATTTCAAATGAGATTTTGCTTCTGCGCAGTCTCTTATCTTTGTAGTTTGGCAGAAACTCATGCTTTTCCAAGCAGAGCATGAGGGACGTGCTTGAGTTTCTGATTTCAAAATGAGGGAAAAACACCTAATCTATTAAAAAAGCAGTGCGGGGGGAGAATCCTGACTTTACTTGAATAAGCACAATAAATATTAGGACCAGTTTCCTTTCTTGGTAAGAGTTGAGACTGCATTTCATCTTTCCTATCTGATAGAATTTTTCCCGGTAATGTAGCACGTGGCTGGTCATCTGATTTGCCTGTACTTATTGAGGTTTGATTTTGGCTTTCTGGATTAAAAAGGAAGACTCTACATTKTGTTTGGCTAACTAGGAATGCCTTGGATATAAAGCTTATCAGTATGCCTGAAGGGTAATAGAGGAAGAGGCCAGAAGTGCTTCTGGCTTCTGACTACATCCTCACTTCATTGGTGACCTCTGATCTAATTCAAGCTACCAAATAAAGATCTGTGGTGTATCGCATGTTYTCCTGAGTAAAAAATCCCTGTTTGGATTGTAAATTAGATCTGGATAGGAAAAATAACATACTCTCAATGGAGGCACTTTGTGTGTATACATGAATATAAAAGTCTATTTCATAGATATATATAGTCTGCAACTGACTTTACTTCCCACTAAGAACAAGAAATAGCTATAGAATTTTCATCTTCAACAGGGAAAATGTAAAGATGCGGTCTTGTTTTAATTTTTAAAAGGTGCTTCAGAAGCACTGAGATGGCCTGTGCTCCTCTAAGCTTAGGAGCGCAACGTAGGAAGCTTCTGTGTCGGTGCAGAGTTGCTGCTGACGCATCTTCTCCCGAAGCCGGCAAACTGCGGAGGCAGCGGTTTCCTCAGGGCGGGAGGAAGCRTCAACCCGCGGGGCCTGAGGCCGCCTGCGCCTCCGCGCTCGCTGCCATGCCGTGTGAGTGGGAATCCCGCTGACTGAGGCAAAGACTCAGATGAGTTGTTGAGAACACTGATAGAGAGAAGGAGTGGATATATYGAGTCACTTCTCTCTCCTGTTTTCTCTAGTTTCCCCTTGATAAATGTGCTGAGAGGCTAGTACATCCCATTGGTTGAATCAGGTTTTCTTTTCCCTTTAGCTTGCACAGGCTTTTGTGGAGAGCCCAGGAAGAGATGCAGAGTACTTCAGACCAATGTTAGTTTCTTAACCTCCTCGAGGTTTAGCTGTGTATTTTCTTCTAGTGCTACTTTTCAGTGGAGCTTCTTAAATTCATAACCATGTTAGTGAGTGTGTTCTTAATTCTTGCTAGTGCWGTTAGAGGTACTTCCATGAACTTCATGCACAGAGTGCTTTAGAAAATTGTGTTACATGACACAATGAGTGTAAAYATAAAGTGCTTGCAAAGTCTCGTGTTTATAGACTTATTGATTAAAATTTCTGTTTTTATAGAATTTTTAATTAGTAATTTTGTTTGTTGTATTTTTTTTACTTTGTTTTATGTTAGATGACAGCTAGGATTTTTGGAAAGAATATTTAAAAAGYCAAAACAATTCTGAGACAGAAGAGCTCCTTTTTTTATCTCAAGACTTTGGCAATGCTTTTCTGTCAAGCATGTTGGTATGCTCATGAAAGAGGTGTGAGTGTTCTTGTACAGTCATCTGAGACTATTGCACATAGCGGGCAGAATTGCTGCTGCTATAAATTACAGTTATTCAGGTCTCAATAATTGTTGTATATTTTACGATTGGACTCTTCTAGGGGGTCTACCTTAATTTGGTTGTTTCTCTGCAGTGTTTTGTCCTACCAGATTCTTAAATAAAGAAATAAATTACCTTCCTTCGTGCAAAGTTCCATGCTTCCATTTTTKATTTCAGTTTCTGTGCTTTCTATGATTTCAGGCTCTTAGAGTTAGCACCCCATCTTTCCCCAACAGGAGTGGTAATCTTGGCTAAAATGTTTCCGACGACTGTACTGGCATGGCACATTCAGGAGAAAAGGTGGCTTTGAGTAGCAAATAGACTTATGTCAGTGAATATATTGAAAATATTCTAAGTTTTCCTTACTGATTAGTATTTCCTTTTGCGACAGAGGAGGGTTTGATTCATCTGTCTGCTCTTATTTCTTGTAAGCAGCCACTGATCCAATGAAAACTAAAACTGCCAAGCTAATTCTAATTTTGCTTGGTGCCTTGCCAGTGATTGTGTAAGGAGGAGCGCACAGATAAGCCCCGAGAGGGAATGTGACACAGCAGGAGCTGCTGTATTTTGCTGATGAGTGGGGTTGGATAGAGCGATTTGGGGAAAATGTGCTTCTAGGCAAGGTGCTCTGTATAACCTGGCTAGGTGACTGTGGTTGGTAAGATACATAGCTTGTATACTAAAACATCTTGTCAGTCACTTTGCTTTCGACTGTTTCTGAACATGATACCACTATATTGGGTGGAGTTGGGAAGAGACATGGCGAAAGTCTGAAGAAAGGTGTGCACATCTGATAGGTATGCACTACTTAACCAAATGAACATACTGCTTAACCAAATAAACATGCTGTTTTATTGTGTYAACTGTTTAAAGATGCAGCTAAGTCTGTTTCCATTCTTTGATTTTGATGCAAGTATCAGTTTGAGGCACAAAGCCGCAAGGTTGGATATTGCTGGAAGCTGCTGTAGATGTAAGGATTGGTAGAGCCTTATATGAAATTTGAGGGAAATAGAGGGATTTGCTGCTGCAGATTTTTCAGCTACACACCTTACAGCATAAATATCACTAATAATAGATGAGATCCTGTTATCTTTGGCTATATGTGACCTACATGGGTGTCCCCCTTCTTTTCCTTCCCAAGTAGTTTGTGAACCAATTTGACTATATTCTAGACTTGGCTTGTCAGAAAGATCATTACAGAAAATACAGTAATAAAACACCTTTTGGACTGAGTGATTCTGATTTAATTATACACAGAAAGAGGTGAGTAGTTTTGAGTAGATTTGCCAGTGACTCTTTCTTTGAACATGCCATAGCTAATGAGCTGAAAGAGCTAGACAGTTSGTTGAGCTGAGACAGGTTGGAAATTCAGATTCCTGAAAATACACCAGAGATTCCTGTTTGCAAATGCTACTGCATCTTGAACAAGGGAGGGGAGAAGCTGTCGTCATGTCTATATGAATGCCTGTCTGAAAAGGAAATTAAGAGTGAGTGAGAATATTGCTTTATAGATAAAAGCCCAGTAAGGAGTGTCAGCCACAAGTATTGTGTCTTGAATTGTGAATATAAAGGTAGAGAAATATTCTAATAGGATTTGCTGCAAACCTTTAAAAAGGGAGAGGATATGGTATAAATAGTGACAACACACACAATGTTCTTTTCTTATATTCAGCTTCTTTTAGAGGCTTAATGTCATCTCAGTTAGAGYACCTCATCTGCACAAGTTTTTCATACTCTCTGCTTTTGTATTTCTATTTTGTGATTATGTGCATGTATGTACAAATAGTAGAAATTTCTCTCATGCTTCTAAATGTRTCACTCCCTATTTTTCTAAGCTATTGAGATATGACTTCAGATGATTGCTTTATGTGCTTCAGTGGGTTAGGAATTTCAGGATTTTGCTGAGCCAAACAAGGAGGGTCTACAGAGAATTTCATTAAGCAGAGCCAGGCTTGAAGTATRATTGGTATTTGATTGGGATGCCCTTTTTTTCCTGTATTAATCTATGCTTTTAGTTATTCCTTCAGTACCTGTAAAAATAAAGTTGGCACAGCATAATGCAATGTAATGTAAAGCACGTAGAAGTGTTCAAACATACCATAGATGTATGTTCTCTGTGTGTGTACCTGGTGGCTTGCCAGTGCGTAAGTCAGAGGCCCTTTCAGGATGCTCCACAAAGACCACAGCAGGGATGTGCTTCAGTCTGCATGTGGGCACAAAGCTCAGCTCTTTTCTGTCAAAACGAAACATAAAAACCGTGGCTGAAGACCCGGTGCTGCCACTGAGCCCTGCCTGCCACAAATGGGTTTTTGTGCCTGTCTCCTAGTCACTGTAATCCAATACGAACTGTAGGAAGGAGGAAGCATCTCTGAATCCTACAAGGTATAAAGCTGATCAGAGAACCTGGTTTCCAAGGCTTGCAGAAGAACATATTGCAATCATGGATGTCTTTGGAGTTCCGTTTAGGTGAATAATTCTGCTTTCAGTGTATATTTTAATCTTCAGGCTACATAATATATATGTCCAGGTCATTTCAGTACTGTCCACTTGTAATAAATCTGCATATATTATTACCAGTTTTAGGCAAGTCAACTATTTGATAGTCTAGGATAATAATAGTATTGTACTGAACTACTTAATTCCTCTTATTATAATTTGAGATGGAATCTTTTGTATTTTTTGTCTTTGCTATTTACATATGCTGAAAGGTTCTAGCGATGCAAATGGATGTATTAAAAGTTATTGAAAGTTCACTATTCCTCTACACTTGAAAAAGAGAGAGGAAAAATACTGTAGTCTAGATTTCCTGATTAGCACTATCTCTATATCTTCAGCAAAAGCAAATATGAGAAGCTTGAGTAGGTGAGAGGTAGCATGTGAAGCAGGAGCTTTCCTGAGAGCGAGGAGAGCAGCCAGCAGGAAGCCTCGAGAAGACTGCTGTGCAGCGCCACGCTTAGGACACTTCATCTCAGCCAATCCCCAGCTGTGTGGAAGCCCTGTGAGGAGTTTAAATGTTAGAAACAATGTTTAGGTAACAGTAAGGACAAAGTTATGTATATATATGTAAACTCTGATGGTTCTATCTCAGATTTGCTGACTTGGCAGAAATTGCCCACAGGAGATGGCAGGTGGGAGCTTGTGAACAGGGGACACTGGGTTTTTACGTCATCAGTGGCCAATGGCACAAGGGAGCTTGAGATGAAAAGACCACATGTTTCTCCTGTTCTATTGTTTGGACTGTTTAAACTTTGTTATTTTAGTTCCCCACTCCTCCCCAAGTCTGTGATTGATTTCAGGTGTTAATACTTTATTTTAGCTGAATAGTCAGGAGACTTCTTGTGATATTGTACTGGAGCTAATCAAAAATAAATTAGAAAACCCCATATTTTAGATATTTGTTTAGAAATGCATTCTAATGACTGCTGTGGGGGAAAAGTGTTCAGTATGATCTGCTTGGAATTTTAGCTTTTTAAAGGAGAGGAGGGAGAGGTTTTTTTGTTTCCATGATGCTTACATGGCTTTACTACTTTGAGGCTTGGAATAATCTCCTAATAACTATCACTGTATAGGCAACATTCGTATTATATAGTTGAGAATATAGTTCATTAAAGATATTTTCAAATAAATACTGATTTTTTTGTGTGTGTTTTATTATTTAGCTTGATCTTAGGTGTTTCTAGATGTCCCTGCTTGAGCAGGGAGGTTGGACTAGAGGTACCTTCCAGCCATTCTGTGAATCTGTGGGCTGTAGGGTGTTGCTGCTTTAGAGTTTTCAATAGGCATTCATTTCAATAGGCACTTCTAGGACATTGGAAAAAGGACAGTTTCAATATTGCAAACGATGGAAGATTTCCTTTTCTTTTTCTTTCTTGGTCATCACAATATTTTGTTTGTTGTTGGAGGCGATCACTAGAATTCTAGCATGGAAGCAAAGTTCATCCAAGAAAGCCCTTTAAATTTTGTAGTTCCCAGTGTGAGTTTTGCTTCATTTATATGTGGGGAGGTTTTTGAGTTCTTCACTTTCTATGTCTTGGATCTCATTCACTTGATTTAATTTTAAAGGATTTAATGTAAATTGCCTTATTCTCAAGGTTACTTTATTCTGCTAAAGGAAGGAGATTATTTCAGATGTAGGAGAATGTTGGCAGAGGAACCAAGGGAATAATCAAGGCGTAAGCAAATTTTGAATAGGAATTAGAGAGGATTGTTTACCCTTCAGTGTAGTCAAGGTTTAAATCATCCCTTGAATAGGATTACGGAGGCAAACAACGCATTAGAGCTAAGTTGGGGTTTGGTCAGCATACAGAGCAGCTAAGACGATACTGCCTGCAGCAGGGGAACCACCTGCCCAACCTACTTGACCCATTTTGGTCTTAGTTCTTAGGTGTTATTAGGTGTTGCAGGAACATTTGTTAAGTTTAAAGTTGCAAATGAGATTATCTCGGAACAAGATGCTTGAGGAGGGGTAAAGTGGTAAAGCCAAGAAACACTGCAAAATTTGGAGAGGTGAGGCTGGAATTATGGACTCTTGTAGAAGAAAGTTCTTGGACCTTTTGCAATATTTTTTGAAACAAGGATAGTCTGTACAAGGATATATGAAGATGAAATGGACAATGAGGTTGAATCTAGTTTGTAGCATTTTACCAGCTTTGTGAAACATCTGATGCCTTATTTTGCAGGTTGCTGCAATGACAACCTTTACCTCAGTCAAATCTCTCCTCTGTGCAAGAAAGCCAAGCAGTGTGGGAAAACCCACAGTCTTGTGATAGAGCTCCATAAAATGGTTGTCTTCTAGAGCTGTTTGTGAAAGCAGGAATTTGAAAGGAAGAATTTATTTTGTTTCTGCTGCACTTTATTTAAGAATGTCGTATATGCCTCAACTAATCCCATTTTGGGGTATCTCCCCCTTTCTGTCCCAAGACAGCTCCTTTCTGGTTACTTCTTCAGATAACCTGAGGTGCCTTCCACAGTAGTTCTGCATGAGCATCAGAGAGGGTGGAAGCCTTTCCTGTAGCCTTCTGACCCATTGCAGCAAACTGGACCTTCTCCGCCTTATCTTGGCTATCAGTGATATTGAGCTAATGAGCCAGTCTGTGGATGCCTGTGTGTAAGAGAAGAAGAGAGGCAAAATAAGAGGAGCAGCCTGTGCTTTCAATTCTGCCTTTGTTTTCTAGAAAAAAATTAGTTTTGCAGGGACTATGTTCGTCTCATTTAAAGGAACATATCAGCCATGATGTCATCTGTCAATGGCAGAAAATTTCTCAAAAGAATTGTTGGTGGGCACTTGAAGAAATTCTAATTTAGCAAAGGTTGTAAAATCTGTACTTTCACAGTAACAGCTTGACGCCACACTGCTTGCAGCAGTAATGGCATTTAATTAGATTGACACTTGCAAGACCTCTTCCCCTGTATTTGTAGAATACTTGCTTCAATTACAAAAATTTGGATTATCTGGTATGAATTGTGGCCTCTTCTGGTGATGATCTCTTTTTTTGTTTTAGGAGGAAGAGTGATAATTTATCAGAATATCAGCAGGGTGACAAAGGCCCGAAGTAGTTATGAGTGGATTTCTTTTATTTTGTAGTTTTTCTGTGAATTTTCAAGTTCTGTTTTAGTTCACATAGTAGCAATAAATTCAGGGATAATCTGCTGCAGCACCAAAAACCACCTGCTTCCTAGTTCTCGTTGCTGTGTTCTTGGGGAATATAATGAGCCAGGGCAAAGCAGAACGACTATTTTTGATCTTTATCTTCCTCAAAGTTGCTTTATTTTTGTCCCTTTTCCAGTGGCTGTCTTTTGTTTTYCTCATGCTTTGCAGCTGGAGAAACGTGCTTAAGTATAAAGTTTAACGACTGTTTTGGAGCTCGTGAAGCTCAGCGACCAGGATGGCTACACGCTCGCCTGCTCTCACATCTGCTGCTCTAAGTGCTGTTGCAGGAATATTTGGACTCAGGATGCACACTGTCTTTTGTTGTAGAAACCAAGTTGAGCTGAGGAACTAACTTTTACTCACTTAAGCAATTTTCGTGCTAATTCAGTAGTTGTGACTGTTTCTAAGCAGAATAGAGGAAAAAAAAGTCCCTTGGAATTTGTCCCTTCTTCGAGGGGCACCTGTTGGCCGATCCAGTTTTTAGCAGGGGATGAAGGGCACTCACCTAGCTGTGGCTAGTGAGTCATTCAGTTTGTCCTCTCTGAGTCAGTGTTTCTCTTTTTCCATTTGCTTCTTTTTTTCTATCTAGTTGCTTCTCGGAAGAGGAAAAGGTTGCCCAAGCTTTGATTTTTGGGGAAGATTGGAGAGGCTTTAGAGCATGGTTAAGGAGGGGCATTCTGCTGATACCTTTTAGGGGAAGAGCTGTGAGAAACTYCAGTAGTAGCTGCTTTGGCAAGTGCCAGTCTAATTAAATGTCACTACCATTCCGAGCTGCAGCGTTTATACCCTAAAAATTGTTCTTATGTCAAACTTGAATCTTTATTTATAGAAAAACTCTGAATTGCTTCTCCTTTCCACCCCYGCCGGGTGGCCAAAGTGTAGAATAACTTGCAGCAGAAATAACTTGTGTCATCAGTGAAGAGTAGCTGACTCCTGTACCCAAGTGATTTTAAGAAACTGTTGTGTTTGCTTCAAAATGTTAAATTTCAGCTGCAGTTAACAGGTTTTTGTCTGTATTGCAAGCAGTTGACGTTGATTTCCACTCCTTGCTCTCTCCCTTAAAAGCAGACCTGAAAAGTTGACAGCTCTGGAAAAATCCTTGCTCTGCTTTGCTGGTAGCTTTGGTTTCTAATTGTCCCTGTTGCAGGATACAATTCTGAACAAAATCATGGAGGCTAAAACCGTTTCTTTGGGCTTAGATTTTGCTGCGTAGGAGTCTAGTCTTTTATGAAAGTTGATATGTTTAAAAACATGAAATGAGATGGGGAGAGGTGTTGCTTTTGGTACCTTAGTTTTTGATGGAAACAAAAATTTCTTATTTAGAGCTTTCATTGAAGTCAGATGCGGCATTTTCTGATGAGACAAAAAGTGTGGTTTTTTGCCTGTGCGATCTTGGAATGCCTCTGTGTTCAGACTGTTTTATCTAGGATTGAAATATAAGCTCTGTTTGTTTTTCCCAAGCTAAATACCCTTTTAGAAAATGATTTCAAAATTTTGGATGGTAATCCAAATACAAAATAATTCTTTCATTGTTTTTATTCAAAAATTCAACCAACTTCACAGTTGAATGTTTTATAACTTTGAAGTATCTTTTAAGTGTCTGTGGTGTTTTAACCAAAAATTGAGATGATTGATATGAGATGAGATTAATATGAGAAAAAAAAAGTTTTACAGAGTGGTAGTGTTAGTCTTTCTGTTCACCCAGGCTAATGCAGTTTTAATGAAGGTGTCTCTGCTTTTGTTCTGGGTGTCTGTCGCACGCCTTTTCCATAACACCAATATTTCCTGACATTTCACAGGCAAAATATATTAGATTTCATCACCATTGTTATGTGGGTTATTATCTGAGCAGAGCTTTAGGATTCCCTTAATTTCTCTGTTTTTATTGCATACCATTCTGTGTTCAAAATAAGTGGTGCTGCTTGTGGGGCAGGTTTCAGAGCACCTGAGTGAGGAAGGTTTTCGAATGAGTGTTAAGGTTCGAGGTAAAATAAGAAAAGCTGCAAGAGAGGAAGGGAACATGAAGCTTACCCTGGATCTTGGGGAGAAGCACCAGGAGAGCCTGTTGTCTCAGAAATAACCTTTCTACTTTGGATTGGCCTGGGTGATCCCCTCAGGTCAACAGGACTGCTTAATATTATTAATATTTGGAGTAAATGATCAAATTTCAGTGACTGTCTGATGTCAAGTGAAGCAGCATAGCTCTGTAAAATGGTAGAGGAGGGAGGGAGAGGATGCGTACAAAGTGTGCTTTTGCTGCGTAGGAGCTTAGGTAGAAATATCAATGCCTTTTTTTCAGGATCAATCCATACTGCTTGTTCAGATCTAGGTAATGTAAGTTGAAACACAATTGTTTGTCTTTTCCTACTAATGGAAAAGACTGCCTGCACGTGTGTGGTAAAAGTTATTTGTTTAAATATCTTTTGTGTATTTAGCTGGTACGTGACATTAAATGTCTTTTTGGAGATGACTTTTTAAAAACTTTTTTTTTTTTTAAGAATCTATGTTTTTATTTAAGAATGGAATTTGGCAGTATTGTGAAGTCCATGAAATCCAGTGTTTCGTATAATTTCTATGCTAATGAACCAAAGGATGCAAAGACACAAATTCATGAAATTGAAGATGTTTCTTAAAATGAGTTTAGTAATCTTTAGAAATACTTGTAAATGTATTGTAAAATGTGGCTTAGAATGTTTCATCAATAGCACTAAACTATCCGCCTTTTTGTTCTACTTTAGCAAGGTTTGAAAGAGAGGCATTATGCTGCTTTTGCCCTTCATCATTACTTGTCTGCCAATGTTTAAACAAGATCTTAAAACCATGAGAACTATAAGTAAGAAGCAGTAGTGGCCATTTCTTCACTGCTTATCTGTAAAATCTACATCTAATAAGTGGTATCTTTTTTGTGGATAGCTGACTACTTCTAAAAATATTTGAGTGTTCTTCATATTATAAGTGTGAGTCTTGAGGGAAAGAATTTCAGAAAATTATTTTTTCCTTTCAACATCATGGCAAAAATATTTTAGGGATGTATGATTTGGTTGACATGATGTCTGCATGCAAATTTAAGTGTCAAGCTTTGAATATAACTTCTAATGAGTTTTTGATACAATTTGCAAGCAGTACAAGTGCAGAGCAGAAACTCCTGGGAACCTGCATGTAACTATGTGCTTGCTGTTCTAAACTAATCTGGGTTTCAAAAAAAAACCCTAAATAGTTTCCCTTTCCATCTGTTATTTTAATTGTTTATTTGTGATTATGTTGCTGTTTGTATAACTATGCCTTTGTTTCATTTTACAGAGGAAATAAAGGCTGAAACGGAAAAGCAAAGGTATGTGACAGTTCATCACAACTGAGCGATAATGAGCAGTTGTGCTTAAAATGGCTTAAAATGTTTACTGAGCTTATTATGAAAGGTAAGTTAAGGGCTCACTCTGATACAAGTTTTCAGTCTATTTTGTAAGACTGGAGGTAGCCAGGAGTGCGGGAAGATGTAGTCCTTAGGGTGCATGGCATGGGAACTGGGAGGAGCTCAGGGACGCCCTTTAAACTTGCCTGCCACGGTGGGCAGGCGTGAGGGTCAAGATTGGATGAGGGTTTTGAGAAAAAAGGGAGTATGGATGAACCTGAGATGAGGATTTTGAAAGAAACTTGAGGTGTTGAAGGGGGAAGGCCTGGGATACAAATAAAAGCCTCTATCTCGGAGAGATGCAGGCCTGAGACTGCAAGAAGGGGGTGAAAATGGATGGTAAAGACTGAAAAGATAAGTGTGTGGGAAGGATCTCTTTCGAGAATAGATATGGAAGTAGGTATTTGATTCTGGAAATGATTCCTCTAGATTTGAGAGTAGAAGCCAAGATTGACTGCAGTCTTCACTGTCAGGTAAATTCTTAAGCATTGGTAAACTGTAGAGTCCATTATTAGTATTTAATTGCATGTCATACTGGATCTCCCTTCTCATCCAGTGYGTGAGTCAGGGTTGCCCCGTGTTGGCTGTTTACACCATTTGCTGAAAGAACTGCAGCAAGCGAAGCTGATGATGAGTGTTTTTATGGATTAAAGAGTAGCCTGTTGCCTGTAGATCTGTGTTCCACCCTGTAACTGGATTCCTGTTTTAGGCAAAGCTTTTAAGCCACAATTGTCAAAATGGGCTGCTGAGGTTTGTGCCTTGTCTTCCAGGCTTCAGAATTGAGATCACTGATTTGTTTCAGATGTAAAGACTATTTAGTATCTAATATGCTTGAAAAATTAGACTAAAAGCTATTTGAATTGGGTGAGCAAAAATTATTGGAGGCATCTCATTGAATTCTTGTGCTTCATTACCCATCAGCAAAGACAGTGCCATCAGTTCATAGTATAGCTGCAAAAATAAATTTTATATATGTATACTGTTCAGATAATGTTGCAATGAGCACCACACACAGTCTCAGCTGAAAAGTAATAATTTGTCTTTGCAAGTTTTGCTTAAGGCAGTGTAAACAAAGCAAAATTCACATTTTGAAGTATGATAAGTGATATTTATTCTTGACACTGAGTATGGAAAAGTGTCGATTGATCCTGTAGWTAAGTACCATTCCAGAACGAGTGTGGGATCTGCATTATAACAACGTTCACAGTGACGGGTTCAGCAATTACTGAAATTTTGCCTTGCCTTCTTTCCTGGTGGGTTTTTTTAAAGTGTGGGGTTTTTTTGTGTGTATGTCTGTGTGTAGAATGGCTCTAACCTGTGTATACAGTAGATGTATTCTAATTAGATGGATTTGATTTCTTCGCTCATATCTTTATTCTGATAGTAGATTTTCAGTGGTCTTTTGCTGGTGTGAAGGCAGTCCTAGACCTGGTTAACTACGGAAGGGGTTTAGCCCGTTCTTATTGGAGAGCCAAACTGTTTGTTGTAGATGCATTAGAAAATGCTCTTTTTCCCGGCCTTAGAATAGAGAAACCCTCTTCATTTATAAAATTACCTTCAGCTGCTTCTTTCTTTTAAGTGAAATCAGTATGTTCTAGCAAAATATTAAGGACTTCAAATTGTGATTGTTTAAATTATTCCAATCCCCGTTCTAGGAAATTGGTCTCACAGCTAGGCCAGAGCGCACTGAAAAATATATAATTTTTATCTGCCAAAACTTTTGTATGGAAAAAGTACTAGTGCTTTTTTATTGCTACTCTTACTTTTAATATTATTGTTCTTTTTACTTTTTTTTTTTTTTTTTTTTTTTAACATGAAGAACATAAGAACAGTGTTTGGCAGCAGGAGGGGAGGGATATGGAATAGAAAAGGACAGACTGACTTACATAACTGTTAAACTGTGGATGCTGCCAAAATGCTTTTAGAAATCAACTATTTGATATATACATTGGCATMTTTCTGGGACTGGAACGTAAATATCAGCCTATTTCATAACTCTTCTGCTTGGTGGATCCCATGATGGAAGAAAGCTTTGTGGTGTGCAGTTCCTCACAGCTAAAGAAGCATTTAAAACTTYCTTGGCTGACATTAAGAAGCAAAGACCTTTTGCGTTTAATTCAGATGTTTGTTTCATCAAACTTCTTCCTGGAAAATCCCTTCTCTCCCTTTCTTCTCCCCCACCTGGCATCAGCAACATGATGAGCTTACTGAATTATCTTTATTATTTTATTATTATTTGTTTTTTCCTAGCCTTCAATTAAGGAAAGCTTCAGGCTTCTGTATTAACTTGCTGTGAAATATGTCCATTTTTTTGAGGCTTCTCTTGACCTGTTCTTCATTTCTGGAAAATTCTGGTTTTATTTCTGTAGCGATCTTTTAACCTAATTTTAATGATGCTAAATGGGCATAATTGCAGGTTTAGACACAGTCTRTTAGGGAACATGAGCAAGAGATACCTCAGAGAGATTTAAGAATATAGAGGGACGTTGTACTCCATGTGGAACCTATTTGATTTGGATGTTTGTCCAAAAGAGCTGCATTTCCATCAAAACACTGTTGAGCAATAGGTATTGTTCTGTATTTGTCTGAAAAGGAGAGCTGGTGTGGTTGTTCCAGAAGGGAGACAGATTCAGTATAAGAAGAAACYTGTTAGGAATATTTATATGACTGTATTACAAAGCATGCACTTTGTAGAAGGCATTCTTTCTTCATGTCAATTTTCTTCATATTTCTTTTGATTCATAAATACTGTGAAGATGGAAGTTATTTGTGTGGACACTTCCAGCTCTCTAACTGAATCCTTCTGTTCAGTCCCCCTCATGGAGAAGCCAAGCCTGGTTCAAGCACTCTTCCSCCCGTGAAATCGAAGACAAGCTTTATTGAAGCTGACAAGTACTTCCTCCCGTTTGAACTGGCCTGCCAGTCCAAGTGCCCCAGGATTGTTAGTACATCTCTAGACTGTTTACAGGTCTGTATGAAAATGGACTTTATTGAGTACGAAATGTTGATGATTTGAATAGGAGGTAACCGTTCTATCTCACAAAGACTGTTGTTTTGCTCTTATTTTACCTGATGCCTGCACAACCAAATTGCTTTTATTTCGGAAAAAATGTTGATCGTGTGTCTTATTCATTACAGAGTGYGTATTTCTCTGTATACACATCTAACCACAAATAACTGCACGTTTGGAGCAAATGTGTTCTRTCAGTGTACAACTATGCGTTTTACTGTGTACAGTTTGCTCTGTAGTGAATTGCTATCAGTAATGGGAAACCTGAAACTCCACTAGTGTGGCAGGCATATCATTGTCAAATTCATTTAATGTTGTTTATAAATCTGGTAAASCATTTTAAATTTGAAGTGTCTAATCCTTCAAAACTCAGAGATTTGTTGCTCCTGTAGAGTGTTCAGGACAATGTCTGCAGCACCAAATTCTCCTGAGTAGCCTGACACCAGTGAACTCAAATACGTTTACATTCAGAAGCAAATGCATACCTGGCATGCTGTCACCCTGTGATGCCTTGCTACTCTGTATAGTTGAGTAGGTAGGCCATGGAGATTTACAAATTTTCTCTTGCCTGAAGTATTTGGAACTGGATTGTCTTAATTTTGATATTTTTTCAAAGTACTGAAGATCTCTAGAGGGAAAGTAGAAGAGTTGGAGACCCAAGACCTTGAACAGAAACCATTTGTATTTGACTTATTTGGTATTAAAAACATTAGTGTGCTTGTTACATGTGAAGACTTGTGTGAATATGAGTTATTTTAGAAAGTAACTGTTTATTTAGAAATAATTGTTGATTAATGAAATTARGATTTAATATTAAGCTTGTTGAAAAACTTTTAATTGGAGTTATTGAGAAAACTGAATAAATCTGGAGTTTTTTACATTTTTTAAGGTTTGGGGTAAAATGTGTTTTTTAATTATTCTATTCAAATTAATGATATCAAAAGAATTTATATATTATAATAAAAAATGGACTTATTTTCTTATTTTTAAAACTTTATTTCCTCTTTTTTTTCTCTCTACAGAAACTTATAGCATATGGGCATTTGACAGGGAATGCTCCAGACAGCACAGCTCCGGGCAAAAAGTTAATTGATAGAATTATTGAGACAATATGTGGCTGTTTTCAAGGCCCTCAAACGGACGAAGGGGTTCAACTACAAATAATAAAGGTAATCTGATTAAATGTTACTTATAGTACTGAGAATGAGGAGATATTCGGGTCTCAGAATTCAAAAGCAACGCTTAATTTGAAAATGTAATTAGCTTTTAAATATATTCTATGATCCTGTTTCTTTAATATAGACAATCACTATCTTCTGCTGCTTTTCCATTTTCTCCCATTAAATTTTGAGTGAAGTCATGATGGTGATAGGAAGTTTTACACACAGAGCACTGGGTGAAATTTCCTTCCCTSCAGCTCAGTTGAGTTCTCTTAACTCTGCAGAATTACAAACAAATGATCCCGCACTCCCAGCGGGGAAGGCAGTGATTAAGAAGCAAATTTTTAAATCAATTTTGAAATTATTATATGAAATGCAATTAGAGTTGGCGGTCGGTTGTTACCATGRTGGTTTTGTGCTGTTGTGCTACAGACTTGTGCTTAAAGGTGATCTGGAGTTTCTTTGCGTACATTAAGTAAGCTCTGCACACAGGCTTTGTACAAATAAATGTTCCTGCAGGGCCACAGCTTTGCTGGTGGCACTCAGTGATGATGGGAATGCCAGCTAAGGGAAGCTAGCCCCGATAGGAACGTCTTAATYTACTCTTTGAGTGATTGTGCTGCTAATGAGCAGTAGTGGAGAATACAGTCAAGGGTGGGTATGAGAATGGAGAGTTTGTTAACTCGTGTTCTGGTTCATAGGAGTCCTGAGGTGCTGACTCTTCTTACAGTTTAGGTTTACTTATTTTTACTGCAAAAGAGGTATATTGTTCCGCTGTTCCCTTTCATTGGTCCAGCAAATGGTCATAAATGATGCAACTGCAATGTCAGTCACATTCTTTGATTTTTAGGCTTCGTAACTCTTGAGTTCTGGGCCATTGACCCAGCTTCCACAGTATGATTTCAGGGATGGATCACGTGCTTTTTTAAGCTCTGATAATTGTTCTGATGATCTAACTGATCTCATGGTGCTGTATTCTCCAGGAATCTGAATTCCCTGAGGCAGGCAGAAGCAGGCAGCCAGGCCCCTTGCTTTCTGGAGGGCTCTGTGTGGGGGCTGTTCCGCGCTCCCAGCAGGACAGCTGCAGCACCAGCCCCTAGTAAAATTTGTGAGCCTTCTGCTCTGGAGCTTGTCTAGGCTCCCTGGTAGGTGGCACCCACATAGTAGACTACCCTTGGCCAGGGATGCTGGAGCCAGAGCTCGGTAAGAGTTTGCATGTGGTGGTRGTTGCTGGCTTCTGGATGGCTTTCTGACAAAGCTACTTTGGAGGTTTTGGTGGAGTCATGCAAAGCAGGTCCTAATGCCCAGAGCAGCTTTGGTGTTCCGAAAGTACCTCTTTGTACACCTGGCAAAAAAAAATCCTGCCCAGGCCAAGGGGCATAACTTGTCTCTTTTTACATACCTAAGCTTAGAGGTGTGTCTGACAGTAGTCTGACAGCTGGGGCTATGTAAGAAACAGCTTCTTTTCTCTCCCTGCTTTTGATTGCATGTTCTCATCCCTGCAACTGCCTCTTTCTTCYCCTTCAAACTCCTTGAAGAATCAGAATGGTAAACTGGCCTTTTCTTCCTCTCCTCTCGTCGTTTATTTTCGATTGATGTAATTTTGATGTGAAGCTGTGCAAACACTTATTAGACTGCAATGGAGGGGATGGCCAGAGGCAGAAGGGAAGCGGGTAATTAGGCTAGTGCTGCCATTGCAAGTTGCTTAATTAAATTATGTTTGAAGTGGTTGCATCTAGAGAGGCTTTGCTGCCTTTAGGCTGTCTGCTGCGGCGTTTGTGGCTTGTGTCTGTAAAGTTGCTCTCAACACCTGCAGAGCTGAGAACTGAGGTTCTGTTTACATTTCCGGCTGGCCTTTTTGTTTCAGAAGAGTTCTTATGTGTGATAAAATAATGTRAAGATAGAATAAGGATGCAGTTCTCCTGGAAGAATGGCAGATGAGAATTTTTGCTTGTGTTCTCTCTGCTTGTCTGGAGTCTGTGTCATTGAATCATAGAATYATTGTGGTTGGAACCAGAATCATTGAGTCCAGCCATTCCCTCTCTGCCTGTCTGGGGATGGCTGATAATATTTCTGCTAGACCGTGGAGACTAGAAAAGGAGGAATTGCACTGAGACAGGAAGTAGCTGTGAGTAATAGCCAGAGCATGGCTCTTAATTGGSAGGAATCTGAAGGGTATTAACAAAAGGTCAAAGTTAAAAATGGTATTCAGTTTATAAACACGAACAGTATCCATTAGGGTTCAATATCTACAGTGCCCAGGAAGGAAAGAAACCAACAGAAAGGATTTCCAGAGCATCTGTAGCCATTGGCCTTTTTAATAGTTGGACAACTACAGGGAGATGCCCTGGTGGGAAGACTGACCTCTCAGTTTGCATGAAAGATGGGATTGTTGAATGACCTTGCCTTGATAAGCAGGGCTGCAAGGAAGCCTGTCTCTGTGTGTCTGCACAAAGTTTGACTAGAATATTTGTATATATGTGTGTGTTCAAATGTGTATTGCTTTTTTTTCTGTAGGCTTTGCTCACTGCAGTAACATCTCAGCACATAGAAATCCATGAAGGGACAGTGCTGCAGGCTGTAAGAACATGTTACAATATCTATCTAGCAAGCAAAAACCTCATAAATCAAACCACAGCCAAGGCCACTCTCACACAAATGCTGAATGTCATATTTGCACGTATGGAAAATCAAGCAGTGAGTATCTTGGTATCTTTAATATTTATAGAAAAAGAGTCATGAAAACAAACTGATTTGAGAGATCTATTTTTTCATTATGATAAAACTTATATTTTCAGAATTTGAATGTCAGGTGAARTACTTTGTTAAAAATCTGTTAGCTTGCGTTGTTTCTTTGGTTTTGCTCTCAGAAACTGGTGTGAAATGTGTTGCCTGTGTGTATATAGGGTTTGAACTTCTCATATTGGGTCTCTCTAGCTAATGAATGTATTTGACTTCAKTTTCTGTTCTCAGGCTATAAAAGATGCAGCACCATTTCTCTTCGTAAGGGTGCACAGGTACACACTAGTCTTTGAGAAATGCTCAGATGTTGTGGTGATAAACACCAAAGAAGTAATCTATGATAAAAATAATACAGTCATGTCATCACTTGTGTGTGTCGGAGTCAGTAACACATACCTACCTGTATGTCGCTGAAACTGTCACTGGGAGCAGTCCGCAGGGACTCCGGCATATGCCCTGTGCCTTCTGTTGCTGATGATAATGATCAGTAAGGCAAAGTAATTGGTTTAATTCCTATAAAAAACAAGCAGATCTCCAGAGCAGAGAACTACCTAATTCCTATCTACTTTTAGAAGCAATTCTGCTGCATTATTGCAAACTCTAGCAGTTTCCTTTCAGAGTATGTAGTGGTCTTTATGTTTCTTCGTGCAGTCATTGTATCCTGCTAGACCTCTGTGCCGAGCAGAGGCAGGGCAGGCAGATAACTCTTGTTCTTGTATTTCTTGTGTGTCTGATTTGGAGTTGTAGTAGTACAAATGACTTTTTTTTCTTAAACTCTTAGGGCAATATTAAGGCATTGTGTAAGCACAGAGACAATAGAGATTATGTATTTATGAAACAGTACATAGACTGTGCCTGCAGCTCATATTTTATTCTGATAGAACTTTTGTGCAATTGCAACGTTTTTCAAGCTTCAGGAAGCCAAGCAGATGGAAAAGGAAAGACACAGACAGCAGCACCATCTACAGCAGTCCCCAGTAAGCCATCATGAGCCTGAGTCACCGCCACTGAGACACATTCCTACCCAGGCTGATCAGCTGTCTAAAGAGCATGAGAGGGAGCTTGACCACAACACAAATGATTTGGACAAGAACCTTCAGGAAGATACAGAGGCAGAAAATGGATCTGATATTTCTAGTGCTGAAAATGAGCAGACAGAAGCTGACCAAGCCACAGCAGCAGAAAGTAATCAGTGTGTATTTGTTTCATGGAGGGAGGGAATAGATCTCTATAAAGAAAGGCTAAGGACTCTGTCCCCTGTCCTTCCCTAGATATTTTTCACATAGTTGACTGAGACRGAATGTCTTTTGGCATTGTTACCACTGTTAAGCTTTATCACAAATATTGTTTATTGCTACATTTTTTCTGTTGTAGTCTGAACTGTAGAGCTGCAGCCTGTTGTACTGTAGGAAAGATGCCTCTTTGCATCTAAGTCATGTTGGGAAAGTTATTGCTTTTCAAATAATATTTTCAAAAACTTTTCAGTGTGTAACTTACGTAAATACACAAAATTGATATATTTTCTGCATAGGTCTGCAAATTATTTATCACGTAGAGGTTAATTGGAAATGTTGGAAAGTTCATTCTTCAATCGCTGTWTTTCAGCCATTGCTTTTTTAAAATRTATATTCCCCCATGAATAKATTTGGTAATATAAATATAGTCAAAATACGTCCTTAATTTCTGAGCTTCTTAGTAATATGTGTTTGAACTTTTTTTAAGATCTTTCTAAGGCTGATGGAGGAACATATGATATTGAAAATGAATGTGAAGAGAAGGCACAAGAAATTGTACAAAGTATTGTGCGGGAAATGGTGAACATAGTAGTTGGAGGTATTATATCCCTATTAATTTAACTATCTATCCAATAAGAACTACAATCTGAAGCTTGATATTAAGAATTATTTTAACAATGCTAGCTACTTAGCTAAAATAACTATCATGTGTTAAACTTTTAAGATGTCTGATGAAATTTCAAGCATTAATTTACAGTCTCTATCAGAGCATGTTATTATTTCAGAGAAAAAAAAAGAAAAAAAGCTCAAGTTCTTTACTTTTGGTATTGATTATGATCAGTTCTCTGAGAATTTTTGATAATTAATTTTTTTCTGTTTTGTGCTGACATAAACTCTTCCCAGTGGGCTTGCCTCTGAAATAGCAATGAAGCACAGTATTTTTCAATTTGCTGAAAATTACCTATGAAATTAACGACCTTTTTCCCAACCGTAGTTCAAAACGTGGTAAAATTGTGAGCCAGGTACTGTGAAGTTCGTGGTCACTTTTGGCTGTAATTTTCATTAGTGGGAACTAGTGTTCAGCATTTCTTACCTGTTTAACGTTAAGTTTGCCTTAAGCTCCCTCCTACCTTATGAAACTTCAATTCCAGTTGATACAGTATTTAAAAGTTCATTTTACTTTGCATTTTTAGTTGACTTTGGGGTTAATCTTTATATCTTCTTTAACAGATTTAGAAGGGACTGCTGAAAGTGCAAGTGCTGATGGCACAGTTGTAACATTGGAGGATGGCAGTGACAGTGAAAACATTCAGGCAAATGGAATTCCAGGGACTCCAATTTCTGTTGCTTATACACCATCCTTACCTGATGACAGATTATCTGTCTCTTCCAATGACACTCAGGTACAGACAAGTATAAATTAGGAGGTTCTCAAAAAAGGACCAATTAAGATAGTGATTTTTTTTTGTTATTTCTGTGAAACAATTCTATAGAGAATATTTAATGTAATTCCATAAAATGACTTAGATAATTTCAAGAGATAAGTCATTTTTTAAGCTTTATTACATTTTAAATACATACCCTCTGTTCTATCTGTTGTCAGCATGCGTACAGTACCTACTGACAGAGAGTCTCTGCTGTCAGGGTAGTAAATAATATGATTTGGAAAGAATAGATTTTTAAGCTTAGAAGGTTATGGTCACTAGACATGTATGCTGTACTAGCCAAAGAGGTCATTAAGCTTATATGCTTATATATATAAGCATATATATATATATTGCTTATATATATAAGTATTACATACATAACGAGCAGTAGTTCAGAACCACAAGAACTTGATAGTAGGAATCGGTATGGTACCCTGTAAGTTGTACCAGTTTACTACTTTTTTGTTTCTTTTGTTTTTTGTTTTTGTTAATCAGAGGTGTCTGCTCAAAACTGCAGAAGGCAAATCAGTGCAAATTACTTTGTTTAAACTTGGCCAGTCTAGTTTGGTGGTCGTTCCTTTGTAATTCTGATTTCTTACTGAGATGGCCATTTTTATTAGTGAGCATGTCTATTTTAGCAGCACTACAGAATACTACTTTTTAATTTAATCTTGAGGCCATATAGTTAATTGGTTATGTTGTATAATATCTTAACTTCTTGTTGCTAGGAGGTGGGGATTTCCCTACACACCCTGCTAATGCAAAACGGAATACTGAAATATGTTAACTTCTTTAGGAATCTGGAAATTCTTCAGGACCTACCCCTGGTGCTAAGTTTTCCCACATTTTACAAAAGGATGCCTTCCTTGTATTCAGGTCACTGTGTAAACTCTCGATGAAGCCCCTGTCAGATGGACCACCAGATCCAAAGTAAGTAAAGAGTTCTTACAATGAGTTTTTTTCTATTTTGAAAATCAGTTATTTAAATATTTTGGTGAATCCTCAATTATTCCAAGAACAAGAGTATGGTAAAAAAGCCTAAAACCTTGAAAAGATACTTTTATGTTGCAGTGCTTTGTAGTGTAGTGTTTTCTGTGTTTAATAAAAGCAGCTTTTCTTACCCATCTGCCTCTTTAGAAGGTTCTTAACAATCACAGTTCTTAATATCCTTATGCTGCCATTAAGTACCTAATAATTGTTGTGTGTAACAGTTTGCATTTAGCAGGGCTTGCTAAGAAGGTTTTCAGGTATCTTTTGATCTTGGCTGTTTTTTACGCTGCTTTTGAGTAATGCCGAAGTTCATAACGGTTGTCATTTACGGCCTGCAGTTTCCTTTGTTTCTTGCATAGTGAATATTCAGCGTAGCAATTACTTTGTGTTCATTTAAGGTCTTTGCTGTAAATTGATAGTAGTTCTGGCAAAGTTGTGATACAGAGTTTTTCATTCTCATGTTCAAGTCGACACGTTTGACAGACTTCTCAACCTAAAAGAGTAATGTTTTGGAGATGAGGTCTTTATTTGTCTGTTTGGGAAATTTTACCATCTGACAGAAGATACTGTGTCTTCAGTTTGGCTGAGAGAATTGTTTATTGTAAAACAAAAACCTTTTCATATCTAGAATGCCAATATCTGAGTTAGTCACATCTGTTGGCACAGAAGTTTGCATTTCTGATCTTGGATAGGATGAATATGCATATTTTTTGGATGCTAGGAAGAGTTTGTAATAAGACTGCTTTTATTTTTTGCCATAAGAAATTAAAACTCTAAAATCACTTCTGACGAATATCAACAGCCTGGTATTCTTTAAAATAATATCTTTTCTATTGCAGKTTACCACTTAACTTACATAGCTATAAGACAAGTTAAATGTAATTATCAATATCAATAATAAGATGAAAAAAAATGTAATAAGATTTTGATGGGTTGATCTAAACCTTTTTTTTTTTTTTTACGTTGTCATCTAGTCATGCTCTTTGCAAAGTTAACAAATCCAAGAAGAAAGATTACAGGCCTAAGGGCTTCTTCTAGAGAACAGTTCTGCAGGAAAATGCCATAACAATTCAGTGATTTAAGTCACCTCTGTGAGATCATTCTTAAAAAAACGTTTAGGAGGTTAAGTCCCTCTGGAAGAGCAGCACTAGTTGCTGAGGCGTTTAGAACCATTTGGGTCCATGGAGTTCTTGATATATATTTTAAAACTGATTARACTCCTCATATAGAAAAATTAGGGAAGTGGCATTTTGGACAAGGAATTCAAAGATGTTTTGTTTTTGGAGAAGTGCCTAAAAATTATCCTTGTTCTGAGGCATCGATGGCTTTTTTGTTGTAATTGGGAGAGTATACATAGGAAATMTGCASCTTTTTTTAAAAGAAAGTTCTTAAATCAGCTTGGCAGTGACATGAAGTTATATGAAGCTATGAAGTTTTTAAGGAAAATATTTTTAAATTTCAGGTAAGAGGGTACAGAGGTTTCATTTAAACATACCAGAATAAGGGTAGAGATCTAGGTTGTACTTAGGAGCATGCTCAATATTTTCCAGTCCTTTTCTTCCATCTTACAGTTAAGAAGAAATGCTTAAGAGAAATTTCACACAAAATGATTTATTAGGTTTCAGTCCTTGAGGTTGTTTKAGACTAAAGGGAGTTTTCGCATCTTATGGAATTGGTGAGACTAGCAAGTTTAGGACTTGGTTTTGAATTGACACTTACTTGGAGAAGGCAATATTTAGATTTAAAATATGGAGTGAATCTAACAGATTTCTTACGCTTGAGAGCAAACCATATTTATCTGCACATGTTTGTAACTTATTGCAATGTGATAGAAAATCAAAAGATGATCAGAGGAGCACCCAGAATTGAAGAAAGAATGCTTTTTTCCAGAAAACTAATTAAATTGCATTATGTTTTCAGTGATGATGATCATGCCTATGTGATAGCCTATGTTATACTGTTAACTGCTTTTGGAGTAAGACCCAGGCAGTGACTGACGTATAGTGTAAAGTACTATATTTAGGGAGAAGCGAGATTGCTGTGTTGGGTAGAAGTAGCTCAAGCAGTACAACTGGAGTTATATTCCTTCAGCTCTCTCTTCATGCTTGTGGAAATAGAGAAAAAGAAGGAATCTCTAGAGGGAGTTTTCATTCCCCATTGGGAAGTTCAGATTCTGCAGGTGGGGGGTCTTTTAGGTGGGATCCTTCAAAATCCTTTAAAAGGAAAGAACGCTCCATTCATCCTCAGACTAAGAGTAGGCAGGGTTGCCTGCCCTTCACTCTGGAGAGGCGGTTTTGCTCTACAGAAGAGTAACTAACTCAACAGCAATGTAAGTAGTAATGGAATAACTAAAAAGGGCTATTTTTTATTCATATTCTTACCTGAAAGGTGACTACTTAACCAGATTTTTTTGCAAGTGGCATTTATTTCATGAACCTTCCACATACAAAATAATTTTGGTGTACTGACTTTATGAAGATTACCTTAATTTTTATGACTTGCRTGAGGTTTATTTACTGTCCTGTTTATTCCTAGGTCTCATGAACTGCGATCAAAGATTCTTTCATTGCAGTTGCTTCTGTCCATTCTGCAGAATGCAGGACCCGTCTTCAGGACAAACGAAATGTTCATTAACGCTATTAAGCAGTATCTTTGTGTTGCACTGTCAAAAAACGGAGTCTCGTCAGTTCCAGAAGTGTTTGAACTTTCACTTTCCATATTTCTTACCCTCCTCTCAAACTTCAAGACTCATCTGAAGATGCAGATTGAGGTATGTCTAATTTTAAAGAGGCTTTTAGTTGAGTGTCTGTCTGCATTTGTATGTAGGTTGGTCTTGCTTTGGGTAAATTTGTTTTTCRTCTTTAATCTCAGCTTGTGCATAAAGACTTGCCTAATTTTTTCCCTACGGAATATTTAGAGATTAAGTAAGATCTGCTCTGTAACGTCAGTGTTACCAGTCAGCATGGAGCTGTTAAATATATTGCATATGCCTTTCCTGACACAAATGTGATGAGAGGTCATCTCTGCCATGAGATGACCTTTAAATTTCAAATAGAAAATGACACTATAGCTGAGGAAATTTGGATAGAGGATACCCAACATTATTGTAGCAGCTTTTAGACTAAAATTAGGATTAGCACAGGATGTCAGGACTGTATTTCCTTTTTGCAAATATGAAGGGCAAAAGCTTGATGATGCCAGTGCCACGATTTCTATAATTATGAATCATAAGGAACAGGAATTATGAGAGTTTGTTTGTTTGTTTTGTGTTTTTCCCCTCATATTATGAGCTGAGAATTCCTCTTCTTTGGCTAGGGATCCTAAAGGCCATGCAGAAGATGTGGGCAGATCAGTCTAGGTCTGTATTTTGTTGGTGGCTTTAGTAACTTCCCAGAGTTGCAAGGCAAGCCATATGCTCTGATTTAAAATATGCAAAATCTCTATTTTAGGACTGARGCAGCATCCTTCATCTGCGTAAGAAAGGTTGACATATTGAAATTAAGAGTTAATTCCAGAAGCTGTTGCCAAGGGGAACACCTTTCATTTCAGCACTTTGGAATGTTCTTTGCAATATAGTTCTCAGTTCTCACTGCCCTCTGATAGTCTGAACCTCACTTGCATTTTACTGTAGCTGTATTTCTGAACAAGCTAGCAGATGCATCTGCACTAACGTGAGGGCCACCTCAGACACTGGGYAACTGTTTGAGGGGCCCCCTCTCCTTCCGTTTTCCCCCCCTCTGTTATTGTTTCATGTTTTCTTGGAAATCAAGTCATCGATTTCAAGGGATTTTTCTGGGTCTCTTAGCTGTAATACGTCTTGCCACTCTTCCACAACTGGGAATGAGCTGTCCTTTTTCTCTTTTCAGTTGACCCAGTAAAAAAGTCCTTCCTGGCTTAGTTTCCAGATATGCTGAGAATAGTCTCAAGTTTATGATGTAATTTTTAGTAAATAACATAGTGATAGATACCACTGTAAATATATAAAATACAAATAATCTGTAAAGCTTTGAGAGTTGTGCATACTTAAGATGTACTTTCCAAAGTTTGATACCAGAAGCAAGAAGTGTGCTCTGTTTCGGTACAGAGATATTAATAAGTTCATAAAATGTAGGCTTTCTGGCAAATTTATCTTGGAGCTTGGAGATTTGGACTTAATTGTCATATTTGAAACTTTTTCTCAATTTTCTTAATTTTCCACCAGAAAATATTTTTTTCTAATCCCAGAGGGGATGAATAGCATTATTGTYTTCAAGTAAAAAATCATAAAATAGTGAATATGTAGCAAAGAATTGCTGAAAGTGTGGTATTTAATCTTATGTCTTCATCCACTTAGATTCCATAAAGTTGTAACAAAAGTCAGTCTAATATTGTACATATTTTTAAGTGCTTGGAGTAGTGTTCCACTTACTGTGGTCTGACCTGGTATGTGTTGAACTCCTCATTATTTGAAACCTACTCCTAGGTAGGCTTTCTCTAATAAGAAAAATAACTGTGAGATCATGCCCTTTTTTCCTGAAGCTGTCGGTGCAATAGAAAGCGTACTGGTGCCTATTGTTTGAGGAAGTAGCTTCTGATCAGAGTTTATTTCGTTTGGGGGAAAAAAAAAAATTGCTTAAAGCAAAATATACTCCTACCTGGCTGGTAGCATGAAATCTCTATAAAATTCTATCATATAAGGAAATATTTTAATTATTTAAATTTTTATATAATCTAAAAAGCAATTTTAAAGAAGAGGTAATAGCTGCTCTTTTAAAATCCCCAGTAATCCAGAACTCTAACAGTAATTTAGTCTTTTAGCCTGAATTGTTCTTCAGGATTTCACAGCCTTCACAGTAGAATCCAAACAAATCCAAACACATTAGAATCCAAACAAAATATTAGGTTGAGCAGAACTCCACAATTACACGTGTCCTAATTTGAAGTCCTACTTGAACTTCTTCCGTCCATCAGAATATTGGTGTTCAGGGTTGATCACACTGTGTGAGAGTTGATGTACTCTCAATATAACAACTCTTTTTTCCCTATTCTTGGAATGCTTGCTAGGTTTTCTTCAAAGAAATTTTCCTGTATATCTTGGAAACTTCTACCAGCTCATTTGATCATAAGTGGATGGTTATACAAACGCTGACACGAATATGTGCAGGTATTAAGGACTTTTTGGTTCTTTTTGATTTTTTTATGCTAAACTGCAAAGCTGAACTTGTCTTTCATTAAATAACATACATTTTGCTTCAAGTTTGACCATGTTGCCTTGTTTCTAGATGCCCAGAGTGTAGTGGACATTTATGTGAACTATGATTGTGATTTAAATGCGGCAAACATATTTGAAAGACTGGTTAATGACCTATCAAAGATTGCTCAAGGAAGGGGTAGCCAAGAACTTGGCATGTCCAATGTTCAGGTAAAAAAATCTGTCAAACTTCAATTTGCTTGACATTATASGTTAAAACTAGACTCTCCATTTCCTTCATGTATTTCTTTTTAAATCCATTCTAGGAGTTAAGTTTGCGGAAGAAAGGATTGGAATGTTTAGTATCAATCCTGAAGTGCATGGTGGAGTGGAGCAAGGATCAGTATGTTAATCCCAACTCTCAGACAACACTTGGTAAGATGGGCTGGGCTTGTTCTGGCTTTAGTGCAKATATACTGCAGAAATGTAGTGACTTTTTGCAGCATTCTGATATTGTTGGTTTCTGGTTTTGTAAAAGCTATTGCATTTATGAAAAGAACAAACTGTGGCTTATTTTTCAAGAGATACTAGTAAGTTTAGATGGTTGTCATTTGAAGAACTTGATTTTTTCAAAGTTTTCTAAATTCCTGAGAGTCTTTTATAGTGAAAGTGACTAAATTCTGTAACTTCRTGTATTTCTAATTTTAAGGACACTGTAAAACTTACTTGCAAGATTCCCTAATTTCATATGTAGTMCAATTTCCAGCAAATTAATACTAAAGCAAGCTGCTTGGAGATTCTTGTTGTTGTTGTTTATTTTAGTTCCTAATACATAGCTATAGGATGTCCAATGTTATAAGCAGTGAAATAACTACATCTTAGTTTGGTCTTGTTTCCTTCTGAGTTGAGATGAAAAAGTACCAAGGTTATGCCACAATTACCATTTTAAGTACTTAAAGTTGATAGCTGGTAGTAACAACATTTTAAAGATGGTAAGCACTGCTGCTGCTGTGAACTGAGTGAGGGCACCAGCTATTTGGCATACRTAGTCCTGTGCACTTAGGAGCACCCAGTTCCAGTCAGTTTCAGATCCAAGTGTGGCAGTATACTTGAGAATAAAGGGAAAGGTTTGAGTTTGGGTTTCTGAGGTACTGCTGCTTTTTTAGTTTTACTGTGGGKTTTTTTTTTCCCTCCCTTCCCAAGTGGTTCAAAGTAACTTGAAGTTTAAGTTACAGTTATGTGTTGTGCTGAGGAATCCTTCATGATACATGATTTTTTAGGTTATTTTTCCAACCATAACAAAGGCAGAATGTTTATATAAAAATKAATAGATTGCTGAAGATATCGTAGTAACTTTTAGCATTCTTCAGAGAGGACRTGAAGAATAATTGAGGAATAAATTTGTTTTATTTTGTTTCAGTGATATACATTTTGTCCATRTATAACTTCCCCTCTCCCCCGCCCCCCCGAATTTGTAGGCCAAGAAAAACCCACAGAACAGGACAGCAATGAGACCAAACACCCTGAGACAATTAACAGATATGGAAGCTTGAATTCCCTGGATTCTACGGCTTCATCGGGAATTGGCAGTTACAGCACACAGATGTCTGGCACTGACAACCCAGAGCAGTTTGAGGTCCTAAAGCAACAAAAGGAAATAATAGAACAAGGAATTGACTTGTGAGTGCCATTTTATCACGCATGGGAGGGTGGATTCTTTTGGAGCTCTGAAGATTCCTGGGTTTTTCTTCCTTCTCCTCATAGATACTCATCTTGTGTTAGGAAAAAAACTCTGGATGTAACAGCACTTCCTCTGGTGAAAGAGTGCTGAATGGTGTTCCCTTTGGAGCCTGTCAACAGTGTTTTGTGTTAACCTAATTCCTCACAGCTAGAAGATGAGTACTCTGAATGTTTGTTCTTTTTTCTCCAGCCCTGCCTGTCTAAAAATAAGGTTTTTATATTTGGGTAAAAAGTACATTGAGCTCTTGCAGTAAGTTGAATGCTGCCTGTTTTACTCTACATATTACTCATGGAAGTGCCTATATGCTTAAAATGATATTCACCTTAATTAGTAAGSTTGTCCTAGTTTGAAGCAGAGAATAATATAATTTCTAAATGGAGTCTGATATGAATCTTTCATGTGATTTCAGCCTTGTCCCCAGCCTTCTCAGTGAAGTCGTTATCTGCAAAATAAAAATTTTCTTTAGTAAATATTTCAGTCCCCAGACAAACRTGCTTTAAAAATCTAGGACCTTCATTTACTCCAGTCTCTTGATATTTCATCCAGTTGTTCTTAAATTCATTCATTCATTGCCATTCTTGCAGGCACCTGATGGATTTCCTAAATGTTTCACTGAACTTGAAATGTACACCAATATAACACAACTATTCCTTTCCAAACCAAGACTATGCAGTTTCTGTGGAATATTATTTTTACATATGTGTACACGCGTGTGTATGTGTATATAGTATGCACATACATTTCTGTAACCTGGAACAAACCTGGAGTTTCAGTTAATTTTTGTTTGGAGAAGAGCAGAAACTGCATCCTAGACCACAGTAAACAGTAATTTTAGCTGTCTGGGTCAGAAGGAAGACTCAATTTCATTGCATAGTGAACTCAATATCCTGTTTACTGAGAGCTGCTTGGCTGCCATGGTGGCAGTTGCTTAGGCGAGAGGAAGAGGAAAATATTTACATGGAGAGGAAAGATAAAGGGAAGGAATAATAATAATATAAAGGAATAGTTTGTTTCTGCCTTATACATAGTTTGATACAGGAAAAATATGTAACTAACAGGCCAATTTTTATATCTCATCCAAGATTATTAATTTTTTTATTGAAGTAGACATGGCTGTGTGCACAGATAAAAGGGTTCCCTCTCATTCTTTGCTGATCTTGATTGTACAGATTCAATAAGAAGCCAAAGAGAGGGATACAGTACCTGCAAGAACAAGGCATGCTCGGCACGACCCCTGAAGATATTGCTCAGTTCTTGCATCAAGAGGAGAGATTAGATTCAGTAAGAAAACTGTTTTGCTAATTTCTGATGCTTATTTTTGCTTACACTGATGTTTTTGTACCAGTTGAATATCGTATTAGGGTGTTTTAAGGTCATACGATAGCCTTGTATGAGGAAGAAGAAAAGGGAACTTTCCTTTTTCAAAAATCTGTCAACTAAAAAAATTTGAAGTGTGGGAGAGAGCTACCTCCTGTGCTGTACATACCTTGCAGTTCAGTGGGGACATGAAATAAATGGCTGACACACTTGAGTCAGTTCCCAAGCACCCAAAGCATCACAGCAGGAGACGGAGCCGTCACTGGTAATGCTCCCTGAGGCTTGTGCACACAGACACCCCACCTAACAGAATGAAGTGGTACAGGAGGAAAATCAGAGAAGGGGGAAGTAGGAGGGCTCGAGCACATACGAACATTATGACAGAGCCTGCGGCAAAACCATGCTGTGTTAGTAGATGAGAATCAGGAATGTGTCCTAGTTTGTTTACATGTGGGCCTCTCTTTCTGTAGTACATAAGGGCAGTACGTCTTTGTTCTCACTTTACCAGTGTTTCTCGGTGTGAATGCACTAGTTTTTCTCTTTCTGTTCTTATTTTAGACTCAGGTTGGGGAGTTCCTGGGAGACAACGATAAATTTAGCAAAGAAGTTATGTATGCATATGTAGACCAACACGACTTCTCAGGAAAGGATTTTGTTTCAGCTCTGCGTATGTTCCTAGAGGGATTTCGTCTTCCAGGGGAGGCTCAAAAAATTGATCGCCTAATGGAAAAATTTGCTGCTAGATATTTAGAATGTAACCAAGGGTAAATAATTCTCTATTTTCAGAACTTTGGAAAGCTGAACAATAAGTAAAGGTTGCCCGTATTTCACTTTGGGTTTTTTTCTCCTTTCCCTTATCAGGCAAACTCTTTTTGCTAGTGCAGACACTGCATATGTCTTAGCTTACTCGATTATCATGTTGACAACAGATCTTCACAGTCCACAGGTACGTGGCTAGAAAAAAAACAGGTATAGTCCATAGAAGTTTAACTTTCAGATACTGTGATGCTGCAGCTGAAAAAAGTAACAGTGTAAAGCAGGTGTTAAAAAAGGCAGTAGCTTAGACCTGTCCACCATTAAGTAGCACTGTGTTTCATGGGTGTGGAGGTTTTAAAGTTGTTTTAATTAGGTATTTCTGTAAGATATTGTTCCCATTTTCCATATTTCATTGAGTAGGGGTTTGCTTTTTTATTGCAGCACTCAGCAGTAATGATCTAGCCAACAAAGAAAGAACTTAYGTAATTATTGGCCCACTGATTCTAACATAAATCTACTCTTGATATCAGTCAGCTTTAAAAAAAAAAAAAAGGCAACAGTGCAGCTGTATTTTGATAGATACCTGCAGTGCATTGCATACAAAGTTATAATGATTAGCTATCATCAGTAATTCAAAAATATCTTGAAAAAGTGTACAGGTTTCTATTTAATATACCTAGCCTTGTATATATGGTGACATTATTTCAATTTGTTACAACCGAGGACTAATTTAACTGCAAATCCTAATGKATGCTTGTGAGTGTTGTGATTTCCATTTGACCTTGTGTTATTTCGTGGATTTGAGGATGTAATCTTACTGGATGCCTGAATGCTTCTTCTGAATCAGCAGGTTAATTGTTTGTGGTAATGCTCATCTGTTCTGCAGCTTTGTAGGCAGCACTGTAACTGCTAAAATTTGTTTCAGTCTATATTAATAGCTTCTTTCTGGATTTCAGGTAAAGAACAAGATGACAAAAGAACAGTATATTAAAATGAATAGAGGTATAAATGACAGTAAAGATCTCCCTGAAGAATATTTGTCTGCTATCTATAATGAAATAGCAGGAAAGAAGATTTCAATGAAAGAAACAAAAGARTTAACGATACCCACAAAATCCAGTAAGCAAAGTAAGTAGTTGCAGTGTTAGGTTTTTCCAGAATACTGGCTCTTCAGTTATATTATCTATTTGAAATAAGAGAACCTCATTTTGAAATAAGAGAATCTCATCAGCATCATTTACCGAACTCAAAATGAGTYCTAACTTTTTATTTCATATCTTTTTCCTTTTAATTTAAATGCATAACTCAAACAGTGKCATTTTAACACAGATTTTGTGTCTGCATGGTTATGCCTGTCACTGCATAGTATTTGGTAAATTTCCCATAGAGAAAATAAGTTTTTSATGTTGAGCAACCCCATAAGGAAATGCATACAAGAGCTTTGTGAATTAACAGTGTGGCCGATAGGTACAGTACAGAAAAAAATGGGGATGTGTTCTCTATTATTAGACTAACTGTTGCRTTTTCTTCCAGGAATCACTCTTGCGTCTTCAAAAATCTTGATTTATATGGTTTACAGAGCCGTAATTTTACTACRCTTTTAAAATTAGCTTTTCTTCTCTCAAATACTAGACAAAAGTTATTTGGTTTTTGCACAGATTCACATGTTCTTAATTCTAGTTTTCTACAGAGAATGTTGGAGAGAAACTTGGATTCTTCCCAACATAGTGGAGTTGTATGCTTTTAGTAAGTCCTAAGTTAGCCATATAGATAGATAGCTTACAGGAAATTTGCAGCTGGAAAAAAAACTATTTGATTCTTCAGCAGTCATTCAATTAATATAATGTTTTCAATATAATTTTATAGAAATTATTATATTCTACTTGGGTTTCGGTATTTTGGTGAGATAGAACTTCCATTATTGAATAGAAAAGTTGTTAGTCCTTTTTTGCTGGAGAAGAGGTTTATTTTTCATTGTGTTCTCTGGAGATGGATTGCTATGAAACTGCTGTTTGTTTTTGAGTTCCGCTCAGTGGATGTACCATGTTGGATTTTGATGCTGTCAGCTGGTGTGATGGAGAAGGAATACTTTCTGTGCAAATTTTCAGCTTCTGTATAGGCTTAAAAATAGCTTACATTTTGTGTTTAAGTTTGCCTTGAGTTAATTTTTGTATCAATATTCTAATAAAAAAACTTACTAGTATAGTAATTTCAGAAAGTATTGACAACAGAAAAGATATATGACATTTAAATAATGAAAAAAAAAATGAAGTACAATATTCCTGGAGATACCACTGCTGAAGATGCACAAATGTAAAGAAAGAAAAATCTCTTTGCAGGTGTTGCTAGTGAAAAACAGAGAAGACTTTTATATAATTTGGAAATGGAACAAATGGCTAAAACAGCTAAAGCTCTTATGGAGGCAGTGAGCCATGTCCAGGCACCTTTTACTAGTGCAACGCACCTGGAACACGTGAGGCCTATGTTCAAGGTGAGCTTAAACTTGCTTAAGTATTTAACAATAATTTTATGTAGGCTCTCCATGATGCAGAATGGTGATTGTGACCAGATTTGTTGAAAATATGGAAGGTTTGTATTCATTGCCTTTGATTATTTTGCAATTATTTTACTTGCGGCAGGAAAAAAAGAACTTTGAACCTTCTGCTCCAACTTAATTTCCCCTAGATTTAAGAAATTTTTATGCCGATAGAAGAGATCTTCATGAAAGGCGGGAGTTTTGAGTTGTATATCGGGGAGAAAAGTGTAAAGAGTGATTAAAAACTTACAAGAACAGATTTTTATTTCAGGTATGGAGCCATAGCTAAAGCAACACTTTTATAAAAGTGAGAAATGACTCATCTTGGTGCTTGAGGGCCTTCTYCTCCTAAAGGAGATAACTTATTGCGTTGGGGAGCAGTTATTAGAGCAAACATTTGAGTTATGGTGCTTCTTGCAAATAGCATTGCAAACTAACATGTAAAAAAAAAAAAAAGACCAAAGAGTATCATATATATACTTTTGTAAGAGACAAAGTTTTGTGTTTAGAACAGCAGTTTAATACAGGCTAGATGCCTTTACCATTGCATAGGTACAAGCTATCTCCAGCACAAATGCGTTTTCCCTACAAGTGGTTCAGATTTGTAGATATATGGAGTATATCCAGTAGGGATCCACATCCAAGAAGGCTTTTGGATGTTGTCTTTGGGTTAACTAACCACTTCCAGTAAACTGCCACAGAAAAGAAATTGTGCTTTCCACATGTGCTCTCCTACACTGCCTTTATGCTAGCGGCAGCGCTCGTCTGACTCTCGTGTGAACTGCTCCAGGGAGTTAAGTTCTCAGAAAACTACTGTCACAAGAAACAAATTGTTCCCTGAAATTACTTGCTGTGAAATCAGATTGAACGCCGGGCCCTGACTGAGGAGAGACTGGGGATGTAGGAGCAAGCAAGATTGCTGTCTGTGAGGCACATTGCTTAAATTGTCTGTTGCCCCATTATTAAAAGTAGATCAAAACATTGTTTTGTTTGTATTTGAAATGCTAAGTCAAGCTCTTATYTAGGATCTATTTTTAGAGTATCTTTTAGTAGAGGTGCACTGAACATAATTTCTCTCTATTGCCTTCTTAAACATTGAAATAATAATAAATCAAATATAGGCATATTTTTTGAGTACAAAGGCTCCTTTAGTATGAAAAGTAGTATCTGTTTTCAAATGGAATGTGTTGATTCTTGTCACAGCTGTAGATGTTACCTTTATTCTAGCTTTGCACAATATGCCCATAGCACAGGTAAATGTAATTCAGGTAATATTAAAACTATGATAGATGCCTGACTACTGTAACATCATGAAGATGGTGGGTTTAGTTGGTTGCTTGAGGTGGAGAAGGGTGTATTGTGTTACTTTTATCCCACCTCACCGTTTCCTTTTCTTGCAGCAGGTAACATCAAAATTAATGATACAAGTTGAATTTGCATTTTAGAAAGWTGTTGAAACTTAAAACACGAAGTGTTGATAACATAACCTTTATTTTGCCTGTGTTGTAGTTGGCATGGACACCTTTTCTAGCTGCGTTCAGTGTGGGTCTACAGGACTGTGATGATACAGAAGTTGCCTCCCTCTGCTTGGAAGGTATACGATGTGCTATCAGGATTGCTTGCATTTTCAGCATTCAGGTAATATAAAAAATTAAGATTGTGACAAAATTGTGAGTTATGTACAAATATAGTGTTTGCTTGGTTCCCAGAGTCAATTTTCTTGTTACTGAAGCTATGCGCTGCAATACTAATGGGCTGCCTCATTCCAGTATTACTGCTTTGTCTCAGTTCTTTTTTTTTAACTGAAAATATTTTAAGTTGTGACTTATTTTTTTGTGGTACCTTCTGTCATTCTGGATTTTCATGCTGGCTTTTTGTTTTCCCCACAAGTCACAAAATGTTTTTGTCTAATGATTTCCTTTCTAGCTTTGTTGTTTTAAGTAATTTCTCCAAATAAGTCTTAAATAATATCTCTGTGAACTGTTTGAAATACTGTCTTCAACTCCAGAGAAATGGCACTCTTCTAATATTTGTATAATTGGGTACCACTTTAACCTTTATGTCCCTGGAAATGTCATTTCTGATCAGCACATTAATGTCTTGCATTAAGCACAGTGTTCTGTGTTCCAGACTCTGGCTCTAGGAGATAATGCTGTTTAAACTTGGCACTGCTGTGTTTTTTTGGTTTGGTTTGCGTCTTAGGTTCTCCTGTGTTCTCCTTTTGCTTTAAATTCATAGCTAGTGAATATTCTTTTATTGTAAGTCATTAGTTAGTGAATGGAGTACTAGTCTACCATAAACRCTTTGCTGGGTACATTGGGGGAAGAAACAGGTTTGCTATTGCATTGTCACATGCGTATTAGAAATGGAGGGAGGGAGTGAGGAAGGAAAATTCATTATAATTCCGAACAAAAATAGCTTGAACTACGATACTATAGTGAATGCCTTCTCCCTCGCACTTTGATTTAGCAAACTAGATAGCTTTTTAATAGCTCGTGATTCAGGGTTCTGATACTGTAGACTTAAAAAAAGAAAAAAATCTCTCATCATGAAAGGTCTCCTTCCTCTGTCCTTCCTCTTAATTTTTACTTGTTTTATGGCCTACTTTAAAATTTTGACTGACAAACCCTTGCCTGGCTCAGTGAAATGAATTCTTTTTTGTTTCTGAATTGCAAAAGGGAAATGGGTAGGAGTAGCAGTTCCTGTAGCTGCCAGAGGCCTTCCATTGTGTGCGGGGGACAGAAGGACTTGCTACGAGGTCCCCGTGCTCAAGAACGTGCATTTGAGCTAACTTCAGCATCTTCTCTGGAAGCAGTTTTCCCTTATGCCTGCCAAGTGCCGGAAACTTTGCTGTTCGGTAGAATAGACCTACCGAAGGCTGAGATCAGTGTCTTAAGAAGAGTATACACGAGTTTACACACAGTGAGAGATAACAGAGGGAAGTGCAGGCTTTCAGTTCTATGAGAGTTCCCTAAACGTGCAATATAATTTTAATTATGCATGCTCACATCTGACTTAAAAACACGCGATCAGCTCAGATAAAAATTCCACTTTTCCTTATTCATGCTTTCAATCTGAGGGTGTTGCACAATCTGTTTTTATATTTAAGAACCTGGAACAAGACCAGCATCAAAAGCACATACTTAATTTGCATCTTTCATCTGTTTTTACTTTCTGGCTGATGGACACATTGCTTAGTTTTTGTTCGCTTCTACTTTGAAGACTTAGAAAAAGGATGAATTGCTCTTTCTTTGTCCATATGAGACAGTGGGGGCATGTAAGAGCCCTTGTTGATGGAAGACATTTTTCTTTCGAAGGATGTATGACTTGAAGACTACAGGGCTTATGTTTCTAGTAAATTTAACATGAAATATCTGTTTTTCTGTGCTTATACTTCAGTTGCTCTGCCTATGCCAGCATGTCCAGTGGTAGCTGCRGTTGAATATGACAGCTATGCTGTCTAGTCCTGTGAGGTTCTGTCTGGTGTTGTTGATTTCTGTTGTGTGATGTTTTTTCTGTGAAATATTTTTCTGTTTATATATATATGGGTTTAATATGTACTCAATGCGTTTCATTTCAGATCTATCTTAAAAGGTTTTGTATATATATATATATATATAAAAAGAGGTTAAAATAATTCATGGTTGTCATTTGTTTCCCTGGTATACAATGRTTTGACCATCCCAACTTCAGATCATTAAAAAAAAAAAAAAAGAACCTGTGAGCGTAGCTGTGATTCCCCTTTTCCCTTTGTTCATATGAGGACTTACCTTTGGCATGTAGATACTCCTTTTCCTGTTCAAAAGAAAAAAAGGAGAAAAAAAAGTGTCAGACTTGATACTTTATGTTGCTAAGTGGTCTAATTATTTTTTTGATCCCTAGGCTTAATACAGGGGGAAAAAAAAAAAAAAAAAGGAGATCATTATGTAAAAGGCTTTGGAAATGCAGTTGTATGAAGAGAAGATAAATAGTATCATCACTAAAATTTAATGCAGTGATTTCTTTTGTGCACTAAACAAAAGATTTTCTATGTGATGATGCTGTAGCATTCCATATTTTAATGTCTGCAATGTTTCCTGGGTTGTTAGCAGGATTTCTCAAATAGGTTTTTTGAGGAGGGAATTTGACATGTTGAATAGAGGGGATGTAGAGATGGCAAATCCAGGCACTCATTCTTTGACTTAATTTTATCAGTTTGGTCATACACATACTTAATCAAACTGTTAGGAGCTCAGAACTGTGTCTCTGATTTACGTTTGTCATTGAAATATCTGYCATCGAGATACGAGCTTGCTTGTGGAAAGGACTCGCTGGATCGTCAAGTTCAGTCATCTGCTATTGCAAACTGCTGTTATGTAAAGCTTTTTTGTAAGCTGAATTAATCCTATCTAGGTAGTTTTGTTCTACTGCTTTGTAAAATGTGATCTGTTGACTCCTGAGGGGATGTTAATATTCAGTTGAAATGTTCTGTTGAAGACAAGAGAAAAAAAAAAACACATTGATTGTAATGCAAGAAAGAAGCCAAGGAAATACAGAAAAGACAAACTGTATTTTTTTTTCTCTCTTTTGTAGCTTGAAAGAGATGCCTATGTCCAAGCATTAGCAAGGTTCACCTTACTTACAGTGAGCTCTGGTATTACCGAAATGAAACAGAAGAATATTGACACAATTAAAACACTCATCACAGTGGCTCATACAGATGGAAACTACTTAGGAAACTCCTGGCATGAGGTACAAGAGTCATTTGTTTTTAAACTTTAAGAAAATGCATGCACTGAATTTGGGCGCCCGGGTGTACTTGTTTGTATGTACACTCATACAGCACTTCCTAGGCAGCGTGCCAAGTAGGCAGCCGTAGAGCTCTTAGGTAGATGTGCACATTATGCACCCAATTAAATTAGGAAAACATGTCCRAGTTTAAAACAGTGACAGACAAGCACTATAGTACTTAAATCACTTTTACTTTAGTCGGAAGYTTGAAAGCACTTGTCTGACCGTGGCCAGGGGGCTTAGAAATTAGAATTTTTTTCTTTAAAGATGAGCCTTTAGAAAATTGTTTAATTTGTTTGCTGTTTCAAACTGCTTTTTGTTGCCAAGTAACTCCTTTATTCTCTGGATTAGATTCTGAAATGCATCAGTCAACTGGAGCTGGCACAGTTAATAGGAACTGGAGTAAAACCTCGCTACATCTCAGGAACAGTGCGTGGCAGGGAAGGTTCTTTTACTGGAACAAAAGATCAGGCACCTGATGAATTTGCAGGACTGGGGCTTGGTAAGTAATCTCAGTATTAATTACTTCACTCAACAGTGGCCTTTGTTCAGGCACAATTGATTAAATTTTTTGYCTGGCTTTGGTGCTGGCTATCGAGTTCGGGTTTGATAGACATCTCTGGAATGCTCTCTGTTATGTTCAGCATTGTTGCTAGGATGGGAGAGTGTATATAAGAAGAAGATAACTTATTCCCAAGAAGTAAATGCATAGCTGACCAAGTAGGAATCTGTTGTTGATAGAATGGCATGACCAGGTAATTAAWTATTACCAAGTTTGTATCTCAAAGWGCTTTACCTAACAGGCAAGTTAGTGTGTGCAGATTAAACATACTGCTATGGATGTTTGTGAGAAATTCATGCATTCAAACCACGGAGAAGCTGTATTAAAATATGATCTAGTTAATGAACTTATGAACTATATATAATTATCTAGTTAATTAAAACCATGTAATTCTATAAAAGTATAACACTTTCAGTAAAACTAAACATTAGAAAACCTTTTAAAAAATAAAACCTCAATTTACTTTCCTGTGATCCTCCCAGAAARGTGAAAAGGATCCTGTCTTAATTTGGAGTTTGTGTTCTTAGAGGAATACAGGTGGAGGCCACGATGGAACTATGGAAACAKCAAGGCACAGAACTGCATTTCACTGCAGGAAAGTGTGTATTTTAGCGTGATGAGAATCATCATTTAGCATCATGAGAACACATTTACCCACAGTCAGGCAGAAGCTTTGTATCCCTGTGAGCTCTCTATTTATGCAACTTTTCTGGAGTTGTTATGATAATAGTTTCCCTGAAATTAGCCCTCCACCAGGCCTCGCTCTTTCTTAGCTTGCAGCCAGACTTGTTCTTTTTGTGGTGCTTGCCTTTGACCTGGCTCCATGTTCCCCTCACCTCATCACGAGATGCTGAAGGGAAGGCCTGGCAGTTAATGGATTGTCCAACAGCTCCTGTACGAAGATGCTGCTGCTCCTACGTGTGCACATTCCCGAGTCAACAGCCTGATGGTCTGGGCAGCAGGACCCCTTCCTACCACTGGCAGCCTCTCTGTGCTGAGGTGCCTGCTCTTCAAAATTTCTAAGTATTGGTAGTTAAAGACTGTAAACTGTAGTTGGGTGTCCCTAAATCACACTTGGTAGACACTGCTTCAGATCCAGCTCATGTATTTTTTTTTCCTCTGATAATTTCATTTATAAGGAAAATGGTCTGTGTCTAAATGGATGAAAATATTTCTATCTGAACTGAAATTCTGGGATGCTTGTTACAGTGAACACATGAAATTTAACTAATTTCTCCTTTTTAATTATTTTACTTTAATCCTCTAGGAAAATACCTAACTCAGCAGTTTTCAAAAACTTTAAGAGCTCCCTTCTCATTTTCTTTGRTGTTTTTTATGTGTCTCCATAAATCATCTAATTTATTACTTTTTTGTTTATTTGTTTTCAAATTTAAGTGTCTCTAGTTTTAGTGCTCTCATTTCTTGTGTTCTTGTTTTCAACAAGATGCATTGCTGTGCATCCCAGCATTTTTGGCCCTACAAAGGCCATTAATCATATATTTCTAATGTATACAGTCCAAAAAAATCCCTCTTCTTAGGTTTCTTCTTGTCTCAGGATGCAGATATTTTAATTTTAATTTTGCTTTCTACGATTACTCTGAAGTACCTTTGGGAACTGCAGCTTTCTAGCARTCTTCCTGTAAAACTATGTTATTCTGAAAAACTTCCACTGTACGTAGCCATATATACAGACATGCAATTAGAGTAAGTGAATTTGCAGTCTGGTGATGCAGGAGCCTCATCTTTCAAATAGGGTTACAAAATCAGGCATAGCATATGCAATCTATTTTTTTTGCAGCATTCACAACTTCATGCCAAAATAGCTGTTTGTATCTTAAAAATTGCTTATTTGCTACTTGAACAGAGGTTAAGGTGTGCGCTTGACAGGCACAATTCAAATGTCTTTATCACTCTGGCATCGTCTCCTGTCCGTGGAGGATCTCTCTTCTGCTTGGAAGTTAGAGATCTCACAGGCACTTGTCTTGTGAAGCAGGGGAATAAGCATCTCTTCCTTTGCTGCTTTGGTCAGAGTGTTTATTGGAGTTTTAACTGGGAAGTATAAATTTCTTCTATTCTGTTCTTCAGTTTGGAAGACAAAAGCTGCTGCTGCAAGCAGGTAGTATCCAAAGGGTCATGTTTCAGGAACTGGAAATCCATCCTCTTTGGGCAGTGAGAAGCAAACAAAGCAGAACTGTGTAGCTGTCTGTGCGTTTGCTTGTGAAACACCTCAGAAGTGTTGACATATAAACAGTAAACGTATAAGCAGTCCAGAGAGGATCTGCTGTCTCTTCAGTCTTTCCAACACTGCCTGTAAGTCCTGCAGTGGCAGAGGTGCTTAGGGTGTGATGTGTATGGGAAGAACACTCCATGGACATCCTAGGAAAAGACTTCAGGTGCTGAATGGGCTACATGGAGCAACCAGATGGRTACTGTGGGGAGCCTGTCGGCACTGCGCAATCCTCTGCCCTCTCAGCAAGGGTTTTAGAATAAAACTGCTGGCTGGCTTTGACTCTTCTGTTCATCCTTTATCTTTGCAATAGAATAATAAAATCTAAATACAGAGTAGGTGGAATTACCTACTCATCATAAGATAGTAAAACGTTTCTATTTTCTCCATTTTTTTTGAGGGAGAGGCTGCAGTGACATTTAGAAAGTTGCTCTGTGTGAAATTAGAAATTCCTTTATGTGACCTTTTTAGTTGGGGGATACAACTTCTAGCCGGCAGAACAAACATTTATTATTTTTGAAAAGGAGGTCTGGTGAAAGCTTTTCTCTGTGAATGATTAAAAAAAATGCCAGGATGACTTTACTCGCACTTAATAACGTATGGAAAAATTCTTTTTCATGCAGTGTTCCCTGTCATCTGTTACTTACTTTCAGTAGAAGAATTGCCAAAGATCCATTTAAAAATTGAAAGAGGCCACCCTTGTGCTGTTGAATTTTTCTCTCTTTCGTGTACTCATACAGTAGTTCCCAATGTGAGCAGTCTCCTGGGAATGCCATSGGTACACAGGGACAGAGGATTTAGGAGCCCTGGCGCAGCATACAACTATTCACTGAGAAGCACTGCTCCTGCTTGGCAAATCAGTAGTGTGCTGCTCTGATGCTGAATTAAAACATGTCTTCAGTTGTACAGTGACATGAGTTTGCTTCCTCTTTCCCCCTACCCTTTCCCCATTACCTCTTATGCCTTTTTCAAACTTTGTTCTCTGCAGTTGGTGGAAACGTGGACTGGAAGCAGATAGCAAGTATTCAGGAATCCATTGGCGAAACCAGCTCCCAAAGCGTTGTCGTTGCCGTAGACAGGTATTGTGTCACGTTTGCTGTTTGCATCTCAAACTTCTAAACCTGTGTTTGAACATCTAATGATAGGAATTTGTTAGCTATGTGAGTATTTAAAGTCACTATTCTATAAATTCTTCTCTACTAAAGTACTTTTGGGGGTGAGCTTGTTTTGTTAATGTGCTTATTTAACGGAGCAGAAATTGTTTGTAGTAAGAAAGAGAAGGAAAATTAGGCAAGAAGCCTCTTTAATTGACAGAAAATCATTACAGGAGAGTTGCCAAAATAAAGATGATACTGTCTGGTGCATCTTCTTCAKTGGTGAGATATATATAACTCAACAAATCTTATTTTACGTTTGTACAGGAATGATTATTGACAGACTTACTTCTAAATGTAGTTACCTACTCCTTCCTTTCCTCCAGGCTACATGGATGGTGCCTGAAATTTCCAAAACTCTTGTTGCAATCTGCCTTTCTGCAAATCTTACTCAGGCCAACTAGAAATGATCGGGCCTAACACATGTCATAATTCTCAGTTTGTATCTTGCAGTACTGATTAGAGAAGAGTTTTAGTGGATCTAGCTCCCTCGGCACATCRGAAGTCAGAGAGCACCGTTGCCAAAGGATGGCAAAGGTGGCAGCTGCTCAGTAAAAGTTCATTAAAAGTTGCCTTGTAGTAAATTGGCACCAAACTACTTGGAGACCTAGTGTCAAACCCATAATAGCTCTTTAGGCTTGCACTGTTTTTAGCAGCTTCACAATGAGAAGTGTTTTCAGGTCGCTAATTGTCAAGGCAAATACAGATCATGTGCTCTGGAGCGGTCAGGCTTCTGTATCTGGAGCAGGACTGAACAGCTTATAGTGAACTTAAATTATTCATCAGTCGTTGGTGGGTGGATAGTACAGGAAACCGTGCTCATCCCCAGTCTCCAGACATACATGGGAGCAATTTTAAATATTTAAAATGATTTAAATCTATCTGTTTTTTTCCCCCACTCTCACTTTTTTGCCTTGGTTATTAAACCTTTTTGAATAAATAAAAGTACCTGGGTGTTATAAAGATACACCCTCTGCATCCATTTCTAATGGATGCCGTGCTTTAGAAAGTGTAATAATCTCTTAAACTGCACTTTGCAGAATATTTACAGGATCTACAAGGTTGGATGGAAATGCAATCGGTAAGTTTAAATCTTTTTCTTAAACTACAAAGCAGCTTTGTGATGACTTTGAAAAAATACTAAAATAAATTCTCATTTAACAGTGGATTTTGTCCGCTGGCTTTGTGCTGTATCTATGGATGAACTGCTGTCTGCTACCCACCCTCGAATGTTCAGTCTGCAGAAGATAGTAGAGATTTCTTACTACAACATGGGTCGAATAAGGCTACAGTGGTCTAGAATCTGGGAAGTTATTGGAGATCATTTTAATAAGGTATCCCTGATAATCGTTACGCTGCCTGAATTGTTATTACAGATTTTATTTAGAGAGTTGTTTGGTCCATTTCTTCTTAAAGAAGAAACTTGCACATATCTGAATTAGATTGATTTTTTTATCTTTATGCATAAATGCTTAAAAACAGAAAAATAACATTAAAGTTGACAAGWCTGTGAAAAAGCAAAAATTCATGATGTAATAAATGTAAAAGCAGGASTACACATTGTTTAAGTTATTTGTGCCCTGGCCTGTGTGAAACTGGTTACCTTTAGGTTGCTATATGTTCTCATTATTTTGGGTGTTGTGAGAAGCTTGGGATATGAAGTTATTTCCTGTTTAAATCTAAATCAGCTCTGTATAGTGTAAGTGCCTGACATGACGTGTTTTTAATACAGCATTTTGAAGTCTTTCTAGACAGCTCATTTACTTTTAGGAAGCTTTAAATGCTGAAGTGATACAGAATGCAGTTGGAATTGGCTAGAGACTAAGAACTGGGTGAATTAAGTGTAACAATGTGGTTTATGACTAGTCTTTAATTTTTAAAAGATTTCCAGTGCTGTTCAGATCTCCATTATCAAGTATGCATATAGCTTGTGCTGAAACCWCAAGGTGGAATCCCAAAGCAAACTTACGGGTTTCTACTTACACAATCAGGTTGGCTGCAATCCCAATGAAGATGTGGCTATTTTTGCAGTAGACTCATTGAGGCAGCTSTCAATGAAGTTCTTGGAAAAGGGAGAACTTGCGAATTTCCGATTCCAGAAGGACTTCTTAAGACCATTTGAACATATAATGAAGAGAAACAGGTAATAACATAAAATTAACTGAATCCCTTGGCATTGTAAGCACTGACTTTTTTAATTAATGTTTCAAGCTACTTTTGTACTGTTGCTGCTTGGAAGATACTGTTTTCATTGATCATGTAATTTAGTTGAAGCAATTGTTGTTTGTTATCATCTTAACTTAGGTCCCCTACCATTCGAGACATGGTTGTGCGGTGTATTGCACAAATGGTAAATTCCCAAGCTGCTAACATTCGCTCAGGCTGGAAAAACATTTTTTCGGTGTTTCACTTGGCTGCCTCAGATCAGGATGAAAGTATAGTGGAACTCGCGTTCCAGACCACGGGACACATTGTCAGTGAGTATTGGCGACGTTCACAGCTGTAACGAAAGCCTAACTGAGAGTGGGAATTCTTCAGACTCTGCAACCTGCATAATGAGCCTCGCTTGCTTTAAAACCCGTATTTTACACCTTTTAAACAATCCTCTTCAAGAATATTGGTGGGGATAATTCAGCAAGATTGCTGTCATCCATCTTGCGTTTAAAAATTTTTGCCTTTTTAAAGTATTCTAAAGTAAGACCACTCGAATCTTGCATTATTTTACTTGCTGCATTCAGTTTCATTTAGGAAGTTCTTTTTTTTTTCAAAAATAATTTTGTGCAATCATTTTTCCTGTTACATTGTATGCTTATCTTTTTCCATGCATCTGAATTGTGCTTGTCTAGAGCCCTGTTTAGTGGGAAGTGCCAAAACAAGTGGGATTGTGGTTTTGCTCCATTATAATCTATGCCTCAAACTTTGAAGTGCTGTAAAGGACCTTCTGTCTCAGCCTCTGCTACTTCCTCGAGCAATTTCAGCTTTGGGATTAAGRCTATTTAATTCTTTGGATGAGAGTACTTAAAGTACTCAAAGCAGCAGGACCATGTTGCTGAGAGAGGACCCTTTGTAGATGAAACATAGTGTGCAAACTACCTCCCTTTAACTCTGATCACACAGATTCAGTGCTATAATAAGGCAGCAGGCTTTTCTTAATTGTAAAATTTCCCTCCTTTGAGTTATATTCTACCTGGCTTCCCTCTAGGTGACATTTCATTGAACAGTCTTGTTCTAGTGTTTATTAATACTCAGCGGTTTGACAGAGTTCATCCATTGAACAGTCTCTCATGACTTCTGTTGCGATCACGGCATATTAGAATTTATAGATTTTTAAAAGCTGCCTTTAAAAACGAATTTTTTTTCTTCTGTCCACTGTTTTCTCACAGCAATGGTCTTTGAAAAGCACTTCCCAGCAACCATAGATTCTTTCCAGGATGCAGTTAAGTGCTTGTCTGAATTTGCCTGCAATGCAGCATTTCCAGATACCAGTATGGAGGCGATCCGCCTCATTCGCCACTGCGCAAAATAYGTGTCCGACAGACCTCAGGTATAGCCTGTATTCATTCAGTCATAAGTGATTTAATGAACAATGCTTTTATAAGGGGAAAAATAACTTGCAACAGCCTTTTTGGCTTCACTTCAAGTTTTAATGAGGAATACACTTAGTTTAGAAGGAGTGCGGGTATAAAATATCATGGGCTTTGAAAGTATCAGCACTTTTTTTTGTTGTTTCCYYTTCCCTCCTCCCCCAGTTCATCTGGTTGCTGATTTTCTTCAGAGYTGCTCAAGAGCAACATCTCAGGATCTGTTCTTTGCTCAGAAATATTGCTAGCAAATATATAATGGCATAAGTGAAAATGCTCCATCTCCTTAAAAAGATGCTTGAATGCATCTAGCTTATTATTTTCAAAGTTAATTTTCATAATGGACTAATCATTACTTTGAATAACAGCTCWTTTCCCAGTATTATTACTTGGATTGCCAACTCACTTGAAGTTATCATGCTATAACACTCATATCATAGCAGTAATTATTTGCAATCCAACTTATGTTTTATTTTGAAGATGTTCACATTCACACATCTGGCTGAGAATCGAATTCATTTATTTTCTATAACCCTGTGTTTGCTTCTAAAGGCTTTCAAGGAATACACGAGTGATGATATGAATGTAGCTCCTGAAGACAGAGTGTGGGTGAGAGGATGGTTCCCAATTCTATTTGAGTTGTCCTGTATCATCAATAGATGCAAATTAGATGTAAGAACCAGGTAACAATCAGTATTTGTAATTCAAATTTTAAAAGGCTTGCTTTATACTCTTAAAGGAGAAATAACTAACAGTAAATGTAGCCAACCTAAGTTATATATATATAGAGAGAGAGAGTTGAGTTTATATTATTAAATTATATAGTTATGTATGAGTTATATATTTAACTTAGCTGAAGAGTAGACTTTAAAATGTACCTTTTAAACAGATTCTGAAATATAGAAATTAAATCTTGTTTTCTACATTTTAAATTCTTAAGCCACCATTAGATGATATAAAGATATAAAAACTAACACTTAATGACGATATATATATTTTTATATATATATTTATATGTGTGTGTATATATATAAAAAACTAACACTTAAGTAAATTGAAATATATCAACTCTTTTTGAGTTGTAAATTAGTTGCRTATATTAACAACTTAACTGATTTCAGATGAGGTGGAGGGCAMTTTATATATAGAACACAGTAAAATGTAAAAGTCAACTTTGGTGATATCTAACAAACTTTATTTTGATATGATAGGTCAAGTGCAACTAAACAGTATGCACTAAGTCTTTGTTTTTAAATCAGATATTAAATTAGATTAATATTCAGATCTGTATGTTTCTAGTAGCAACTCTAATCCTTTCTATTCCTTATGTCAGTATATTYGAAAACAACATATGTTCCTCTTAAACATTCCAATTTAGTGATTTGTGTCAGTTGACCTACTGAACCTCTGTGTCACACTTCTGGTTTTTTTGTTTGAATAAATGTATGATGTGTGGTGTAGGGTTTTTTAATTTTTTTTTTTTCACTCCAACAGCAAAATTGTGTTGGAATCTTTTTTTCTGGTTTCAGTTGAGCCCTGATCCTGCCAGCCTTCCTCCCACATCTTCCTCCTGATAGTTACTTCGAGGATTTCAAAACTTTATATACCAAAATTCACTAACTGATTGTTGGGTTGCAGAAGTGGGCTGAAAAAAGAAAACCTGTGTTTGAATTTTCCATAAAACCTGGTTATTTTTCTTAAATGGTGGAACTCCCAACATTCAAGTATTCACCACCACCAGCAACCAATGAAGTGTGTTCTCATGCAGTTTTAATAGTGAATGTGTAAGGCTGGATATGTATAATTTTAAATTTACACATCTAGATGTAACCTCTACATCTATACCACCTCATAGTCGGTRAAGATTAATATTAATTTTTAGAGCTCTATTTACTTACCTAAAATTCTTATTGCTTAGATTTTTTAGCCATACTTGTATTTTAATTTGAAATGACCACAGTTCTCAGTTTTCTATGTACTGCCTGTGACTATTGAAAGTATTAAAAAAAAAAATCTACTGAGTTTTAGTGTCTTTTTGTGATGGAGTCTCCTTTTGTCCAGATCAATGTGTAATGTTCTTAATGGTAATTTTAACAGTCCAGYTCTAGCAGGACCAACTTGGTCTAATATGTGTCTTTTTATAGTTCCTCATATATGTTGTTCTCTTCCTTTTAGGGGCCTAACAGTAATGTTTGAAATAATGAAGACATATGGCCATACTTACGAAAAACACTGGTGGCAAGATTTATTTAGAATTGTCTTCAGGATATTTGACAACATGAAACTGCCAGAACAGCAGACTGAAGTGAGGAGGGGAGGCGGAAATGGCAGGGGAGGGGGGGCATTGCAGAAAATCTATTGTTATAATAGAAAACGTGAGTAATTAGTAATATATCATACCAGCAAATGTAAAGAAGCCCTTGCAACATGCATGGTCAGCCACTTGCCCTGCCCTACCTGCATTACTCTGTTTTGTTCAGTAGTCTCTTCTGAGGAGCAGTCTCCTCTCAAGTGTTCCCTGGAAAGCAGTGTCTCCTCTTTTCCTTTCCAATACTCTGTGTGAAAGGACAGGTGAGCAACAGGCTAGCACCAGGCACAGCATCTTTTATATTACGATTTGTGAGCAAAACTGTGGCACTGGTGTGTCTTGAATCTCTTGTACATAGCCATTTAGTGGCAACAAGGTTCGTGGGATGACACTTGTAATCAGAAGCGAGGTTGCGCTTGGGAGAGCTAAGAAATGGTTTGTTCAAAACTTTGTCCCAACTTGAATAGAAAATGCTGCCTGCTTTCCTTGCACTGCTTTGACCAGCCAAACAGACACTGTCCTGACAAGAAAGCAAAACARATGAGATTTAGAAAAGCTGCATAATGTCATGTCCTGTTGTCCCCAAGACAATYTCTGCCCATGTTTCTGAGGCTGCAGGCACTATAGTGTCAGTGTCAGTTTTTCCTGGAAGCATTAAAGTATAAATTACTATTTTAATATTAGAAGTCTGATCAAAGTTTTCAGCTCTGTTTATCAGAGGAAAAGTGGCATTTGTTAAATTTTTATTCTCTGGAAAATAGCTAGAAGACGYAAAGAAAACAGGTTGGTGTTAAAATACTGAGTTAAGTCAAGCACTAAGTTTAATAAGTTTAGCATATCATGTGATAAGTGTTCGTCAGTTGTATACTCTGGTCTCAATAATTATTTGCCTACGTTTAGTGGTGTTACGTGTTTGTAGAACAAAGCTGCATGTCAGTATCTAGATAGTAATACTGATTGTTAATAAAGCAAACAAATTCAAGTTGTGTAAATATGTGCAGCATAAATGGAGACGGGCGTGTSCTAAAATCTGTAATATATAAAAGTGCTCATGCTGTACCTTAAACAATGTTGTTGGTTCTTTTTTTTTCCCCTCCTAGAAAGCTGAATGGATGACAACTACTTGTAATCATGCACTTTATGCAATATGTGATGTATTCACGCAGTATTTAGAAGTACTTAGTGATGTTCTTTTGGATGATATATTTGCACAGCTGTACTGGTGTGTGCAGCAAGGTAGGACTGTACCAACTTACATTAAACAATGCTAACATTTTGCTGTGTTGAATGCGAATAAACACATGCACTGTTTGTGTTTTCCAGACAATGAACAACTAGCACGGTCTGGTACAAACTGTTTGGAGAATGTTGTCATCCTAAACGGTGAAAAGTTTACCCTAGAAATCTGGGATAAGACTTGCAATTGCATGCTGGATATTTTCAAAACTACAATCCCCCATGCGTAAGACGACTTGTTGATATTCATACTTTGTAACATAGTTTAGATAACTAGTAGTGGTTGTGGATTTCAAACTGTTTGATCGTTCTACTAGGTAGGGGTGAACAAAAAGCACTTGTGCTCTGTTGGGCTGCTTAGTTAATAGCAGGCTAAATAGAGGTGCTCTTTTCTGAGACATAATGATTAATTGGGTACTAGGTATACTTCTCTCCTATTATAAATTATAAGCTATTAAAAACTAGAAATGCCGTGTGGGAGGTGAACGAAGAAATACTGTAACCTGATACAATTTCAAAAGTGGTGGCTTTTTTTGAGAAGTACCATGTGATCCCTGGTCATTTTATTGATTAGCAGAATAATGCTAATCAACAATGATTGACTTTGCAATTTATAACTGCACATAAAACAATCTATTTTTTCCACAAAATGTGAGCTGGAATATTGCAATAATATTATTAATTTAAGACTTTGTGGTGGTTGATTGATTTCCATCCTGTGTTTATTTAAATCCTAAATTATTTTTGAACGTGCTTCTCCGTGCTTAGTAATAGTCTTTTCCTTTGTGTTTAGCCTACCTGTAAATTTCTTTGGAAAAGGCTCGAGTATTTTAAATAATGTGTTAGGATGCACATCATGGAGCAGAGTAACAAGAAATTACTTATGGCATTGCTGAGGAATAGAATTTTCCCCCTGCTCCACCATTCCTAAGTTAAAACATGTCCTGTTTTGAAACCTGAGTCTCGGTGTTGAACTGTGGCGTTAGCAGTCATCCTGTGTGTGTGACTTAGTATTAAAACAATGCAATATAACACAATATTAAAAGGAAGGAAAGACTGACATGGAGACAGTTCCCCTTGGCTTCCATTTTCTTCAGGTCAGAACTAGGTGATATCAGGAAGTAAAGACTATGCGCTAAGATAAAGCTGAACTGTCTGAGAGTTAGCCTCTTTTTTTGTTGTTTTTTTGGTAATTTTCTAAAGTAAAATTTGAAACCAGATACCGTGTTCTTTACCTAGAAGGATTTTAAAGGGAGCACCTGTGGAACATTTTCTTTGCATTTCACAGGTACTCAGAATTCCTTGCTGTGAGTCTTCTTACAGTTGGKGATTAGAAACTGTTTTGTGGAAGCATTTTGAAGATGCTCATCTTTAGATGCACTTAAAACACTAGTGTTGTCTTTAGCTCTGTCTGCTTTGAAAATGCTTATTATTATTGTGGCACTCCTGCTTTTCAAGCAGGATAGTCCTCTCAAGATTGTATCCAGCACCTCCCATAAGTTGGTGCGCGCGCTCTCTCTCTCTCTCTCTCTCTCTCTCTCCCCCCCCCCCTCATATCTTTCTAAGCCTTTTTTAAGACTTTACTCATCATACTACTTCCATTCTTGATTTCCAACTCTCCAAGAGTGAAGTACATCTCTTTTGGACTTTACATGTAGAGTATTTCTTTGAGCACGTGTCATCAGACCCTTTCCCCTAGTGAAAGTGTGTTTCCTTTTTTACAAATACTTGATGGGCAACACAAAACCACCCAAACCAGTCTCTTGACTTTGACCRTATTTAATTGAAGGTGAAGCTTTTTAAGYAGGCAAGAAGAAATTATGTTAACACGAATATGCAGGTTTTCACTTAGATTTTTAATGGACGCTTTGTATTCTTTTATTACTCTGATCAGGTACAATTGCATCTATTCTTYTGTCAGCATTTGTTAAACAAAAACAACAACAAAAAAAAAGCATGTTGCAGGGACTGGGTAGTGTACTCCTTCAATATAAGGTCTTTTTATGTTGCCTGCAGTCGTTCTTTAGTTGCAGCACGAGCTTTTGCTSCTTCTTATCTTGATGAAATATCTTTTTGCAAAGAAAGACAGAGCTGGGTAATGATACTATTTCCCTCTCTGAAAAGCTCAGCACTCAGTTAGCTGCATCAGCCAGGACTGGGACCACGTGTTCAAAAACTCCTGAACTCCTGTAACCATTCATGCAGGCACTGAGGTGAAGATCACAGGAGGGCTGAGGTTGGAAGAGACTTGTGGAGRTCATCTAGATACTTCCATTTTAATAGTTTCTGTGATTCTACTATTTATTTAGTTTCTGCTTGTCTTACAACTTTTTTGGAAGCTCTTTGAAGCTTGTCAAGAGAAAGTCTTGGCTTGCTGGTGCTGTGGAAGCCAGAGAGAATGCTGTCTTATCAGGAGGAGCTGCAATGATTTGATGTGGTGRCTTGTACTAATTACAGTAATCTGGCATCTGTTGGCCCAATGCCTTCTGTGGCAGAAAATTTTATAGTATGAAAAAAAAAAAGTGGCTTTAAATAAGCTCTGAGATGGAGTAATCTGCAGCTGCTTCTTCAAGGTAGCCTTGTGTCCTAACAGCGTTCAGGAAACTGTTTGATTCTTTGCTCTGCTGTTGTCATTTTACTTTGTTATCTTAGGTTATTTATTCCAGTTCCCTTCAGTTCTCGGTAGGTACAGGCAGCCTTAATAGGCTACAATTAATACTGGATTTTTTTTTTTATGCTTAAGGCAAAGATCCCCAAGATAGCAACATGCTGGAAAAGAACCGCGAACAGATCAGAAATTCTGCCACTGGCTTGACACCTGATTATGGCAATGAATTTTAAGTGGAAATGCYCAAGGGAAGCACAGAGCTGGAGCACAGTGCAAAGGCAGGGCATGGCAAARCATCCCCAGCTGTTCCTGCTTGTTTACCCAAGGGAGACTCATGCTTTTTTCCAAGTGAAGTTAAGGCAGTRTGAGAGAAAAAGACCCACTAATTGCACTGAAGGACTGTTATTTTGCCCAAAGCCYAATTTCTCATGTTTCATCRGAAAATGAATCTACCTCCACAGASCCAGTTGTCCATCAATGGCAGTTAGCAGAAATATTGAAGTTCAAAAAATAAATTGCTTAGTTTTTTTAATGTGTGTAAAAGAATAAATGCATGTATTTTACTCTTYAAAGTTGAAATTAGTTTATTAGTTTATGAAATAGCTAAATCTCTTTTGTATTTGTCCGTTATTAATTTAACTTCAAAAGACACATATCAGTTTTGATACATACTTCCAAATCGTGTAATTTTCTACTGGTCCTGTGTTTTCAAGGCTGCTGACTTGGCGACCGAGCGGTGGGGAGACTGGCCCCGTATCTCCCTCTGATGCAAGAGAAAAACTGGTAAGCTAGTGAAACAAAAAGTTCCAAAACATGCAAGAGTTTGGTCAAAATATGTTGTAACATGAAATAAATGGAAAATACGTCGATTTAAACCTGTGTTTTAGTTTTGACTTCGATGGAAATGTTTCATTTTCYGGCTAAATTACTGTTTAATGATAAAAATTGCCGATGGGTTGAGAAAGCAAAATAAGGATTGCAGCATTTGAAGTGGGCTTGCGGAAGCTGTGAGCCAGTATCTGTGTGTGTTCTAGGTAATGTCCTGTGTCTGGTGGGTCCCTGTCAAAGGGGATACTGTATTTAGAGGTTTATTTGTTTGTTTAATACTTGTTTTCATGATGATGAAAGGCTGGAGGTAGAGATGTAGGAATTTTTTTTCATTTAAATAAAATAAGGCCTAATTTAAAATTGAAAATATGTATACCCTTTGGATTTTCTATTACTCGTAGAATCAGCTGGTGTGGATTTTGGATTTGCCCATAAGTGSCAGCCCTTGGCTGCTGATAAGAGTTAGTTTAGCATTTTGAATAGTCACGTAAGATTGTTCTTTTTAAGTTAATGAATCGTTTGGTAAGAAATTTTACACTGAGAAGGACCAAACTCATTTTTTTTTTTTCTACCAAAAAACCAACTACCTCCATTTCTGGAGTGTTAATGTTATTTACTTAGAATATAAACATTTGTGTTGGGCAGTGCCTATTTTACAGTTGTTTTATATCACTAACTGTTGGTGCTTGCCACAATTCTGATCTGCTTATGTCATACATGATATTATGCAAAAATGTCAAATATATTAAGTGAATGTGAATGTACTGTAGGCTTTCTTTTGTTTGARATGAGTTTAACATGCAATTTTCAAGAAATGCTTAAATAAAATTTTATAATTTTACTTTAAAAATAACAGAACCTGCATAATAAGTAGTGTTAAAAGATACATATTTTCGATGCTTTCTTTTGGTAAAATGCCTTTTTTTTTTTTCCAGACGTCCATGTAATTTTTCTTCAGATAGTTCAAATAAGCTTTATCATACCTGCAGACATAAGATCATATTATCTTTAATATCGCGTACTAAAAGTGTATACTTAGCCAAGAGAAGTTTGGAAAGTCTAGCTCCTGTTACTGGTGTGAAGGGTTGATAGGAGCCTTATAGGAACTGTGTGCTTGGGTTTCAACCTTACTAGCAGCATGGTGCTGTGTGTTAGTGTGCAAGCTCCAGCTGCGTTTATGAATACCAAATACCCATAGAAAGGCTGGGTTATTGAAAAGGATTCCAACTGCTACACATGACTGCTTTGGAGTTAATGGTAAAGCTCTCTATTAATCACATGAATTACTTGTACCCTTGTCAATGATTGCTTTGCAAAAAGGAAGCAGCGGCGTCACGGTGGGTTTGGCTCTTCCTGCAGTGCTCATCTTCCACACCCACCTTCCCCCTCCCTCCCACCCCAACCCTCTTGCTGTGGCAAGGTCCCATAGTACTTCTCTAAACACACTAGCAGTAGCTTCCAGCTCAGATGCTGGGGGAAGTAAAGGCGAGCAAAGATCACAGCTTGATGGCAGCTTCTGGTGCTTGGAGTTGTTGTTCACCTGCTCCATGTCCAGCTTCCCGAGTGGGGTACCAATTTTCTGGTGTGTTTTTTTTTTTTTTTCCTTTTATTTCCCTTTTTTTTTTCTCCCTAATAAGACATTTTTTCAGTAAATCTTTTTTGAATGCCAATATTGTGTATATCACTAAAGTGAATGCACAAGTGATCACAGGAACGGCAAATATCTTAAATAATGTTGTGCTCTTCAAGTTTAAGATGAACTTACTGAAGTTTTCTGTAAGGTAATTTTTTTACTTTCTTTTCAGGACACTGTCTCGCAGAAGTCAGTAGATATCCATGATTCTATTCAGCCTAGATCCTCAGATGGACGTCCATATCAGCCCACTGCAGGGCCCTCAGTAGGTGAAGAAATAAGTAAAACCAGACCAACAGCAAGTGAGTGGTTCTTAATGGTTTCATAGTTTATATATTTGGTATTTTGCATCTGTTAAGAGTGTTAATTAGCAAATGTTTTATGTCTTTAGTTGTATCCCCAGCCATAATTTTAGAAATATCATGTGGAGAAAATTACACTGGTTAAATTTTTGCCTCCATGTACTGTGGAAGATTTTCTTTGGACTGTTGTGTGTCCGCATTTTTGACCCATGCTTTAAAAATCCAGAGTTTAGCTGCTAATTTACAGGCTGATCAGTCCTGGATTTAGAAGACTAATGAAGATGGGTGCATTTCAGGTTTAGTTTCTGAATGTGCCTGAAGTTGAGCTATTTTGGGGTAGGTTTAAGAAGAGATTAAAAAGAGAAATATAAAATTTCATTATGTTAACAGGAATTTTGTTTGTTTGTTCATTTTAAGAATTTCCAGAGCAGAAATTGTTTGCTGCTCTTCTGATCAAGTGTGTTGTACAGCTGGAACTCATTCAGACTATCGACAATATTGTATTCTTCCCAGCAACAAGCAAAAAGGAGGATGCAGAGAATCTAGCAGCAGCACAAGTAAGTAGAAGACAGTTATGAGTGAGCTTTTCAGCTTTTCCTTCTTCCCTTCCTCTTCCTTCACCACCCTTCACCTCCCTCCCTCCTTCCTTCAGATGTAGTGGATTAATTTTCACATGCACCTGTAACACTTTCCAACTTGCAATTTTTAGACGTTCTAGAGAATTTCCCCCAGGCTGTATTGAGATCTTCTGCAGCTTTCATTAAAATGGACTTGCTGTGCAGGGGCAAAACACTATGGCAGTTCAAACATAGGTATTGTTCAAGAAATGTTGGTAATTTGGATGTGGATACAACTTTTAGTACAAATTTAAATGCAGCTGCAGATGAAAACAAGGTAGGATTGAGTTATCACAGTATCTCACTGAAGACTATTGTGAATTCTGACTGTTGAAATCTTACTTAACAGAGAGATGCAGTAGACTTTGATGTTCATGTGGATACACAAGATCAAGGGATGTACCGGTTTCTAACATCACAGCAACTTTTCAAGCTTCTTGATTGTCTGCTGGAGTCTCACAGATTTGCTAAAGCATTCAATTCCAACAACGAGCAAAGAACTGCTCTCTGGAAAGCAGGTAGGTCAGTCCAGGGAAATATTTTTCAAGAACTGAGTTCACCCAAGAATAGGTCAAAAAATTACTTTGCTGAATATGATATTGAATGTCAGGCTGTAACTTCATAACCCCGGAATCCCTAGGGGAAGGAGACCTCATCTGTGCAGTTCAAGTATCTATTCCATTTCACAAAACTTTAAGGTTTCACTGGTTTACCTTTCAACATGCAAGGCAGCCAATCTGACCCTATGCCATAAATCTGAGTCCAGTACATGGAAGTTGCAGAGGCACAACTCCAAAAGCTTGTTTGGTTTGGCGGGTTGTTTTGCATACAAATGTATGAGTGAAATATGTGCTGTTCTCTGAAACTGATGGAAAATGAATCTTTGTAGCATTCTGTTCTAATCTATTCCTTGCACCAGTCAGTTACATTAATATTTTAACAGTGAATACATAGCATGAATATGCAGCAACCTCTTTAGTGCATGAATATGTGCATACACAAAACCACCTTAATTCAATTGGGGTCATATAAATATTTAAGTATACTTTTTGCTAGTGCGGAGCTCTCTTCATAATTTCAGTTTAATGATCCTTTGTGTTCACACAGTAATAGTTTTGGAATCAGTAGTCTGTTAGTGTTTGTTTTCAGCAAAAACATCTAAAATAGTCTACCCTGTAGCTGTGATTTTTGAAACATAATGATCCATTGGCAAGACTCCACTTGGATTTAAGAATTTTATTCCTCACTCTTCCTCTGCCTCCATCTCGCTTGTCAGCTTGGCTGTTAAGGCTCTGCAGTAAGGTTTGTTGTGTACAACAGCAGTAACTTAAAACTATACAGTAACTGTGACCTAACTACTCTAGTAGCACGTAATTCTGGTCATGGGAGTTCCCATTCAGGTCTGAACTTAAAATGATCTGCAACCAGCCTCGGGCATGTTCAGTTGTAATGTCAAACGTTCAAAACCAGAGTGGGTTTATGTCTGCCCTGGGAATTTTTCCTTATATAGCTCTACCTGAGGTAGTGGGTTTTGAAAGGACCTGTTCTGTATTGCACCAGAAACATCTCATAGAAGTAACTTGGAAGTCCATCTTCCACCCACTCTGCATTGTCTAACAAGCACCAAACAAATACCAAGGGCTTTTGAGTGCAGGTAGTGCTTGGTAAAGCAGTTTCACTGCCTGAAGGTCTTGTGTAGATGGACCTATAGCTCCATGGGGGCAGCGTGCCCTTTGAACTCATGTACTGAGTCTCAGAGGGTGAAGGGAGCCAGTACAGCATGATTTTAGCTGCAGTGGGTGCCTTGGCAATGTGTGTATTAGCTGCAAGATTAAAGTTACCTGTCAGAAACCAGCTGGTTTTTCTCACTGGTTCAGGTTTTTCTGCAAACCAGAAGCATCTTTACAATTTTATTCCCCCTGCTGCTGTTGGGTAAACTGAGGCACAGCTTTTTCAAGGGCTGTCAAAAGTTCCTATTACAAACAAGCTTAAGACTTCCTGGGGTGGATTTATGTTGTTCAGACATGTCATTGTCATACAGGTTTCACATCTGCTTGTAAGCTTGCAAAAAACAGATGCAAAACGCACTGGCCTGGTTCATTTTCATAGGCTAAATGTTGTCAGTGCTCCATTGCCCTGAGTATGCTGAAAAAATACAGAAAGTGCTGCCTCTAGCAGTCTGCATGCAGAAGGAAGGGACTGCAAGGAGAGAAAATCAGGTGCAGTTAATAAAAAGAGAACCCTGAATGGCCCCTGTGCGTTTCCATAGGCTTCAAAGGGAAATCGAAGCCCAACCTGCTGAAGCAGGAGACGAGCAGCCTCGCCTGCGGGCTGCGCATCCTCTTCCGCATGTACACGGACGAGAGCCGGAGCAGCGCCTGGGAGGAGGTCCAGCGGAGGCTGCTCAAGTAAGGCCCTCATAGCCGGGCACCTCCGGTCGTGTCTGTCAGCCTTTGCCTTCCTGCTTGTAGCTTGCGGGTCGGGGGGTGGATAGAGGTCTTCAAAAAGCAAAACAGGCATTACCCAAGCCCTGCTTTCCTCGTGCAGTAACCCCAGCCATTTGAGGGGACTGCTGCTGTTTGTTCCCATTGCAGAAGTGAGCACAGCCCTGCAGGAGCTGCTGGGCACAAGAAAGCTTTTGCCGTGGTGGTTATCACTCCCAACACTACGGTTCACTTGAGTGCTCTTAGCTTACAAAATCTTTCAGGAGAGTGTCGGAGTAAAAGAAGGCTCAAACTTTCAGTGGTAGTTACACTGTGGAGCTATTTTAAGGTTTATAGACCAAGGAGCAGAGCTGAAAAATGCCTGGTTACATCAACATGAGGATTTTGGTTTTTCCTGTTTAAGTCCATGGTAGTTCTGCCCCTTGTGTTTTAATAGCCCTCTGAGAGCACTTGRTGCACTTTAAACACACGTGTAAACAGTGCGGTTGTGGCTGTAAGCACGTGTAAAACTGAAGCCTTTGGCTGGAGCTGGGCAAAATCACAGCTTTCGGTTACCAAGCAGGCCTTCATAAAGCGGTGCCGTTCTCCCGGCCGGTGGCRTAGGCACAAAGCCAAAGCCCCTTCTCTGGAATGGGGCTCGGAATGAAATGCTGCTGCAGAGCTGCTGTGTGTTCCCTCTCTAGTGTCTGCAGCGAGGCGCTCAGCTACTTCCTCACACTCACGTCGGAAAGTCACCGGGAAGCCTGGACTAACCTACTGCTCTTGTTTCTGACCAAGGTCCTTAAGATAAGTGATGAAAGGGTAAGTAACTGCTCAAAAAAAAAATGTTTAAAACAGTGGTTCAGCAAACAAATAGTTCAAGGCAAGGTATTTTTGCATGCAGTTGTATGCTTAATTTTAAAGAATACTGCTGTGTAATTCCAAATGGTCGCTTTTGAAGGAGTCTCTGTGGTGCAGTGCTTAAACAACRTCTATCTGAAAAAATATTAAAAATGCTAAAGTCCTTTAGAAAGTTAAGCTGATTTTAYATCTTCCCTGCTGAGTAAAAGGATTTATGGCTGATATTTTGTCTGAAATGCTTGGAAGTGACTTCTTGTTCTGGGCTTCCTGTGCTACACATAGTTCGCATAGACCTTCTCCAAATAAAACCAGTTGGGCAGTTCTGCACTACGCAGCACTTGCACTTCGGTCTCCTATTCCTGACAGAACTTTGCTGAAGTGTTAAGTGCATGGGACTGATGGCAACATCAAATATAACCAATTAAGGAAAAACTTGCCCTTGAAAAAAATGAGGAGTAGCAAAGATCTGTGYGTAGCCTGGTATTAATGATGAATAAATAACCCACCCCTCTCTCTGCTCCCCCCGCTTGCCGCCCTCAGTTCAAGGCTCATGCATCGTTCTACTACCCGCTGCTGTGTGAAATAATGCAGTTTGACCTAATCCCGGAGCTGCGGGCCGTGCTGCGGAGGTTCTTCCTCCGCATCGGCCTCGTCTTTCAAATATCCCAGCCGCCGGAGCCGGGAGCGAGCCAGCAGTAGCAGGTGGTGCCTGGGCRTTGCTCCGGTCGGAGGTTTGTATCCCGCAGCTAAATAAAAGGACCAGGCAGCTGAGCCCCTCTGTGTGGACGTCCCTGAGCCGGTGTCTCTGTCGGGCAGCGCGAACCCCGGGTTAACGGTACAGATGCTTGCAACTGTGTTCAAGGCTTGCGCCGCTCCAGTCCCTTCGTTTTCTGGTGGATTATCTCCAAGGGTGTCCCGGCCCTGGCTCCTGCGGAGCGTAGAGCCGGTTTTTAGCACAGTCCTCCTGTCGGCGTGGGCTGCCCTGTTTCCCTTTACTGTCCTGGARAGCAGTAGAGCAGCAGATGTCTGTGGCGGGTGTGAGAGGAAGGTGTACCCAAAGAACTGTAGATGTAAAAGGCTTGAGCTTCTGCAAGAAGTACAACTCAGGAGAGCTGTATTTTGAAGGATAAAATGTTTATAGTAAAAAGAGAATGGAAATTATTGTTCATGGTAAGAGATATTTAGCAACTATGTCTGATATTCAAAGATTTTTGCACACTCAGGCTGCCTGAGACATTGGTAATCATCTTTCTGTGAAAAATGTACAGAGATGCAGGTCTGTAATATAAACTCTTTAACACTATACAGTTCTTCCTGAATTATTTTATTTCTGTATTATTGATTTGCTGAAAACCCATAACACCTTATTGTTTACCAAATGCACTAGAAGTTTGGGCTTATTTTGGGGGTTGTGATTATTTTTTCTTTTCTTTTCTCTTTTTGTTTCATTCTGTTGTAGCCCAGCAGTTAGTGTTGCTGTCAAGAACAGATAGAAATATCACAACTGACATAACTACCTGTAATATACTTGTTTTAGGGCTTTTAAATATAACGAGCCATTGAAATGATGATCCTTCGAGGACTGGAACTTGAATCACTGCAAACAAGTCTAGGTTGTGTCTGCTGTCACACGTTTTCTGTTTGATGTAGATTTCACTCTTATGTACAGAATTTAATGTTGAATATATTGAAGTAACAAATCTGGCATGGTTTGGGGATGGTTAAATTTATTGGAAATGTATTCATACTGTGAATTGTGCTCTGATGGTTCAAGACGAGATTGTCAAGCATTCTGTATTACAATGGATGTAGAAWTTTTTTTCAGATGGACAAAATGTATATGGTACAGATATGTAAAGTTTTCTATGTAAAAAAATTCTGTACAACTTTCTGTACAATATTTGGTTCTCATCTGGCATATTCTAATCAGGTTATAGGTCAATAAAGTTTTTGAACTCTTTCATCAGTGCAATCAAAACCAGTCTAATCTACAGCTACTTGTTCTACAGTTTCCYTCCCTGCCTTCTCCCTCCTGCTGCCTCAGAGGAGGCAGCCCCAGGGTTCAGGCTGGGCAGGAGGCGGCGCTAACATCGTACATGGAAAAAGGAGCAAGTTGGAAGGGAAAAAAAAGGAGGAGGAGGAAGTGGAAGACGAAAGTGGTGGCAGGCAGGGGCACTACTCGTGTCTTGCAGCACAGGTAAATGCAAATTGAGCTGTTTGGCTTTAAACGTTTAGATCTTTTACTCCAGTGTCTTAAATAAGGTTTAAGCAGGGGSTTGAGTGCCGGCCCTGCTGCTGTCTTTGGGCTTAGCTCAAGGCCAAGGGCCGGCTGTGGCTGTCCCTGAGCAGCTCTGAGAGCTGCCAGGCCCGGCCTGGCAGGGGCCTTGAGCAGCACTGGAGGCGGCCCAGGGCCTGAAAGGGGCTGCAAGGCTGGGACGCGTTTCCCCCTGTCAGCCAGGGCAGCACCAGCCTGCCCTTAGCAGAAAGCTGAAGAGGAATCTTAACGGTACAGGGGGGCCTGGGCGGCCGAGAAGGCCCCTTCTTCACCTACAGCATTTCAGCTGTGTGGTCCACACTGAACCCCTGTAACAGGGCCAGCAACCCTGGCCCATGGCTGGTGGGGCCAGCAGTAATAGAACCAGCAGTAACAGGCTCAGGTCTCCTGTCCACACTCCGGGGCAGGCTCCTGGTGCTGGGAGCCACAGCACTGGTTTAAATGGGTACCAYGTGGACTGATTTTTATCTGCCTTGTCCCATGTCTGGCAGAGGGCAGCAATAGCAACTCAAAACACAACTGCTGCTTTGTTACACCTCCCTGTTCTGGTGATTGCTCCCTAGCTTCATAATGGTTGTTACAGCAYTGGGGTCTCCTACCCTGCCTTATTCACTGTAGAACAGAACCCACAGCTGCTGGTTTGGGCAGAGTGGGAACAGAAGCTCTCCGAGGTAGCGGCAGCACCTCTGTTGTGCTGCTCTTTAGCTCTTGTCCTTTGGGCAGGGACTGACCCGTGCTGGGGCTGGCAGCTGCCCTGGCACCACTGTCCCTGTGCCCCCAACAYGGCCCCGGGCGCAGCAGGGAAGCCCTTTCCACAGCTTGGAGAGGGACTGACCAATGCAGGGGAGTGGAACGTTTAGCGGGAAAGAGGAAAAAAGGAGGGTTAAGCAGGAGGAAAAGCCAGGAAAAGCCCTCCAGCTGACAGGGGATTTATGGAGAAAAATGAAGGAACACTGAAAGCCAGGGAGGTGAGAAGCAGAGAAAGAACATTTAAAACAAGGGAAAAACCAACAAGCACACACACACATATAGCCCCACACACCAGTGTTGTGGCTGCCTAAGGGAGGGCAGCAGCAAGTTCAGCAGCTTCAGGTCAACGCAAATGCAAAGGCAGAAGGGTCGGGACTGGCTGAAAAGCAGAGAAGGCCCAAGGATGAAAGTGTATGACATGTTTTAAAGAAAAATAAAAGTTGTTACTTAGGCTGGCCAAAGCTGAGCTAGATGAAGAAAACAGGAGATGGATGTTTGCATGGGGAGGTGAAAGCATTAAGTAAAAGACTGATGAAACTGTGACTTAACCTCTGAAAAGAGAGAGGGGAGCTCATGGTGCAGTACCTGTACCCCGGAGCTGAGCTGGTGGAGCAAGGGATGAGGGATGCGGCAGGAAGGGAAGGGCTGCCTGGCAGATGGCAAAGCTGGAACGAAGGCCAAGCTCCAGGAGCAGGGCTGGAGCAAGAGGCCTTGCCTGGCAGGCAAGTGCAGTGTCAGGGTTCCCTACTCCTCCTTAAAAGTACTTGGGGTTTTTCCTTCTTAACCCATCAGAATGAAGCAGCTCGGAAGCCTCTGCTTCAGGCTCATTTTCCAGAGAACAGGTGAACCAGGAACTCCTGGGAAGCACAAGCTGTGGTAGAAAGGAGCACGCTGAGCCCACGAGAAAGCCAAGCAAAAAATGGGGAGCCTTGAAGCATCACCCAGCTCCAAGCTGCCCTGGCCTGGAAGGAGGGCAGAGGCCTGACAGAGTAGCCCTGTGAATCGTGCACCCCCAGGAAACCTATATTCTGCACAGCACTTCACCTCAACATGATTCCCTTCCCTCAATGCCTAAATAATGGGGCTTTCCTCGATGCTTGGTGCCTGATAAAGCCCTGTGCTTCTCTTCAGCAGCTTTCCTAGGTGTTTTTCCTGCTTCAAAATCCCACTCAACRTCTTCGTGACCCTCTGGGTGGTTGGGCTGGTGCTACTGTGGCCAGGCAGCAGCACAGGGCCCAGGCCACTGTTGTGGCCRGGTCAGTACCAAAGATAAACCCAARTAAATGAGAAATGAAGAAAACTSAAGTCTTAAGTTTTAGTAACAAAATAATTTAATAACTTTAAATCAGAGCCATAAATTAAATATATACAACAATATCTGCATTTCCAGCACATAGAGAGTAGGGAACATAAGATACAGTGCTAATTTGTATTTTTTTCCATAGAACTCTGCTTTTTGAACTTGTACCCAGGATACCAGGTTACCACTGCATGAAGTTACCACAGGATATATTACTTTTCAGTAATTTATGCTTTTGGTTAAACACACCCAAATATACCAGCATAGGCAGAGGTTAAGGTCTGCTGCTGGATAAATATTTCCAGCTGGTTCTGGAGTTTAAAGGGCTAAAAAACAGCTAAAAACTAGGCTTTGATTTATTATCAAATTCACACACGCACACACACACACTCACCCTGGTTTTCTCTGCAAGTCTAATTGGTACAAAAAGTGCAAAAACGCCAAACTCCTTTCCGCCCGTGCTGCTGCAGACAGACGCGCTTGGTGCAAGGGCCTCCCTGGGCGCGAGCAGCTCCCTGCAGGCCTGCGCCTTTATTATTGCTCGGGGCACCCGTCCCCGCGGCGCTCCCGCCACGCGCGGCCCCCGCGCCCTGCCGGCCCGGGGCTCAGCCGTGGGCCGTGGAGAGCCCCGGCCACGCGAGCGCCCCGGCCGCCTCCCCGCCCGCCGCGCTGCTCACACTGCCCGCGCTGCCGCGCGTCCCGGGCCGCAGCCAGGGCTCCGAGGCCTCCGTGTCCACCGAGCGGGGCTGCCCGCCCGCCCGGGCGGGAAGCGGCAGCAACGGCTCCCCGGCTTCTCCCGAGGAAGCAGCAGTGCCTGCAAGGAGGAGAGAGGAGCATTAAAGGAAGCCTGGGACAGGAGCTGTGGTCAGCGCCTGGGGGACCTCCCCAGGGCAGCAGCTCCAGGGCCCCGGCCAGGCTGGCCCTTCCCACCCATCCCCACAGGGCTGGCGGCCACTGCCGGTCGGGCAGAGACACCCGCGCAAGGACGGGGCTGCTCCCCTTTGGGCTGCTCCTAAAGGATGATCTTCACACAAAATAGAATGYGATGGGATTTCAACACTTCAGGACAGAGCATCCGTCAGCTTAAATACTATCGCTGTCTTCAAAGGCCAAATTTATCTGCTTGCCAGAGACACTATCGGAGTGCACTTCAGTGCATGAACCAGTCCGCAAGAGTGTCCTTCACATAATATTAAGTGAAATCATAAAGGTGTGAGAGAGAACAAGGACACAGAAGTAAAAAATTCATCTYGCAAAGATTTTCAGTAAGAGCAAAATGAGCAAGGCGTGTGGGTAGCACGTCTGTTCAGGTGATAGAAGAAATCAGCAGAGGTCAAAAAAGCAGAGAGCAAGTCAAATACAGTGGATTGCATTTTAAAAACACCAAAAAAGATTGAAAGAAAAACACAGTGGGAAGGTTAGAAAGGATGAATCCTTTGCAATGTGTGCATAGCAAGAGAATCAAAACCTGCCAGCAGCTGTGCTCTCATCGAGTTTACAAACACCATCCTGAACTTGGAATGGCCCAGRCAGCACAGCTCTGCACTACTGAAAACAGGAGGATTTTATATTTATGAGCAAAAAAAATATCAACTGGGTCATAAACCATGTGAGAAATTGAAGTCTGTTAATAGTTATTTGGTACCTCAGACACCCAGGGGACCTACACGATGCAGTTAGTTAGGAATGGAGCAGCTCTGGGAGTGCTCCTGACTCCTGACTCCAGCTCCTGAATTTACTGGCACAGGAGCCATGTAATGAATCTGAGCTGGTGTCTGACAAAAGGGGCATCAGTATCAAGTTCTTAAATACTGAATGATCATTTTATATTTACAAACGAACAGAAAATCCAAATTATCTTGGAAATAAAGTACTTTACACAGCAGTTTTTGGCAGATGCTCGGGCAGGTTGGAGTGAAGGCAGTTTTACCTGGCACAGGCAACCTGCCAGCATCCCTCAGCCAAGAGYTTCCCTCCCCTCACTAACATGGCAGCTCCATAGCTGCACATCCACGTCTGGGGGCAGTCAGGGACACATTCAGTATTGGAAGTGTCACGGGCAGAAGAGCGAGTGGCTGATGAGACAGGAATTACGGTGTCTTTTCCGATGACCCTCCTGCAAACCTCCTCTAAACACAGTGCGGAAGTTCCCTGGGAAGCCTCCTGCACCACCCGCAGAGCGTCGCGAGGGTTCGAGGCAGTCTGAGGGAGCCGCTTCCTGCGCGGCTCCGAGCGGGACGTGGGTAACAGCCCCTGCGGCCCCCGAGCACGTACCTGGCGTCCCCCGGGGGGCAGGCCCGGCCCGGAGCCCCGCCAGCCGGCGCAGCCGCTCCGCGTTCCTGCCCGTCAGCTCCGCGACGTCGAGGCTGGAGCTCGAGCCCAGGGAGGCGCCGTCGGGCTGCGGCCAAGGCGCTCGGCCCGCGGGGGCTCCCTCCTGCGGGATAGGCACAAAACCTGCAGCCCACGCAGCGCTTTCAAGGGGCCCGTGGCCGCTCTGGGCCCTCTGCCTCACAGTAGCAAGTCTGGGCCAGCTTGGCATGGTACCTACCATATCCTCCAAGGCTTTCTTCTTCATTCGCCTCCTCTCCCTTGCAGAGAGTGGAAGCTGTGAGGACAAATCATCTTCTAAGGCAGGAAAGGTTTCCCCATTAGCACCTGCGAGAACAGAGGTGAACACATCATCTCCAGGGAACCTGAAGCCCCACACCATGCTCAACCCTGGCCAGGCCAGGAGACCCGCAAGGGCAGTGAGGCTGCCTTAACCACGGAGGCGAGGAGCCCGTCTCAATCCCCCCAGGCTGAATGGGAACCAGGGGAAGGAGCAGCTTCCSCGGGGGCATGCAGGACTCCCAGGCTGGCGAGCCTGCTCCCTACCGCACTTATCTTCTTTATACACCTAAACCTGCAAGGGAAGCAGTGAGCACGCCATGCAGCAGAGAGCACGCTGGGCAAACTGGAGGCACAGGAAGATAAAAGCACATAAATGAAATCCATACCCTAAGTGGATTACATGACTTATATGATAATGTAATCAACTCCTTGATCATTGCAGCCTTTTTATGCAATAAGCTTTTGGAGGCTGTTCCTATCACCACCACCATCGCCAAAAACACCTTGCTCACACCTTATCATATTATAGGGAGAGACTTTCAGTCTGTTTTTAGGTTAGGGACCCTCRGGGGATGTCTCTGTTTCCTGGCTATCTTGTTTTCTCTACTCGCCCCAGTCCTTGCCCGTTCAGGAAGCTACTTTGAATCCAGACTGTTTCAAATGGAAACAGGTTTTCCTCCATTTGCTTTTTTAGATCTCCAGGTGCAGTATCTCTGCCCTGTTTGAGGGCTGGTTTATGGCTTTGCCTATGTGTGCACATGTATACACACGCACACACTCTGCATGGAGAGCTCAGTACTAAACAGATCTGCAGCACTGCTACGAGATCACCTGGTGTGCTAAGGGACACAGTGTGACATTAAAATAAAACTGCAACTGTGGCAATAGTGGATTTTTCCTTTTCTGGCAAGTCCAAAAAGTTGCAATGGCACTTTTACATTAGTTCCATGAGTTCCAGAGACCTTCAAGTTAAAAACAATTTTTTGTTGTTGTTGAAAACTGAAATATTTTGGTTTGAAAAATAAATTTAACTTATACTGGTCAAAGATTCTTGGAGAAACTGGTGAATTAAGTTTTTCTGTATTACTCCTTTCATCCCCAGAGGAGAAGTCCTGGCCCTCCGGAGCACCATCGTTGGTTTCCAGTGTGGTCTACACACCGTTCTTTTCCCGTACAACTCCTCAAAGATCAGCCTTTTAATAGGGAGATATAATTTTCTAATATTTCGAAAAAGGCGATTGCTACCCCCCATTGTAACGTTTAAGACAGTAATAACCAGACATCCTAGAGTAATGTTATTATATTAAATGTTCATGCATCAAAACACAGCTAAAGAAAACTATAAACTCACCAATGAAAGCACTATCAGATTCCAACARTGAGTTTTTCAAGAACTCGTTAGATTCACTCCTGAACTGCAAAAGTGAGAACAGAAGACATGCAAGCTCAGATACTTCAGTATCTTTTTGGCAGAAAAATTATTTATAACATAAATATAACATCTGCATTTCTACAAGGCAAACAGCAACTGTGCAATTGCTCTCTACTATTCTTTACTTCGTTATGAAATCATACATTTTTAAATATTTCAGGTTCTTCTCAACTTCCTCCCCTCCTCTTTCCCTTTATCCCCAATGATCCTTTCGCTGAAACCGGATCCCTGGGTGAGGGCTGCTCTGGTGACCGGTGTGACAGGGCAGGAAGGGCCCCCGTGTCTCTTCACACTCCCCTTAGTGGCTCYGCCTGAGCTTTGGCAGAACAGTCTGGAGGTACCAAACGCTGAGCAAATGAAGAATGACTCCGTACATTGTATTCACCTCACCACACACAATGTTAACGTTAACGCATTCAAATGAAACCTGTAGCAGCCGTTTGAAACAGAAGGAAATCCACTATGGAAAACTTCATGATGAAAACCCTTATGAAATCAAAGCAATAGAAGCCATCAAGAAAACAAAATATTTACTGCAAACATTGCTCCAGTGAAAAAATCCAGGTAATAATTTACAGCTATGAAACGCACTAATGCTTTTTTATATGTAACCTTTCCTTTTCCGTGTAGTCACAGGGCTGTCCCTGAGGATAGCTGCTTGGCTCTGCATAGTCTCACTTGCTTCTCTTCAAGTCAGAAACCTCTCACTGGAGACACCGAGTGAAATTATTTAGGGCCACAGACATCTCCTAAGTCATCTGAATTCAGAGCACACGCTACCCGCTCCTCCTTTTCTACCGACACCACCACCAGCAATCTAACATCAAATGACCCTAAAATAAATATCTATGAATACAGAAAGAAGGAACCGAGAATAAAACCTTCTCCATACGAGGATGAACGAGCTGTAATTCATTGCACTGACAAACTACATGAGAAGCAAACGAACTCGCGGTGTTATTTAAGCGCAGCACTCTCTGCAAGTACTGCACAAGTCACAGGATTTCTGACACTTCAACAAAGAAAGGGAGAGGGAGAAAAACAACAACAGCCCAAATAAAAAAAGACACCCAAGATAAGAGTAAGACAAAAATAAAATAAGCTGGTTTACTCTTACCAGTCTTGCCTTCTGTGAGTTATAGCCAGAAGCAGAATCATCCCGATCTGCAAGAACAAGACAGCCAAAGGACATTAAAACAGTTTACATAAAAATACATTCAGAAATCTTTGCAGAGTACTATTACAAGAATATTTAAAACACTATGAGGTTTCTTTAAAGTTATACATGATGTTTGTTCACTGATAAAGCACACCAGGTTAAGTAACTTCAGATGAAATAGCATCTGAACCTATTCAGACTTAAGCAGAAACCTGTTTTTCAAACTGTGCCCAGTAAACTCAAAGTAGGTGGTGTTTATAATATAAGATGATCTTCTCTTCCCTAGCAGGAGTATTTTGGTTTTCCTGACTTTGTTTCTACACAGTAAATGTATATACACTTAATGATTTTTTTCTATATTAAATCTATCTGAGAATCATCAAAAGAGTGAAAATCAAGGGAATTCAGCATCCCCCACAGCTGCAACATTAACTCCACCTGAACAGCAGCCAGGCCACAAAACAGGGAGAATCCTCCCTCATTTATTTACTCCTTTACTCCACATCTCACCAATCAGGCTTGGCTGAAAACGACTGGGATGTGAGCTGGAGGGCAAGGCCATTCCGTAGTGTATTTCAGAAGTTAAAAAGCCTGAGACTGATGCCCCCTTTCCACAGCCCGGGGACGTCCTGCAGCACCAGAGGGGAGGCAGTACGTGTGACACACGCAATACAAAGGCTTACAGAGTTGCCTACAGAGTTAAGCAATGGTCTTACATGTGTCGCTGCCCCTCAACAAGGGGGCTCAGCCCGGGCTATTGAACAATACTCTAACGCAGGGCACGAGGCCTCAAGGGAAGGTAGCAAATTATTATTCACCACCTCTGTCACTTCCAGAGGCCAGACCTGAAGGTAGCCCTGAATGTTCCATTTAGGCATTAAATGACAGTGCAGAGCTTGTAATTCAGGCAGTAGATGGTACAGATGCACTTGTTGGCAACTGTGACATCACATTCCAGATATACATGCAATAGGTAACACTATGTATGCATGTGGAATACAAGCTGATAAAAAATTGCAAGAAAGGATCTTACAGTGCAAAGTGACTTCTTTTGCACAGCTGTAACTATTAACTTCAGAAATGTTCAGGCAGTTTCCATGAAACCTGCCTGACTCCACAACATCTTTGGAAAACAATTGCACAAGAGCAGCTGCATCTCAGGCTCTAACTCTCGTTGAGCTCTGGACTCGCCCAGTGCGCAAGAAGGAGCTTCTCCATTTACTTCCTGTGCTCCTGCCATGTGGAACATTTCACTCCATCAGGACAACCTCTCCGGAGCGACACAAGCAGCCCTGCGCCCTGCACCCCGAGCGAGCCCCGATGCCTGGCACGCCGCCTCGACAGCGACGSCCGGCCAAGAACACAGACCTCTGACGCTCCGAGAGCACCACCCCGTCCTGTGCAAACCGGAGGGCTTGGACCTCCACAAACACCCTCGGCAGTCAGAGGCGCTGGAGYGGCGCCACGAACAGCGATCACCCACCAGAGCACAGCTTCAAAGCTGGCTCCTTCTTCAGGGAGCACGGGGAGAACTAGGACAAGGATCTTACCTGCCACCAGTTTATCAGCTGAGGATTGCTTATTGCCATACAGTCTTCTTCAGGATACAGCAATCAACCTACTTCTCTATTGTGTGTCTATGTGTGTGTACATATACATATTTTTTTATTATTATTTTTTAATGTGAAGCAGCAGTTAAATTACATTCAGGGAACCAAAGAGAAAAAGTCAATCATACTAATAAAAAAAAGCACCTTTTTTCCTCTTTCCTCTCTAACACTATTCAAAACATAGAACTGCAGCATTTGGGGCTTTTCCTCTTCTGTACTGAAGTGCTGACAGGAAGTCAACTTCATGGAACTAAAACCAGAGTTTACAATTTTTCTTTCAACTCTTATCAAATGGAAAAAAAAAAATCACTGAAAGTTTCTTGTATCTTTCTTTCCTTACCTTCTGTGTCTTTCCCCATTCTCATTCTGTCAAGCTGCTTCTGCTGCTCTCTCAGCAGGGCCTGCTGCTGAATATCTAGGGTCTGATCATCTTTTGGAGGCTCAGGGTACATTTGCCTCAAGCCTATCCGTGTATCAGAATCTAATGCAAAGAAAAGAAATTTAAATTTTGCCAGAGGTGTTTCTGAAAAATGTTTTTAAAATACTAGCTACAAACTCATAAGAAATACTACACATAATGGTAGTGTTGACTATGGATCTGAGCCATCTTAATAACCAAGTTAAGATACTGCTATATACATCTTTGCTGGCAAAGGAGAAAAGCAGAAAGCTCCACAGAATTGTACTTTGTTAGTGGGGAAAAAATAAACTAACACGGCTTTCAGTGTGCAGCCTGCCTAGCACTGAACACCCGGAGCACAGAGGAGACAAGGACAGAGTCCAGTGAGAGCACCCTGGGAAGTGCCCAAGATGGGCTGCCTGCTCTGTGCGACCAGCTGCCAAAGGAATCCATGATGAAGAGTGATCTATGAGTATTTGGGGAAATGAAAACCTGTAACAACAACTCAATCTGTCCCAGTCTGGCACAGGCTGTCTGAAAGACCACACGCTGTGTGCCAAAGCAGGCATTCTGCAGGGCTGCTCCTTGCCTGGAGGCCAGTGACCAGTAACAACCTCCATCTCATGGTGCAGGATCTCTACAGCAATAGAGAGACTGGGCATTTGGAGAAGTACCCACACACCAAGAGACACACGTGGGTTTGTCCACAGACTGTTATTTACAGGCAGTAGGTGAGAGGTGGCTGATTTTGTTTTGCTTTAGCACCCTGATCAGTGAGGACGCTGAAAGGAGGCAGACGTTTCTCAACCTTTCCTGAACAAAAAGAAGATCTACCTGCCTTTGTATTTAAGTTCATTAAATTCCAAGATATTCTGTATGTTGACAGGATCTGGGGCATCCTTTGACGAAGGCCGTCTCACGGGAGCCTGCAGACGAAGCCTGGCCATGTCGAAAATGTCCTTGGGATTCTTCTCCTTCCTCCTGCTTCCAAAGGGTACAGAGCAAGCAGCGTGCAATTAGCAGTGCAACATTCAATGAGTCACATAGAAATCTTATTTGACATTAACAAAGCTCAGGTCTTTTACTTATGTACTGTATTTATCATTCCTTAAATAAAGCTATTCAGACTGGAACATGATTTTAAAAATAATGCATATTGTGCTATAAAAGGGATGAGCTATTTAAACAAAAAGTACTCCTAGCGAGAGCCTTTCAACTAACTGTTCTGGTTAGAACAACATTTTGAAAGGAAACACAAGATTTAAACAAAAAAAAAAGATATTCTAAAATAAATGACTTTTGTAGCACTATGTTATTCCCCAGATAGAGCACTTCCCAGACCTAAATTATAGCCTAGGAAAGACAGAAAATGAGATGAAATCCTGCCTTCAACAAGTGTCAAACACAGGGCATTACCAAATCAGGAGGTACCAGTGCAGCTACTCTTGCACTAGAATTAGCAAGATTGTTGAAGAAATCGGCATATCAGAAAAAAAATGTTCTAAACACGTTCTGGCTTTCAATACTGATTACACCGGGGTACACTATGTACCCAACGCCACCTTTGASGCGCTGTGCAAAACCCAACACCTGGGGCCGAAGATGCGAGCCTCACCGTGTCACGGGGACGTCGTCATCACTGGCCACGTTCAGCAACTGCTCCTGGAGCCGCCTCTCTTCGCTCCGCAGCTGTTTCCTCATCTCTGATAATTCATTTATCACATTCATTCTTTCCTCTGAAATTTAACACCAAGAGCTTAAAAATATATGTGCTGGGGACACTATTTCTTTCTCCTACTTCAGATGTTTAAGGTGAGAGAAAACAAGATAAATTGTTAATTAGGACAACAATTATATAAACACAAGAATCGCAGCATTCCAGCATGCTAGAAACTAGGGCAGAACTAGTATTCTGAGATACCACAAGATCTAAACACGACAGCAGAAAGTACACAAAAACCAAACAGAAATGCTCTGCTGTAACAACCTAGTAACATTTTGTAAATAGTTTTATACTAATACTGCCAGCAAAGAGTCTTATATTAATCTCTGAGATCAGCAACGTCTACACAAGCTCTCATGGAGTCCCAGGGGCAAAAGACAGGAAATCAGGTGGTATCAGCAAGCAGACAACCCCACTCCCATTTCCTGATTCTCAATGGAAAGTTTGAAGGAGCAACATGAGTTTGCTCCGTACGGTCTCATTCCTCAGTGCTCAGGAGCTCAGGCTTCAAAAAGGACCACAATTTTCTACAGGCACTTTTACTATGGGCTCATGTTGGCTTTTCAGATGTACTTTGAGGCTCCACAAGGTGGTTTTTTTTGTGGTCATCATTCTCCCACAAGCCACACTGTTCTAAACTGGTTTGCTTAAGAACATGCTTAATAGTTCCTAAAATATCAAATTATCTTTTAAGTTAGTTCTGAGCCCATCACCTAGCCGACAATTGAGTTTTATTAGTCTAAATACTTAAATACAAGCAATGACTCATGTCTCTCTATGTTCCCATGATGACTGGTCTGAAACAAGCAACAGCAGGAGCTATTTAAAAACCTCTTTGTTTGGCATTCATTAGTTAAGAGGAAAATCTCCCCACAATCGGCCCAGGTACTGACTGATAAGAGTTAACAAGTAAAAACAAAATTACAGCTATTAATGTTCATACGATATAACATACAGTTATGTTCTAGGCAATGTATGATATCTTTTATGCTTGTAAAATAGCAGAAAAACAACTGCTTTCCATCCATGCACTGCCATTACAGCTGACATTCAAGGAGGAAAAGGTATCCTCCTGTCAAGTGCGGTTTCTAAAACCACCATTAGAAGCAAGAGGAGTAAGCAGAGAATTAGGCATAATAACAAAGAAAAGCAGAATGTAAAAACTTGGAATGAAATGCACTACCCATTGTTAGCCCAATTTATTACTCTGCCAATGCAAAACTCTTCCATATGGCACATTTTGTGGTGCTTTGATCACAGCAGTTAAATCTGTCCTGACTGAAACATTTCTGCACTTTTCTTGGAAACTATTCCACTTGCAAAGAGTAATAGAAAGAGGAAAAAAAMCCTCATAAAGTCCTATAAATTATAGTTACGATTATATTCACACATACTATACTAATCCATTGAAAATATTAACTAATAGGGAGAGAACACCAACATAAAAATTCAAGTTTTCTAAGACTTTCCATTGAAAGTAAGAACGAGAAGTGAGATTTGGAAATGAGTTCGTTGTAACAAGAAAGGGAGGCTGCACAAAGAGCCTACCTACCAAATGCCCGCAGCTGATTCCTTCTAGCAGGGACCGGCGGAGAAGGAGCCCTCGGAGGTGGAGGATCCTAGTGATTGCAATTAGATAAGAGACTTTGTCTAAAGCACTCTCAGGATAACTCATAACTCAAAGCCGCCTTTGTGAGGCTAGAGAGAAAGATGAAGCACCTCAAGACTTAACTTTTTGTAACTTTAGAAATATAAACAAATATATCTACAGCTAAGCATCAACATTACTGTTAATATTTGAATTGAGTTCTTTTGTGAGCGAAGACCATGAATTGCCAGGTTCAAAGTAAGCCCTCTTGTCCTGGGTCTTGGAATCCTTAAGCTTGTGGCAAGCTGGACAGAGAGCACCTCAAAAATAAGGTGTTCATCACTATGGAAAACATGCATGCTGAAAGTTTGTGAATAAAGAGAAATTAACAAAAAGGGTTTGTTTGGTATTTTGGCTGAAAGAAAACATTTTAATTTCTGACAAGAAAGCTGGCTGATATAAAAGTGTATCTTCAGTGATTCATGATATTCCAGTAATATCTGGCAAACAGGAAGAGCTTGGCAGGATTTCACATATTCTAGCATCTTAACTAAACCAGTAAATGTTGCTATAAAGGAAAAAAGTCATACTTGTGCATAAGAAGATATATGGCTTTCAGCAGAGGAAATTCTGTCCTCTTTTCTTATTGATTTGTTCTGAAGAGCAGGAATGACAGGAGAAGGCTGCCTCGAGAACTGCAAAGAGGAAGGGAAGATTGAATCTATAGCCCCACAGATTCTAAATTAATTAGTATTTTGGAAAGGAAGAAACTTGTTAACATTTTTCAGTAGACAGAGAAATAGTTTTGCTATATATTTTGAAACATATATATATATATATATAGTTTTGAAATATATTTTTATCTTGCTTTTAAGTTAGCAAAATTATATGGCTTATTTCATGACTTTTTTTTCGCCCCAACACATGTAATTTTTTTTTCCTGTAATCTAGTTTAAGTTTCTGCTTAAGCTATGTGCCCTCTTTTACTCCAGCTTCTTCTATTGTATTTGTTGTACAGAGAAATGTTGTCCAGAAATATGAGAGAGCACCAGTCATATTTACTTAGACTGTGTCCATCGGTATTCCATGATGGAATTTGTATACATTCCAGGTCAAAGGAAAAATAATTAAACTACAAAAAAGAAAATGCCATGATGGACTTTTAAAGATAAGCAAGACTTAAAATCAAATTTATTTGTATTTAGACCTCATCATGGCCATGCTGCCTTAGCACAAACAACAGATTAAAAAAAAACCAATCCAAATGCAGCTTACTCAAGCTTAGCCCATGTTTGCCTTTAATTTTTTTTTTAATGCAAACAGACATCTCCACTATAGTAAGTTCTTTTTCCCCCCAATTAGTAGTCTGTGGGTGTGAGCTAGATATTCTGTAGCTAGACTACCCAAGAAAGCAATACTGAAGGCAGATCACAAAATAATCTGCAACTTCTTTAAAACTTAATTATCTCTAAAAGTCAGGGAGAAATATTTATCTCTTATGAAGTCCTTGAAGCATACCATCTTTCTCTCCTCTTCCATCTTTGCAATTTTTTCTCTCTCATAATATTGTTTAAGTTGTTCATCTTGCTTTTCTTCTTCTTCTTTTTTTCTTTTTTCTGCCTCTTTTCGCCTCTCTTCAGCTAATCGAATTATTTCTTCATTTTTCAATCTTTGCTGTAATGAAAACATAATTAGTGCATGAAAAAACTCAGCATTTTTAAWATGTACCTTCATTTTTGTTTGAGAAGTTGAAAGCACACATCAAAGTGATTCGTACAAAATGAAAAACATTAGACTGATTTCTAAATTAAGAAATACACCACGCAGACATCAAACATCTGTCATTTTGCCCCTGCTAACATCAGCTAGAGCTAAACTGAAAGAATCATTTCCTCTAGTCCTATCACTGGCCATCACTGAAAAGAGGCCRGCCCCATCCTCCTCGTTCCCTCCCTTGAGGTACTTATAGACATTGATCAGGTCCCCTCTCAGCCTTCTCTTCAATCTTTCCATATTACTACATCTAGAATCCAAGCAATTCCAGAAAGAACTAGATTTAATAAAACAGAAGCACACACTGGGGTTTTTTTGTTAATTTGGCAAAGTTTTATGCTGTTTCCTTTAAACTGAACAGCATCAGTGCTGATCATAAAACTACACTATTTTTCTTGTAAGAATCAACATTATTTCAACTTGAAAGTATACCAGACAAATTGAGGAGTATAGGCTGATCAGTAGTGATAACTTTCTAGCTCTCCCGTCTAATACAGATCTTTTTTTAAATAAAGAGAAATCCAGAGTACAGTTCTCAGTTTACCTTGCTCTGTCCTAGAGGACAAAATCTTACAACTAGCTGAAAATTTTTAAGAAGTCAAGATATCAAAATGCCGTACCTCCTCCTCTTTCTTTCTTTTCTTCTCCTGTTCATCTTCATACTCCTTTTGAATCCTCATCCTCTGTTCAGCTAGTCGCTTTTCTTCTTTTTCTTCTTCCATTCTAAGTTTCTCTCGCTCTGCTTCTTCCCTAAGTCTCTTTTCCTCAATCTAGAAAATAGAGCAAAAAAAAAAGTAATCATCTGTCAAAAGCTGGCAATAATTTGATAAACAACATTCACCATGGTGGTGTTGTGTGGATTCTTGTAATCTCTGCTTGTGAAAGCAAAGGTAATAGAGAGCAGCTGAAAAAAGTTCTGGGCATTCTTTACACATTGGGAGCACTGAGCATGCAAAAAACTTTAAGACTATCTCTTCTTTCTGAGAGTTCCACATTAAACTACCGTGTAACTTTTCAGCTCTTTAAATTATCTAGATTTATTTGATATTTAATTCCTGTGGCAGGAGCGCTCACCTGTAGCCGAAGGAAGTTCTTGTAGGACTCCTGTCGCTTCAGATGCTGTGGAGAAGGCGGCTCACCAAACACATTACCTCGAGCATAAGGAGAGGTCTGTGCGAGTGTAAAACCTAACAGGGGAGAGAGAGAAACAAAGTTTTCCAGGCAAACATCTAAAAATTTGAGATAGCAAAGCAAAAGAGGAGAAACATGAAACTAAAGCACTGACACATTTCTTTCACAAGGCAGCTTACGATACCCTTACTCAAGATCTTGGTTGAAAACAGTAGATATGATTAAAGCCTTTAGACTGTCTGCCTGGAATACAATCATGTTTAAAGAGAAAATGTTTGTCCTTCTGTGTGTTTGTTCAAACACTGTAACAGGATATCATGAAGCAGGTCATTTATTATAAATACCAATCTACAGTTGGTCTAAGAAGAAAAAAGTTAAACAATTAAGTTTCTACATTTCATAATTGTATTTCTTGCTTTTACTCAGACTTAGTACACAGCACTGTTCCTTAGATTTATTCCATCTTTAAAAACAATTTTTTTTTTGCACACTTATGGAACAAACATTTAAGTAAATCAGCAATGGATGCTACAAAAACACAAACATGGTAAATAAAATTCAGGAGACCTAATAAGATACCATTTTGCTAGCGTAAGAGGCACTCTATACTACAGGGCTGGAAGTGTCAGGTCTCTTTCAGCTCAGCTACCTTATCTACTGGAATAATTGGAAGCAACATCATTAGCAAGGGGTTGTGCAGTTATTCTCAGCTCTCAGTCAGGAATCCATCACCACCACGAAGCACCCAAAGCTCTAGAGAAAGGAGGAGTAACCCCGATACCACTCAGAACAGCTTTTGCAGAACAGTTTGCTAGAGAAAGTGGAGGAAAAGGGTAGTCAGTATAGGAGGAGGAGAGAAAGCTGTGCTTTCTACCTGACATAGCTTGTTCCTTACATCAAGTTTACACGTCTTTGAGACAGTGCCCTTTGGAGTAAGAGTCATGGCTCTACTCCCACACTTACATTACAAGTTTCAAATAAGCATAGTCGTAGCTGCTCTCATATGCTCTCCCTTTGCTCTTCCATGTATGGTGGTTTCAGATCAAAGTCAGATGTGAGCAGAAATAACATTCCCATTAACTTCCATGGGAATGCAACACGCTCGCTACTCAAAACAGCCTATGTTGTGTAAACTTAAATCACATGGTACATATTGAGGTGAATATTCTTCTTTACATGAAATCACAGTAAAAAAGGTTCTGAATTTTACATGTACCTCTTTCAGGATATATTTCATACAAGCCATAACTAAGTCAAAATAAAGTTTATATACCATTCAATGCACATACACAAGACAGAAAAGTTACTCAGAAATACGTCCAGGTGTGAACATTATGCACATCTGCTACTCTCCTGCAAACTGCTCTTTAAGGGGAAGGGAAAAAAAAGAAATAAAAATAACCTACACCAGGCCACTTTACTGTCTGAGTATTCAAAGAAGGAAGTCAAAGACTGAGGGTCACATCTCGGGGCTGAACCTACCCTACCTCCTGATCCCAAAATGAGTGCTCCAGCCAGGGGACTCTGCAATTCAGCATTATTGCTTTCTCAGTTTTGCTTGTTTCACTTCTTGCTGAATGCTTAACTTTACAGTGTGCTAGGGAGAAAGAGTTGGGGAGAGGGTGGATGGCAGGAGGACAAAAGAAAATTGGTTGTACAGCCAGGGCAGTGAGCTGCAATCTTGTCAAGTCCAGGTCCATGCTCCAATTGCCATCTAATTCTTTACACAGATCTGCAATGAGAGAGGCAACACCTAAACAGACTTCAGGAGACCACCACAGCTCCTGACTCTCACCCAGCCATGACGCAGGACATATCTGGATTACCAGTGTCCTCATCTGGACGTTTCACACAGAGCGAGAGATTAAAAAAAAAAAAAAGGAAAAAAAAATCTGAAAACTTAGGAGGCAGTGCACATGGCTGCACATATCCCAGATTTATCTGTGTTTTTTAAAACTTGTTAACCTCAGTACTGCAGCAATTTCATCTCAATTTCTAACATCATCCATGTGCAGACTTTCCTCCTTTCGTTCCATCTTCTCTCTTATCGTATAGTTGCATTTCACTGTCTCATTTCAAAGTAAATCACATCTTTAAGATTTGATTAGTTAATGCTGAATCTGGAAAACTGAGGCACTGATCCTGACTGGTGCTAAGACAATTACCAATAGTGAAAAAGCAGAAGGAAAACACACTCTGAGCGCACACAGAGACGACAGTGAGAAAGAACCACAAACTGACTTACACAAGCGAAGGGCACTAGCACTACTAGAGGGCTTCAGGAAAGAAGACAAGAGAATTTAGATTACTAAAACCTACAGATAATTAGAGCTATAATATAGTATTCTTAAAAACCTGCTATTTTATTCGTAGATGCTTCTGCATTCTCAGGTCTTGGGGAGGCCAAACTTAGGTCAACAGATACAATAGCCCTTTTATCTTCATATAGTCTCGCCTCTGGATTATGATACGCATCTTCATTCTGCTTGTGCATCATATTCAAGTCAGCTGAAGGAAAGGGGAAATAACTGTTTATAATATTTTATTCCCACAAAAGGCACATTCACCACAGATTCTCAAAGTACAGGGATATTTCAGTGGATTTCTTTTTCAGGAATACCCACCAGCTACAGGAACAAAAGATTTAGGCAATACTAGTAGCATATAAGCTATAGACAAAATGTTAGCTATCAAGAATTCACCGATTAAAACGTAATTGCTTGCACATTCACTTTTTATATTGCTGTTTTTCATTAGTCACGTAGGGTTCTTTACAGCAAAAAAACTCCTAGAAAGTGTATTGGAAATGAAGGACAGGAATCTTAAAGACTAAAAGACAAGTCTGTGTTGGTATATATGCTTAGGAGCTACAATCTCTTCTACTTGCTTAAAGGTGTAAAAAATCTGAGTTTAGCATTGCATCTTAAGCACTGAATTTCTATTCCATTTGTATTAACAGTGAGGACCAGAATAAATCATTAATGCTTATTTTTTTTGTTTTTCATGCCTCCAGTAATAATCCAGGTGTGGATATAAACAAGGTAATTTAATTTTTTCACCAAAATTTATATTGCACATATTAGTTAGCATAAAAATCCTGATCAAAGTTATCAATGTCGGCTAATCTTGAAATCTTTGCAATACTATACCTAAAAAGACCCTTAAAATAATAAAAAAAACCCTTCAATTACATTCTTCCCTGTAAAGAAGCTATCGCACATACCAGTGTCCCTAAAGCATATATACAGATACTTCTCAATAGGATAAAAAGACAAATTACATAGTATATTATACAGACACAGCAGAAATGGCATCTTATGAGCTGGATGATGCTTGATCCATAGCTTACCTAGCAAGCTGTTAAGGTACAGTAGAAAAAGGAACTTAAATGTTTAATGGAAGAAAGTAGGCTATGAAGTGTCTTTCAGTTCCTCATTTATGGACAGACGTATGCTCCTCAGGAGCATTATATAAACCAAACCAAATTTAAGTTACCCACCTCTTCCTCTGATCCATCCATCCACGAATGGTTTGGTGAAAGAAGCGTAACTAAGACAGACACTTAATGCAAGTGCTTAAAGTTAGGCAGTGTGAGCACCTCTATCCCCAGGAGTCTAAAGGCAAGTTTTTAAACTTATTATCTGCTCACACAATTGGAAAAAAAAGAGGAAAAAAAAAAGTGTTTTTGTTTTTCCTCTCAAAGTCTCAAAGCCCTTAATGATTTCTGCGCTAAGTCCTAAGAAAAATCATCCCTTGACCTAAGAAAAATCATCCTCCTGAGTAACACAGAATCATGAAGGAGGACAAATATACAACTGTAGAACTAGAGACATTTGATGAGAGGTGCTGCCTTGCTTTAAAATTCATAAAGTCAGCATCACTTTATCTCTTGCACAAATCCATCTGCTGTAGAACCAGCACAGCTCCCTGAATGAGGAAGTGAAGTGCTATAGGCAAGAACGAAGAGAGCTAGAACAGGTCAGCAAGAGACAACTGCTGGATAACTACTGCAATATAAAACCTCTCATCAGGGTTTATCTGATACTCAAACATGAGCATGAAATGAAGCAGCCATCAGTAGGGGCATTTCCAAAACAGTTGTGTAGACTGTGAGATAGAGAGCATACATGGCACAAAAAAGAAAACCTTTGRCACCAGAGTGAATTTTATGTTGATAATTTTATTCTGAGGTAACTAATCTAACTGTCTCTATTGAGTACTGTTTTATTTTACAAAATCAACATATATATATTTTATATATACATTAAAAAAACATATTTTCTTGTCTGCAGGGTCTTCTAATGCAATAAAAAACTATGCCTCTTCCCATAAATAGATATTTGCCTAATGTAGGGACCAAGTTCAAGACCCAGAACCAGAAATTTAGAGTTACCATTGATTTACTGGAAGGTTCGATAATCTTTTGCCTGGGTTACAGCTATCTCATTACCCTCTCTTGCATAAAAACAGTAGTTGGAAAAACAAAAAGCCTTAAAAATAATTACTGATGACTAGCTGACCACATACCACTTATGTAGTAAAATTTAAATATTCCACTTATTTATGTATCTGTCCAAACACATCCCCCTTTTCCATGTCACAAATAAACTAAGACATGACTTTTCAAAAAGTTTAATGTTTAAATACTAAGACATGACTTTTCAAAAAGTTTAATGTTTAAATTAAATTGTTTAATGTAAAATGTTTAAATTAAGTCCTCACAAAAGTCTAGCATGTTTATTATTGCAGACAACTCTAACAGCTTGCTTCCTCTCTTCTCCCTTTACTATTGTTCCTTGTCTCCATTGATAATTGACATATCTTAAGCTCCTCATATGGTTCAGACTGTACCCTGCAAATGATTCCACTGAAATCAAAGTAATTTCACACTGACACATTCATATAGGTCATCACCTTGAAACAAGTACTTCTGCTTGTCAATCAAGTGCTATGTTAAAACATAGGGAATAATATGTCTAAACAGTGCTTTACAGGAGTGAGAAAACACCACTTTCAAAAAAGGACAACCTGTAATTTTGAAAGACGTACTTATCAGATTTCCTTTTGCATCTCTGAGAGGAGCACCGCCACCACCTTTTCCCCAGGGGTTGTAATTCCTCATCTCAGCTTCTAACTTGGCTTCATAGCGTTCCTTTTCCTCCTTCTCTTGCCTGCGTCGTTCCTCCCTCTCCCTTATCTAGCAGCAAATAAAAAGACATAAACATATTAATATACACTATGAGGCTTCCAAATTCCAGAAATATCCATATCTGATACTCACAGTAGAATAAACATCCCAAATCCTAGGATTTTTTGACACAGAAATTTATACCACGTGAAAATCAATCAAGGAAAATGTCATAGTATCTATCCCACTGTGACTGTATTCTCTCACTGTTATGGTTTTATTTACCAACTTTTACATTAGGGATAACTAGGGATAAAGACTTAACAATAAATGCCCTAATAAAATGCTTTATAATTCTACAGCCATTTCTGCAGTACTAAAAGACTATGTTCACAAATAACACATAACTCTTTGCACGATTTGTCTTTCTCTTCAAAATTAGCTATAACTTATTTAATTCAGTCTCCTCATTAATCTAGGCAGCTTTTATAAATGGAACAATTATTAGAAAAAGCCTAATGCTTTTAAAACATTGTATATTCTTGTAGCTAAAATACAGGAATGTAGTGTGTTCCTTTTATGTATCAGATAAGAAAGGCTTTTCTATCAGGTACTCAGATGGTTTTATAAAGATGAAATGAGCCAATACAAAGACTCATCTAGCACTGTAGAAGGTTTAAAAAAGGGGGAGTCAGGTGTGTCTACAAGGAAAAAAAGCAGGGAGGTAGCAAACAGAATATATTGTCAGTTCTCAGTGATAAGCAGCATAATGACTCTGAAAGACTGCCAGAAGTTGTGCCAGGTTTACTAGACCTTCATGTCAATTTGTGGAGGCTCTCACGTGAGAAGACAGAATTTCTTACCAAAGACTACAGAGAGAAAATGTTTTCAGCAACGTGTTATGTTTATGAAAGGAATTATACAAAATTTGATTATATAAAATTGTTTGCTCAAAGTCCTAAACTCCTGTTCATCTCTGACAAAAGTAAAAAGCTTATAATCAATCTAAATTGCTAAGGTGAACTTGAGGAGGGTCAGATGAATGGGAGGCAAGAAGGGATGAAAGGACCGAAAGCTGTTAAAGAAAGCTTGTACCTGTATATTAAGTATAGCTTGAAAGAGTATTATAGCCACCACCACTATATGGTCAAAAGAAAAAGAAGAAAACGGGAATGGCTTTACTATTCATTACCTGCAGCTGCAATTCTTGTTGGTAAGATAATGTTGCCTCTTTGGAAGGCTTTTTTTCTTCTGAAAATAGTGCTATACTTCTTTGTCTATCTGCTGTACTCCTCTGTCTGGTATTACTTCTGAAATAAAAGAACACACACATAAATGAAAAACATCGTAGGGTCCAAAGGATTAAAAAAGTCATTGTCCAAAATACACAAGAAGCATTGTTGCTTTCCCACAGCCTAACCTATTTATAATCTCAAACACTTTCATATTATAATTCAGGCAGGAATTTTTGATTAGAAGTTTAGGAAGCTTCCTTTAACACACTTCACTTCAAAGGCCAATCCCTATTTTTTAGAAAAATACTCCCAACATGGAAAGTCTGGAAAATGAAAACAGATAATACTTACAGGGATTGTTCTGCTGGAGTTTGTCTTGAAGGAACATCCAGATTAGGTGTGGGTTGCATTCCCAACATAGCTGTACCATCTACACAGAAGACAGAGCTATTTTAAATTTGGGACACTCAAAAATAAACAGATGCCATTACATTAAAGAACACAACCAAGCTGCAGCTCTCACTGCAGGATCATGAAAAGGACTCTAGACTTCTACAGCACTAAATGTAGCTATGCTTAATGTCCCCTAATGCAAGAAATCCAACACTCAAGGTTTAATTCCATCTCTTTCTTCTAAATTTAATTAAACACCTTAAAATAAGAAATTTAATTAAATCCTGTAAAAATTCACATCTTTGTTAAGACACTCTACAATGAACTAACATAAGTAATAGCTAATTAAATGTACAATTTGTCCTCATGCTTTCAAAAGCCTCCTCTGTTGGGAGACGACCCATGCATGCTGTTTAATTTATTTCAACATTTCAATTAAGGTATCACAAGAACTTGTTTTACCTTAAAACATTGATTTTTCTCTTTTAAAAAAAAGCAAATAACCCYCAAATCTAACCCAACCAAATCATAGTAGCTTGACTTGTCAAATCCACACGTACTAGTCAAAAGGGAAATTAAAAAAAAGTTTAAAAAATATTATTTCTTTTTTTAAATAAAATTATATTTGAAATTGTAACATAGCCTAAACAAACACAAAAAACTTTGAAATAATTTAAGTAGTTTTAGAAGATGTTTTCATTGCTGAAACTGAATAAAATCTTCTGGAAAGAGATGATTTTGCTTTTTCTTCTTTCATTCAGTACACAACTAAAAACTGTGGATAGCTAGCTGTTATTAGTTTGATATTATTATTTAATTCATCAACCCATTTAAAATCATCAACTTACAAAATGCAAGATTGGGATCCAAGGGATTCCTAGCCCCATAAAAATAATAGGCATCATCATAAGGTGTCCTGTAGTTGTCTGTCAGAGCTGGTGGGGGAGGTGGTGGCATTGCTGCAAGCCTGAAAGGAAGAGAGATTGTGTTTTATCACAAAATGGAAGAGAAACATCAACACAAGCAAAAAGAAATATTAAGTCTAGATTTAGTTCAGTTTAAGATCTGAACGTGATGGTGAAGCACCTGGGAGCTGCTATTTCACCAAGGGTGCTGGATAGGCCTCTCTGGAAGTCTTCATTCATCGGCGAGACCGAAGGGAGAGGCACAGGAGTCTGGAAAGCGACCCGAGGCCTTTCGGGTGGTGCTTTCTCTTCAGAAGTTCTTGCCATCAGGCCAAGCTGCTTCAGTCTGTTTGGCTGAAGGGGTAAATAAATAAAAGCCACAGTTATTACCCTGTTTTTCTATGAGATTCTTTGGACCTCCATTTAGTTTGTGTTAAAAACACCTCACTACTTCCCAGCTGGCTGTTTAAATTTACAGTTGTTGTCTACTCCTCCTTCTTTCCCCCCTCACGTTTAGAAATGTAGTGTATTGCATCTCAGACTACCAAAAAACCACCTCTCGGGCAGGTTTCAGCGAGTGTATATATATATATTTTAAAGCACAGAATAAAATACATATTTTCAAGTTTGGTCTGTAGCATCCAAACCTGCCAGTTTCCAACAGCAACAATATTTTCATGCTGTATGTTAGAAACGTTTGAAACCCTTCCCTCCTTCCTATTAAAATAACTCACAATTAGTAGAAATTATCAAACACACACTGAGACTTTTTTCCAATCCATATTTTCTTACGATAGTGTTACTATACTACTTAGGTTCTTTTGATTTTATCAGAATTTTTTTCACCAATGACAATTACAGATTATTTTAATGAAAGTATCAAACGTTTATTGGTAACTGGCAGCCTCAGGAGGAGTCAAAGGTAACATGCAAGTAATGCAAAGGCATGCAAGTCAAGATAGTTCTGAAACTGAATGATGACATCCAGAAAGCCCTTACCCCAACTGCTATGCATAAATAGTATTCATTCAATTGAGCTAATGCAACAAAAACACGTAATTTTTAAAAGTAAAACCAGATTTTCTTTCTAAATCTACTGATCTTAACATGAGAGTGCTTTTACTAACATGCAGAGACAGTAATGCTAGCACCAAAGTATTAGGATCTCTAACAGCAAACTCTGTATCCTATGTTATGAAAGTATTTCAGCAAAATGTTAAATGTTTACCTCCTCATCACTTAGCTGCAAGACAGTATACACAAGGAAGTTAGTACTCACCAACCATGAACTACAGAATTAAGACAAAAATGCTCAAAACCTACTGGACATGTATATGTATAATACTTAACCTCAAGTTTGTAAGTATGAATATAAAATTTTCTAATAGATATAAGCTAGAACAATTTCAAATTATAAAGCAGCCTACACAGTTTTTTGCTTGTATTTTCAATCCCAGTAACCTGAGGAGAACATTTAAAATGGCCTTTCTTAATGATGAACTTTGTGTGAATGGTTCCCCCAGCGCTCTAGATTTTAGCTCTACAGCTAGTGTAACTTTAAGATGTGCCTCCTGTACAGTCCGTTTAATCTGGGAATTGCTTTTTAAAAGTAGATTCTTCATGTATACTGCTTGTTTAATAGACTCTTAATCAGCCTGTAATTAATCAAAAAACTCTAATTAGAATCTCTCCTTGAGAACCCATTTTAATTTAACAGTGACTGCTGCTTAATGGATGTAGCAATTCTACTTAATTGAAAGCTTTCAGTTCAATTAATGGTTTTGAAACATTACAAGTGCCCTGGACTTGCTCTGGTTATCCTTCTGTTCATATAGCAAGTAATATACAGTCTGAAATGGGTGCAGGATACAGAGTGCATGAGCACAGCCTAATTGTGGCTACTTTGGTTTGATTAGACAAGATTTGGTTAGACACAACCTTAGAGCCTGCTGTGACCAAAGAACAGGCATCCTCTACTCAGAGTCCCTGCCCTGCTCCCAGCCCTCTGCCCTTTGTCACCCGAATCCCCAGTCAGCCACCACCTCTAACCAGCAGAAACAGTGAGAGATCTGGATCACTGCCCACTCACTGAGCTGAATCAGGTCACTAAAGGAACCAAATAAGAGAGGGGAGAAACCCTCTAAGCAGCAAACCCACAGCAAGTGATTTAATTCCCAACTCAGGAGCAATGGTTCTTACTTATCTACACGTACCCTGAGTCTCCTGCCTCCCATGCTGCCAGCACTGCTGACAGTCTCTCACAGCAATTCATTCATCTTCTTTTTCTAGAAAATAGCTCTTTTTGTATCTGCTGAACTCTCCAAAAATGGCACAACTGTCTTTATGTCTTAGCCTCTCCAAAAAGCAGCATCATTTATCATTCAAGCTGGTAATGGGATTTACCTGAGAACGCTGTCTATCCTACATGCCCTCAGCAGGTCTCCAGTGCATGCAGGAAGCCTTTGCCTTTGGGCATTTATCAAACATACACACGTGAATCATACCAGCTGTATGGCAGTCAGTCTGCTACTCGTGTCACCAATACAGATTATCTACTCCTAGATACTTAATAATCACACTTATTAGCAATTGTCTTACCGAGGAAATACAGAAAGTAGTATCGCTGCATTCACTCTTAAAATTAATACAGTGTTAGAGATCTTGCTCTTTACAAAATTCTGTAAAATGCTTGTAATCCTCAACAGTGCATTTGATAGTAAAAAGCAGGCTTACAAGACTCAAAAAGCATTGTCGCTGTAAATCAATTCAGCTGCAAAACAACTTTATATTGATGTGGGGGGAGACTTGGTTTCATTTTTTAACTGAAAAGAACAAATTAAACACACAGCAAAGASAGCCAAGCAGCACACTACATTTGCACAAGAAGATGACTAATGGTTGCATATACAAGCTACCAATGGACACTAAATCCTCTTCCACCATCTACACTGTTTGTGCCAAATTTCCATTTGGTGTTTGAAAACTTCCATTAAACACCTTTTTCGCCTTCAGCTGAAAAAATGGGTAACAACTAACAGTCCTATCCTTGACTTTAAGATTTTATACAAATGTCCTACTAGAAAAAGAGACATACATTTATCATGACATAGCTCAGCAACCACAATGGGTATGTAACAAAAAGCTCCATATACAAAAATAGCAACAAGTTCCTCACCTCCTTTTCTGGGTCTACCACTCCAGAGGCAGCAACTAAGAGTTCAAGTTCTTTTTCACTGTATTTTGTTGTTGCGGTTGAGAAAAAAAACAGGTAAGCGAGAAGTTTTTATTTAATTACTTTGCATAAGCCTGGTGGACAAGTGCATTGAAAGTAAAAGATCAGCTTCCTAAATGTGAAGGTGAAGAAAGTTCTTTTCAACTCTGCAAAACAGACACTCACTCTGCTTCCCATCACCCTGCCCTCCCCCTTGAAGTCTCTGCAGAAGCTTTCATATCCCTAAGAGGAAAAAAAAGAAAAAACACACCACTTATCCAAATGATCCACTCCAATCAAATGAGTTTCATTAGACATGATACCATCTTTAACAAAATATCAGCTAGAATTCCTTATTTGTGAAAATACTCAGAGAAATTAATAAAAATTCTTTAACTTTCAGTAGTTATCTTTTAAAATACAGCAACTTTCCACTACCGTCTTTTATTTCTCTGTTGCTCAGCCATCTGCTCAATTAGTTCTTGTCTGTATTTTTCTTTTTTCCTTTGGAGAAGTTCTCGGTCATGACCACCTAATGGAGATTAGCATACACTAGCATAAACACTCCACAAAATACATACAAAATACATACAAAAGACACTGGGTAAAAACACCTTATTTCAAAAAAGTCAAAATATGAAACACAGCAGAATATATAGTTTGGAAATGTGCTTACCAGCACTGTATCCTTACTGATAAAAAATATTTTAATATACAAATCAACTTGGGTATGACCATCAGAACTACTATATTAATTTTATCTTAACATTTCTAAAAAATCCCAAAATTAAAAGCTTCAAAACACTGCAATACTGATAAAATAATTAAAAATCTTCCTAATTTTTTTTTCCCAATACTGAAGAAAAATAAATGAGGGCACTTAAAAATTACTAAGAATTGCTCTAAATGAAAATAAACATGTATCTGCACACAAAGTCACTGGGGATCTCCAGTGAAGCAAACCTGGCCAAGAAAGGGGGGAAGGCTGAAAAGACAAATTAAAGAACCATGATTTTTTCAACTAATACACTGAAACCATAAAGCAACCAAAACATCTGAGATGGCCTTGCAGTCTGTGGGTTTTTTGGGTTTTTTTGGGGGGCAGGGGGAGAGAGTCCAAAACTGACCTCTCATTTCCAATAATTCTTAATGATATAAGATTTAATCCTTATGCAATGGAATTAAAAATACTCCTCTCCTCGCCTGGAATTTTTCAAGACAAAGGCATAACTCTGTACTCAAGGTACTATAGCCAGATGAATGCAAACAGAGCAGATAGGCTGAAAAACAATTACACCACCAGTTTTAATGCTGCCTTTAATATCTTCAGAAAAAAATGTTCTGTCTTATATATCTAAAAATTATTTTGATTCAAGTGTATTCAAATTCTGGCAATTGTTTTTCAATTTTCCATCAATTCAAGTCCAGCTTAACCTTAGAGGCTAATTTAAGTCCAGTAGACGTAAAGATCTACATTTCTTTTATTAATTTTCTTAGAAGTTTCTGAATTTGGTCAGGAATGCTGTTTTTTTGTGAAATAAACCACAATATTTCTCTCTATTATGCTCCCTGCTAAMCCTTGTGGCTGCATTTAAGTGATAAGAGATGTTCAGAGTCTTCTGTTCTTGGACACACTTGTCCACACTACCATTTGCCAAATTTTTACAATTAAAATTCAAGCACTGAGTTGCAGGTGTCTTTAAGACTGCAGATACTCCCATGCTTTGTTTCCTAAAGAAATGTTAAAAATTTAGATTTTGCACTATTAAGAAAGCTTAAGAAATACGATCTCTTAAATCTAGTCAGAATGCCCTATCACATTACATGGAAAAAGTAATACTTCTTTGATTTCCTCTATTTAAATAATATTTACTTATTACTCTTTGGAACAATCAGCATCAAAAAAAGATAGATACAATTATCGCCAAAGAAAAGTAAAATATGCAAAATATGCAAAGAAAGGCTAACATTGTTATTAAAGAGGGGKTTTTTTTGTACATACCAAGAACAAGGCCTGTTGCATATGGCATTTCAGCCGCAGACTGTTCACTAGCTGAAGTACCAACTTGTGCCGGCCTTCTGGCAAAGAGAAAACAGACAGATCAGACTTAAAAACTGACTCTCAGATGGAAGRAATATTGGCTATTTTAGCTAACATTAGGAATTTCCAATAGTTTAATAAACATTCCCTTTCACTATAATCTTTCAGTGCAGTTACCAGAAAAATATTCTGCATGACACACCTAAAACGTCCTGTTCTTGAGATCTGTTGCAAACGTGATCTCTCCTTTAACTCCTCTTCATAACCTGCAGGTGAATCTCTTACTCTTGCATCTGGATATGGCCTTCAAAAAAGAGAAGCCAGTGAGCTATGTTCGCCTAAGAACATCCAGTCCTAAACAGAAGGTCCACCAATCTCTTACAAACAGATTCTCACCCCAGTTGTGTATTAGGCACCAGATCCAGCTCTGAATAGATCATTTAACTTTCCAAAATAATTCCCTTTATTGGAATTGTCATGGCAATCATCAAAGCTCTCTGGAATTTGAAAAGTCACGTATTCTTTGATGTTACTTTTGTGTTATTGGGGCCTCCTTAGAGCTTTGAGAGCTGAAGAGATGCAAAAACTCCAATACTTGTTTATGTATGTGACCAAATTCATATCCCTTCCGGTGAGTCCTGAGCAGATCCTAGAAATGACACTTTGGCATGTGAAGAGCATTAAGTGAAGTTGATTTTGTTCTAAATGCCCAGGGACCAAAGCCTAGAGCAGCCCTCAGCACACAACTAATTGGCAAGTCTACTAACTGCTAATACAGGCGTGAGAATCCACCCTTAGCTACGAGCCTGACATTATTTGAAAGCAAAATGAGTCTTCTCCTCAGGGTAAGAGACAGGTATGAGGTAGCATGGCAAGAACATGAGCTGAAAAGAGAATCACCTACATATAAAGGCAAAGAAAATAATGTAAATGAAACTCCAAAATTTTCCAAGATGCCCCAAACTATGTGGATTCAAGTGAGCTTTTCTAATGAGGGCTTCAAGTTATCTTAATAAGGCAAGAATAAAATGAAAAATAAAGCACTCAGTAAATGCTAACAAAGCTGCACATTTTCCAAGGAGCTGGGGAAACCTACGTACCTCCTCCTAAGTAAAGCAATGCCTCTGAAAAGCTGCTCTCTTTCACTCAGATAGGTCACCTGCTGAGGACAGCCCAGTGTCCAAAAAAGAAGAATTACACAAATTTTGTACCTCCTCTTGCTTTCCTGTCACCATCTCCATTTGCTGAAACACATCACAGCCTCCGTGCCCTCTAGCACGGAGAAACCTTTCTGGAAGACACTTTCAGCTTCTCCCTCCAACCTAATGAAGCCCTATTAAGAAAAATATGTATTTTAGTACAGCAAAAAATAAAATAAAATTTTTCATGATTTTAATTTCAGCCACAAATCAAATCTGAGTGGAAAAAGGCTGATTTTACCCAAATGAGGCTGAGAGGAAGATGGCTAGCTTTTTTCAGAAGCTAAGTTGTCAGTAACTAACAAGTGTGTTTGTCTTTCTTGAGAGATACTGGGTATAGTTTGTAAGAGATCAGTGGTCCTCTCTGTGAAGGAGAAAACTGGATACCAAAGCACATTTAGTACGAAATAATGAACATTTCCAATTAAAAGGGCAAAAAATAAATATACCTTAAATAAACCTTAATTTTTATGTAGAAATTTAAGTTCAGACAATTCAGTTGATGATCAAGCAATTTCTTTTAACAGGCATACATCAAATCTGCTAATAACAGGAATAATACTGGAATCCTCTGTACTACCTTCCTAAGAAAAAGTTTAATTTAACCGTTTCAGAGGCCTCTTGAAATAAGCAATTAATTATGCCAAGTATAGCATTGGTCACAGACATTTATACAAGCACCGCTGCGGTTTTCTGCAATAACTACTGCTATTAAAGGTGATACTGTTTGTTATTGGCTCAAAAAATAATCTCACTGGTGGTTTATATATATAACTATATATTCTTTGAGAAACAAATCAAATGACCTTTTTTGTTAAATACTGGACCATTTGTCCAATTACATTAAACAGTGGTGAACTACAGCTAATAGTAAAAAGACTCATCCTACTAGACGTTAATACATAGGATTAACAGTAACACACACACACACACACACACACACCCCTTTTCTGAGAAATATTTGTATTTTGGCTGTCTTTGTTAGATATTGAGTCAAGCCTCCTAGCATACTTTTCCTTACAAAATTCTTAAGATTTGTACAACATAAAGACCTTATTCTAAAACCTGCTTTGCTCCATTTTATGATGCACCACTGACAAAAAAAAATGCGGTTTATGTTAAGCTTTTTCTTCTCATTATAATTCACCAAAACACAGATATTTTTATTCCTGTATGTTTAACCTCTCTTTTCATCTGCTAGTCTTTTTTTCTGAAAAGTTATGAATATATGTCTTGAAGAAGCATGTCTGAACACACTATTTGAAATAGTGAAATAATGCACTTACAGTCTAAATCTCCCAAATGCTTCCAGATGTTTTGTTTTTGTAAACACTTGTTTAATTTCTTAATGGATGTGGTAAGGGGAATGTAGTGGTTTGGGTTTTGTTTTTTTTTTTTTAAATAAACATTATAGAAGTATCTTTCAATATTCCCTCTTAGATTTTCCAGAATAGTAGGGTGTTCTACTGGTATTTGAAATTGGAATGAAATATGGCTTCAATCTACTTAGAAAAGGCCTTTCTAGGAGAAAAACATTTTAGGTTTTCTTCTATTTTATTTTTTTCCCAGTTTTTAAATTTGCAGTGCTACCCAGACATTTACTCATGCAAACAGACAATTCAAAGATCTGTCAGTCATTTCACCAGTAATTAGCAATGAAACATGGCTGTGGTACTTGACAATGCTGAGAATGGTAGAACTTGCCTCAACTTTTTAATTTTTTCCTATAAACAACCAGGAAAGTAGCTCTTTCTGTTAAAGTAAATCCTGTTCCTTCTACTAACAAAACAATGGTGAAAAGATTCTTGCAACACCATTATTGCAAAGGAAAAACAAAAGATTATACTATTCCATTGTTCTGGGGTCCAAAAAGTGAAAAATAATTAAATTTACATATAAGCTTTACTGCATTATTTCATTTGACTGGATAAAACCCATTTGATTCAAGTTTGGTGCTATTTCAGACTGTAACTCCTCATTTTTGAAAGCAACCTGTTCTTGCAGTGAAACATCTGAAGGTGGCTACATAGAAATCTGGAATGACTTGGAAGGTACGTGTCTGTGTTTTATTATGAGTGAGCTTAGCATAGAAAGTTTAATAATAGATCAATCAAACCAAACAAATCAATCAAATCAAATTGTTTCATCAGCTAACACTAAAGAGAATTTAAAATAAATACTTACCTGTATTTATTTCCTCACATTTGATTTCTACAAAACACCTCATTTTTGCTTGGTTTGGTCACCCTCCTTGAATGTTTTCTTAAACATTCATTCAGTTGTCCACTTATTAGGTTAGCATCAACCTTCAGCTTACAAAGACTTTTCCAGTTAGCAAGATATGTAGTAAATAAATAAAATCTAAAGAATTTTTAAAATATTTCTAACACCTACTGCTATGTGCCAAAAACTGAATTTCAGATCAATTTTAAAACTGGAATTGAAGACCAACTTACTAAAACTATTGCATACTAAGAAAATACATGTAATCTTGGTCTCTTATCACAGGTATTTCCCCACAACCAGTAAGACAATCTGGCAATTCCTATAAGCAATTTGTATTTTGTCTTCTTTTGTGTAATTTCTCCAGTATCCACTGTTTGCCATATTATTTTAAACGTTATCTAATATATGCTGGACATTCTTACGTTCTGGTACAATGTTTTAAATATTTTTCTAAAAGTTATGTCGAAGTTTCCTTGTAAAAAGAGTCCACAAATACGGACATGTGACTCTCATATAATTTTTGAAAAGTACAAACCAGAGCTGTCAACAAGAAGCATTACAGAAATATGGTAGAAAACTTAATTAAAAATACCTTTCAGCATAAAAAAATTGTGAAGGTTTTCTGTCATAATCACTTTCATATCTCATCTTAGAGTCCATTTCTTCGTTGATCTCAGGATCATTGTCCATCCTGTAGTACCTTCTATCAGAACTACGATCTTCATCAAGTCTGTGATGCCTCCTAACAGGAATACCAGCCTGGCTAGCAAACACGCGATGTCGTCTCTCGGGAACGTCCAAATCTTCCATCTTTTTACGCAGCAGTCTACTTATTTCAGCCTCATCATCTAGCCTGTGAAACCTATCTTCCAGGTGTCTCTTTTTTAGCAGCTCGTCATAATCTTCTGTGGAAGTGAAGGCATCCTTCCTGGGACGTTCTGTGCCTGTACTACAGGGCTCTACTGGTGTACGTAGCTCTGGCTGGAGCTTGGTAGCAGCAATGGGTTTCTTATTTCTGTCTGTCTCCTGCTTTTTAATAAGAAAAAAATATTAAAACAACTGAATATAAACAAATCACATACAGCAAAATCTTCGTTTTGCATTTCTTCAGACTTTCCCTAAATAGGTACTGCAGGAACATTAGGAAGTGAGGAAGAAAGAAACCTCTTCAAAGAGGACTTTAAAAGCTAGGGATGTTTTGCTTGACTAAACAGAATTCTCTGGGTTTTTTTTTTTGGGTTGGTTTTTTTTTTGTTTTTGTGGGGGGTTTTTT